>CM076582.1:753049399-753539398 GCA_034641835.2 Pinus albicaulis | reverse complement strand
GATTATTCAGTTTCGTTGAGAACTAGTTCATTGTATTTTTTACCAATGCATTAATAAAAGCTTGGTGATTATTTCATCTCTGCGTCTGGATTAACTTCAAGCGGTGTATCCTTGGAGGCTAAGGGCCCGGCCCCGGAGGACACTTGATTTTGTACCACTACGATTTGATTTCTGCGTGGTTTGTTCATCGTTGTTATTTGGTAATCTGTTATGCGTTTAAGTTGATATTACATGCTCTGTTAAAGATTGAATCATTGAGGTTTTTACAGATAGAATCGTGTGTTGACTCCGCATCAAGTTATTAATCCTTTCAAGAGTTAATTGCATGTTCTTACTGTTCTGTTACAGAGCTGTTATACTGAACATTCGTGTTATACATTTGTTTGAGGTAGTTTTCTTCATAATCGTTGGATTCAGGAATAATATTATTCTATTTGGAAGCACAGTCGTATTCCTGTTGATTCAGGTTGATCAGATTATTATTCCAGTGTGTTGTGTGCGTTTCTGATTTATTAGTGTTGTTCCATAATTCATCAATAGTTATTGCTGTTCCATTAGTGTGTTTTGCGTGATTTGCCTTAAGAGTGAAAGAATGTTATTTGATTGCGAAGAGTGCATTTGAGTTAATAGATTAAGATTGGTTACAACTCGCGAGACTTAGTTATTCAATTGCTGTTCCATTTTAGATTTGCTGTTCTATTCCAGAATTGTTGTTCAATCCTTTATTTGTTGTTCCATTTACTCGCATTTGTTGTTTTGGCGTGAGAGATGATCTAAGGCTGTAGTGAGCATTGGCAGTCACTGTCTAGCTCCCAGACCCGTGGTCTATGCTCTAGTTTCCTTTCCATCAGTTTCCGAAGGGATGGGTTATCACTGCCGAACCCTTGACTGATAAGTTGCTGAGTTTTCTAAGTGTGTGATTTATTCCTTGAAGTAATTTAGTTACAGACAAGCATCCATTTACTCTTGTATTTCTTAAGCACTGTACTACTAGCATTACTCTGACAAGTGATAGCCTCAGACTGAGTCACTCTTTGTAATAACAAAATGCTCCCGGATTGACATATTAATGTGAGGTAATTAGAGGTGAAAAAGACCCTTTTTATAGCTCTACAAGGTTAAGGTTAGGTTAACCTTATCCTTAACCTTAACCTTAACCTTAACCTGACTAAACCCAAACCTTAACCTTAACCTTAACTTTACCCTTAAGGTTAAGGTGAGGGTAAGTTTAAAGTTAAGGTTAAGGTTAAGGTTTGGGTTTAGTCAGGTTAAGGTTAAGGTTAAGATAAGGTTAATGTTAGGTTAAGGTTAAGGTTATGGGATTAGTTAGGTTAAGGTTAAAGTTAAGGTTAAGGTTAAGGTCAAGGGTTTGGGAAGGTTAAGGTTAAGGGTAAGATAAGGTTAAGGTTAAGGTCAGGTTAAGATCAAGGTCAAAGTTAAGGTTAAGGTCATGGTTAAGGTTAGGTTAGGGTTAGGTTATAGTTTAACGTTAGTTTAAAGTTCAAGTTACGAGTTTAGTCAGGTTAAGGTCATGCTAAGGTAAAGTTTAAGGTTAAGGTTACGTTAAGGTAAAGGTTGTGGTTAGGGTTAAGGTTAAGGTTAAAGTCAAGGTTAAGGTTAGGTTAAGGTTATGGTCAAGGTTAGGGTTATATTATAGTTAAGGTCAAGGTTAAGGTTAAGGTTGAGGTTAAGTTAGGTTAACATTAAGGGTTTGGTTTAGGTTAAGGTTATAGTTAAGGTCAAGGTTAAGGTTAAGTTTATAGCTAAGGTCAAGGTTAAGGTTAAGGTTATGGTTAAGGTTAAGGTTAAGGTTAGGTAAAGGTTAATGTTAAGGGTAGGTTATAGTGAAGGTTAATGTTAAGACCCGTAACCTTAAACCTTAAACTTAACCTAACATTAAACTTAACCTTATCTTAACCTTAACCTTAACCTAACCTAACCTTAACCTTAAATTTAACCTTATCCTTACCTTATCCATAACCTTAACCTAACCTTAACCTCAACCTTACCCTTAACATTATCTTAACTTTACCTTATCCATAACCTTAAATATAACCTAACCCTAACCTTGACCAAACGCTTAACATTAAACTTAATCTTAAAGTAAACTTAACCTTAACCTAATCATAACCTTAACCTAACCTTAACCTTACCCATAACCTAACCCTAAATTTGACCAAACCTTAACCTTAACCTTAACCTTAACCTTCCCATAACCTTAACCTTGACCTTAACTATAACCTAACCTTAACCTTGACCAAACCCTTACTGATAACATTAACCTAAATCTAACCTTAACCTTAACCTTATCCTTATCTTAACCTTAACCTTAACCTTAACCCTAACCCTAACCTTAAGGTTAAATTTATCGGTAAGGTAAGGGTTAAGGTTAGGGTTAAGTTACAGTTAAGGTCAAGGTTAAGGTTAGGTTAAGGTTAAGGTTACGGGTTTAGTGATGTTATGGTTAAGATTAGGTTATGGGTAAAGTCAAGGTTAAGGTTATGGTTATGGGAAGGTTAAGGTTAAGGTTATAGTTAATGTTAAGGTTAAGATAAGGTTAAGGTTACGGTTACGTTAAGGGCAAAGTCAAGGTTAAGGATAGGCTAAGGTTAAGATAAGGTTAAGGTTAAGGTTAAGGTTAAGGTTAGGTTAAGGGTGAAGTTATGGTTAAGATTAGGGTTAAGGTTAGGTTAAGGTTAAGGTTACGGGTAAGGTTATAGTTAGGTTAAAGTTAAGGTTAAGGTTAGGTTAAGGTTAAGAATAGGCTAAGGTCCTTAACTTTATCCTTAACCTTAACCATAGCCTAACCTTAACCTTGACCTTTACCTTTACCTTTACCTTTACCTTAACCTTACCTTAATATAACTTTAGCCTTAGCCTTCCCATAACCTTAACCTTTACCTAACCTTCCCATAACCATAACCTTAACCTTACCTTAACTTAAACTAACCTTAACCTTAACCTTACCCTTAACCGTCACCTTAACCTTAACCTTGACTTTACCCTTAACCTAACTTTAACCTTAACTATAACCTAACCCTAACCCTAACCTTAACTAAACCTTACTTTACCCTTAAGATCAAGGTAAGAGTAAGGTTAAAGTTAAGGGTAAGGTTAAGGTTAAGGTTAAGGTTAAGATAAGGTTAAGGTTATGTTAACCTTAACCTTAACCTTAACCTGACTAAACCCAAACCTTCAACTTAACCTTAACTTTACCCTTAAGGTTAAGGTGAGGGTAAGTTTAAAGTTAAGGTTAAGGTGGTTTGGGTTTAGTCAGGTTAAGGTTAAGGTTAAGGTTAAGGGATTAGTTAGGTTAAGGTTAAAGTTAAGGTTAAGGTTAAGGTCAAGGGTTTGGGAAGGTTAAGGTTAAGGTTAAGGGTAAGATAAGGTTAAGGTTAAGGTTAAGGTTAGGTTAAGGTCAAGGTCAAGGTTAAGGTCATGGTTAAGGTTAGGTTATAGTTAAGGTTAGTTTAAGGTTCAAGTTACGGGTTTAGTCAGGTTAAGGTTATTTTAAGGTAAAGGTTAAGGTTAATATTACGTTAAGGTAAAGGTTATGGTTATGGTTAGGGTTAAGGTTAAAGTCAAGGTTAAGGTTAGGTTAAGGTTATGGTCTAGGTTAGGGTTATGTTATAGTTAAGGTCAAGGTTAAAGTTAAGGTTAAGTTAGGTTAACATTAAGGGTTTGGTTAAGGTTAAGGTTATAGTTAAGGTCAAGGTTAAGATTAAGTTTATAGCTAAATTCAAGGTTAAGGTTATGGTTAAGGTTAAGGTTAATGTTAAGGGTAGGTTATAGTGAAGGTTAATGTTAAGACCCGTAACCTTAAACCTTATACTTAAACTAACCTTAAACTTAACCTTATCTTAACCTTAACCTTAACCTTAACCTAACCTTAACCTTAAATTACCCTTATCCTTACCTTACCCATAACCTTAACCTCACCTTAACCTTAACCTTACCCTTAACATTATCTTAAACTTACCTTAACCATAACCTTAAATATAACCTAACCCTCACCTTAACCAAACACTTAACATTAAATTTAATCTTAAAGTAAACTTAACCTTAACTAAACCCTTAACCTTAACCTTAACCTTAACATTAACATTAACCTTAACCATAACCTTACCATAACCATAACCTTAACCTTACCCTTAACCTCAACCTTGACCTTGACCTTAACCTCACCTTAACCTTATCTTACCCTTAACCTAACCCTAACCTTGACCTTGACTTTACCCTTAGCCTAACCTTAATGTTAACCTTCAATTTAACTTGACTAAAACCATAACCTTAACCTTAACCTAACCTTAACCTTGACCTTAACTATAACGTAACTCTAAATTTGACCAAACATTAACCTTAACCTTAACTTAACATTAACCTTAACCTTAACCTTCCCATAACCTTAACCTTAACCATAACCTAACCTTAACCTTGACCTTAAATATAACCTAACCCTAACCTTGACCAAACCCTCAACCTTAACCTTAATCTTAACCTTAACCTTAACCTTTACCTAACCTTAACTTTAACCTAACCCTAACCTTACCCTAACCTTAACCCTAACCATAACCTTAACTTTAACCTTAACCTAACCTTAACCTTAACCTAACATAAACCATAACCTTAACCTAACCTTAACATTAACCTTACCCTTAACCTTTTCTTAACCTTACCTTAACCATAACCTTAACCTTGACCTTAACTATAACCTAACCCTAAGCTTGACCAAACCCTTAACCTTAACCTTATCTTTACCCTTAATCTAAACATAGCCTTAACCTTACCCTTAACCTTAACCTAACCCTTAACCTTAACCTTAACGTGAACCTTAGCCCTAATCTTAACCTTAACCTAACCCTAACCTTGACTTTAGCCTTAACCTTAACCTTAACCTGACTAAACCTGTAACCTCAACCTTAACTTTAACCTTGACCTTAACTATAACCTAACACTAACCTTAACCTTTACTTTACCTAACCAAAGTTAAGGTTAAGGTAAAGGTTAAGATAAGGTTAAGGTTAGGTTAAGGTTAAGGTTACGGGTTTAGTCAGGTTAAGGTTAAGGCTAATGGTTTGGGAAGGTTAAGGTTAAGGGTAAGATAAGGTTAAGGTTAAGATTTAGGTTAGGCTAAGGTTAAGATGAAGGTCAAGGTTGAGGTTAAGGTTAAAGTCAAGGTTAAGGTTAAGGTGAAGGTTAAGGGTAAGGTTAGGTTATAGTTAAGGTTAAGGTTAGTTCAATGGTAAAGTCAAGGTTAAGGTTAAGGTGAAGGTTAAGGTTAAGGGTTACACCTTGAATTTAACCTTAAATTAACCTTAACCTTCACTATAACCTAACCCTAACCTTGACCAAACCCTTAACCTAACCTTAACTTTAACCTTAACCTTAACCTTTACCTAACCTTGACCTTAACCTTAACATTGACCTTAAGAGTAAGGTTTGGTCAAGGTTAGGGTTAGGTTATGGTTAAGGTTAAGGTTGGGTTAAGGTTAAGGTTAAGGTTAAGTTAAGTTTAATGTTAAGGGTTTGGTTAAGGCTAAGGTTAAGCTTAAAGTTTAAGGTTAAGGGTAAATTTAATGTTAAGAGGTTAAGGTAAGGTTAAGGTAAAGTCAAGTTTAATCTTAAGGGGGTAAGGTTAAGATTAAAGTTAAGGTTAAGTTAAGGTTAAGGTTAGGTTAAAGTTAAGTTAAGGGTAAAATCAAGGTTAAAGTTAAGGTTAAGGTGAAGGTTAAGGTTATAGTTAAGTTAAGGTTAAGGTTATGGTTAAGGTTAAGGGTACGGATAAGGGTAAGGATAACATTATGGTTAAGGTTACGTTAAGGGTAAAGTCAAGGTTAAGGTTAGGATAAGCTTCAACTTAAGGTTATGGTTAAGATAAGATTAAGGGTAAGGTTAGGTTAAGTTTATGGTTAAGGTAAGTTTAAGTGTAAAGTTAAGGTTAAGGTTAGGTTAAGATAAGTTTAAGGGTAAGGTTAAGGTCAAGTTCAAGGTCAAGGTTAAGGTTAAGGTTATGGTTATGGTTATGGTTATGGGAAGGTTAAGGTTAATCTTAAGCTTAAGATTAAGGTTAGGAGAAGGTTAAGGTTAAGGTTAAGGTTTGGTCAAGGTTAAGGTTAGGTTATGGTTAAGGTTAAAGGTCAAGGTTAAGGTTAAGTTATATTAAGGTTAGGTTAAGTTTAAAGTTAAGGTTAAGGTTAAGGTTAGGGTTAAGGTTAGGGGAAGGTTAAGGTCAAGGTAAATGTTAAGGTTAAGATAGGTCAAGGTTAAGGTTAAATTTATGGTTATGGGAAGGTTAAGGTTAAGGTTATGGTTAAGGTTACGTTAAGGTGAAAGTTCAGGGTAAGGTTAAGTTTAAGGTCAAGGTAAATGTTAAGGTTAAGCTAGGTCAAGGTTAAGGTTAAATTTATGGTTATGGGAAGGTTAAGGTTAATGTTAAGGTAAGTTTAAGGGTAAGGGTTTGGGCAAGGTTAGGGTTAGGTTATAGTTAAGGTCAGTTTAAGGTTAAGGTTAGGTTAAGGTTAAGGTTAAGGGTTAAGATAAGGTTATGGTTAAGGCTATATTTAGGGTTACGTTATAATTAAGGTTAAGGTTAGGTTAAGGGTAAAGTTAAGATTAAGGTGAAGGTTAAAGGTAAGGTTAAGGTTAAGGTTACGTTAAAGTTAAGGTTATGTTAAGGTTAAGGTTAAGGGTTTGGTCAAATTTAGGCATAGTTTATAGTGAAGGTCAAGGTCAAGGTTATGGTTAAGGTAAGGTTATGATAAAGTTAAGGGTATGGGCTTAGTAAGGTTAAAGTTCATGTTAAGGTCAAGGTTAAGGTAAGGTTAAGGGTAAAGTTTAGGTTAACCTTGACCTTGACCTTAAATATAACCTAACCATAACCTTGACCAAACCCTTAACCTTAACCTTAACTTTAACCTTAACCTTCCCCAAATCCTAACCCTAACCTTAAACTTAACTTTACTCTTAACCTAACCTTAACCTTAACTTTACCCTTCACCTAATCTTAACCTTAACCTAACCTTAACCTTACGCTTAACCTTGACCTTAACCTTAACTTAACATAACCTTAACTATTACCTAACCCTAACCTCGACCAAACCCTTAACCTTTACCTAACTATAACCTTACCCTTAACCTTAACCTTGAACTTACCTATAACCTAAACCTAAGCTTGACTAAACCCTTAATAGTAACCATAACCTAAACCTAACCTTGACCAAACCTTTGACATTAACCTTAACCTTAACCTTAACCTAATCTCAACCTTAACCTAACCATAACCTTAACCTAAACTTAACCTTACCCATAACTTAACCCTAAACTTGACCAAACCTTAACCTTAACCTTAACCTTCCCATAACCTTAACCTTGACCTTAACTATAACCTAACCTTAACCTTGACCAAACCCTTACAGATAACCTTAACCTAAACCTAACCTTAACCTTAGCCTTTTCCTTATCTTAACCTTAGCCTAACCTTAACCTTAACCTTAACATTAACGCTAACCTTAAGGTTAAGGTTATGGGTAAGATAAGGGCTAAAGTTAGGGTTAGGTTATTATTAAAGTCAAGATTAAGGTTAAGTTCAAGTTAAGGTTACGAGTTTAGTTAGGTTAAGGTTAAGGTTAAGGTTAAGTTATGGGTAAAGTCAAGGTTAATATTATGGTTATGGGAAGGTTAAGGTTAAGGTTATAGTTAAGGATAAGGTTAGGTTAAGGTTAATATAAGTTTAATGTTAAGGTTAAGGTTACGTTAAGGGTAAAATCAAGGTTAAGGATAGGTTAAGGTTAAGATAAGGTTAATGTTAAGGTTAAGGTTAAGGTTAAGGTTAGGTTAAGGGTAAAGTTATGGGTAATATTAGGGTTAAGGTTAGGGTTAGTTTAAGGTTAAGGTTATGGGTAAGGTTATAGTTATGTTAAGGTTAAGATTAAGGTTAGGTTAAGGTCCTTAACTTTATCCTTAACATTAACCTTAACCTTAACCTAAACTTAACCTTGACCTTGACCATAACCTTAACCTTAACCTTACCTTAACCTAAATTTAACCTTAACCTTCCCATAACCTTAACCTTTACCTAAGCTTCCCATAACCATAACCTTAACCTTAACCTTACCTTAACCTAAACTAACCTTAACCTTAAAATTGACCTTAAAATTAACCTTAAACTTAACCTTACCTTAATCTAAATTTAACCCTAACCTTACCATAACCTTAAAATTTACCTAAGCTTCCCATAACCATAACCTTAACCTTAGCCTTACCTTAACCTAAACTAACCTTAACCTTAAACTTAACCTTACCCTAAACCTTCACCTTAACCTTAACCTTGAATTTACCCATAACCTAACCTTAACCTTAATTATAACCTAACCCTAACCCTAACCTTAACTAAACGCCTAACCTTAACCTTAACCTTAATTTTAACCTAACTAAACCCAAACCTTAACCTTAACTTTACCCTTAAGGGTAAGGTAAGGGTAAGGTTAAATTTAAGGTTAAGGTTAAGATAAGTTTGAGGTTAGGTTAAGGTTAAGGTTAAGGTTAAAGTTAAGCTTAAGGTTAAGGTCAATGGTT
Organism: Pinus albicaulis; assembly: GCA_034641835.2. NCBI lineage: Eukaryota > Viridiplantae > Streptophyta > Pinopsida > Pinales > Pinaceae > Pinus > Pinus albicaulis. Next base: position 753,530,824 of record CM076582.1, on the reverse strand, counting down.
TGGGAAGGTTAAGGTTAAGGGTAAGATAAGGTTAAGGTTAGGTTAAGGTTAAGGTCAAGGTTAAGGTTAAGGTTAGGTTAGGGTTAGGTTATAGTTAAGGTTAAGATAACGTTAAGGTTAGGTTAAGTTTAAGGTTAAGGTTATGGTTAAGGTTAAGGTTAAGGTTATGGTTAGTGACCTAACCCTAACCTTGACCAAACCCTTAACCTTAACCTTAACTTGAACCTTTACCCTAACCTTATTACCCTAACCTTAACCTAACCTTAAACTTAACTTTACCTTAACCTTGACTTTACCCTTAACCTAACCTTAACCTTACCCTTAACCTTAAACTTAAACTTATCTTAACCTTAACCTAACCTTAACCTTAACCTTAACCTAACTATAACCTTTCCTTTAACATTAAACTTGACCTTAACATTAACCTAACCTTAACCTTAACCTTAACCATAACCTTATCTTTACCCTTAACGTTAAACTTAACCTTAACCTTAACCTAACCCTAACCCCAACTTTACCCTTAACCTAACTTTAACCTTAACCTTAACCTAACCCTAGACTACACCACACCCTTAACCATAACCTTAACCTAACCCTTAACCTTAAACTTTACTTAACCTTAACTTTAACCTTAACCCTTAACCTTCCCATAACCTTAACTATAACCTAACCCTAACCTTGACCAAACCCTTAACCTTAACCTTAACTTAATCTTAAGTGTAACCATAGCCTTAACCTAACCTTAACCTTAGCCTTATCTTAACCTTAACTTAACCTTAACCTTGACTTTACCCTTAAAGTAACCTTAACCTTAACCTTAACCTTACCCTTAACCTTATCTTAACCTTAACCTAACCTAACCTTAACCCTAACCCTAACCTTAACCTTAAACTTAACCTTAACCTTAACCAAACCCTTAACATTAACCTTAACTTAACCTTAACCTTAACCTTAATCTTGACCTTAACTATAACCTAACCCTAACCTTAACCTAACCTTACCTGTAAATTTAATCTTAAGGTGAGGGTTAAGGTTAAGGTTAAGGTTAAGGTTAATGTTAAGGTTAAGGTTAGGGTTAAGATAAGTATAAGGTTAAGGTTAAGGTTTGGTTTGGGTTAAGGGTAAGGGTAAGGGTAAGGTTACAGTTAAGTTTAGGGTAAGTTTAAGATTAGGTTAAGGGTAAGGTTAAGGGTAAGGTTACGTTAAGGGTAAGCTTAAGGTTAAGGTTTGGTTAAGGTTAGGGTTAGGTTATAATTAAGGTCAAGGTTAAGTTTAAGGTTAAGGGTAAGCTTAAGGTTAAGGTTAATGCTACAGGTTTATTTAGGTTAAGGTTAAGGTTAAGGTTAATGTTAAGGGTAAGGTCAAGCTCAAGGTTAAGGTTACGTTATCAGTAAAGTCAATGTTAAGGTTACATTAAGGGTTTGGTCAAGATTAAGGTTAGTTAAGGTTAGGGTTAGGTTATAGTTAAGTTCAAGGTTAAGTTTAAGGTTAAGGGTAAAGTTAAGGTTAAGGTTAAGGTCAATGTTAAGGGTTTTGTCAAGGTGAGGGTAAGGTTATAGTTAAGGTCAAGGTCAAGGTTAGGTTATAGTTAAGGTTAAGGTTAAGGTTAGGGGAACATTGATGTTAAGGTTAAGGTTAAGGTTACAAGTTTAGTCAGGTTAAGGTGTAATTTAAGGTTAAGGTTAGGTGAAGGGTAAAGTAAAGTTTAAGGCTAAGGTTAAGGATAAAGTCAAGATTAAGGGTAAAGTTAAGGTTAAGGTGAAGGTTAAGGGTAAGGTTAAGGTTAAGGTTAAGATAAGGTTAAGGGTAAGGTTAAGGTTAAGGTTAGGTTAAGGGTAAAGTTAAGGTTAACCATAAAGTTAAGCTTAAGGTTATAGGTAAGGTTAAGGTTAAGGTAAAGGTTAAGGTCAATGTCAAGTTAGGTTAAGGTAAGGTTAAGGTAAGGTTATGGTTAGGGTAAGGTTAAGATTAGGTTATAGTTAAGGTTAAGGTTAAGGTTAAGGTTAAGGTTAAGGGTGAAGGTTAAGGTTACGGGTCTTAGCCTTAACCTTACCCTTAACCTTCACCCTTAAACTTAACCTTCACAATAACCTAACCTTAACCGTGACATTAACTATAACCTAAAATTGACCTTAACCTTAACCTTAACTTTACCTTAACCTTAGCCTAACATTCCCATAACCTTTACCTTAACCTAGTTTTAACTTTAACCTTCCCCTAACCTTAACCTTAACCTTAACCTTAACCTTGCCCTAACCTTAACCTTAACTTTACCCATAACCTTAACCTTACCCTTCACCTAACATTAACCTTGACCTTGACCAAACCCTCAACCTAACGTTAACCTTAACCTAACCTAACATTAACCTTAACCTTAAACTTATCTTAACCTTAACCTTCCCATAATCTTAACCTTAACCATAACCTAACCTTAACATTGACTTTACCCTTAAATTAACCTTAACCTTCCCATTACCATAACCATAACCTTAACCTTGACCTTAACTTTACCCTTAACCTAACCTTAACCTTAACCTTATCTTAACCTTAACCTAACCTTAACCTTGACTTTACCCTTAACGTAACCTTAACCTTAAGGGTAAATTTAAGTTAACCTTACCCTTAACATTATCTTAACATTAACCTAACCTAATCTTAACTTTAACCCCCAACCTAACATTACCTTAACCATAACCTTAACCTAACCTTAAACTTACCCTTAACCTTATCTTAACATTACCCTTAACCTTACCCATAACCTAACCTTAAAATTGAATTTACCCTTAACGTAACCTTAACCTTAAACTTAACCTTAACCTTAACCTCAACTTTAACCTTACTAAACCTGTACCCTTAACCTTATCTTAACCTTAACCTTTATCTAACCTTAAGGGTTAGGTTAAGGTTATGGGAAGTTTAAGGTTAACCTTGACTTTACCCTTAACCTAACCTTAACCTTAACTATAACCTAACCCTAACCTTGACCTTAACTTTACCCTTAACCTTGACATTAACCTTAACCTTAACCTTAGCCTAAACTTAACCTAACCTTAACTATAATCGTAACCTTAACCTAACTTTCAAATTAACTTTACAATTAACCTAACCCTAACCTTGACCAAACCCTTAACCTTAACCTTAACCTTACCCTCAACCTAACTTTACTAAACCCGTAACCTTAACCTTACCCTAATCTTAACCTTGACTTTACCCTTAACCTAACCTTAACCTTAAGCATAACCTAACCTTAACCTAATGTAACCTTAACCTTAACCTTAACCTTTACCTTGACCTTAACCTTAGCTATAAGATAACCCTAACCTTACCCTAACCATAACCTAACCCTAACCTTAACCTTACCCTAACCATAACCTAACCCTAACCTTAACCTAACCCTTAACCTTAACCTTAACCATAACCCTAAACTTGACCAAACCCTTAACCTTAACATGACTAAACCTACAACCTTAACCTTAACCTAACTTTAACCTTAACCTTAACCTAACTACAACCTTACCCTTAACCTAACTTAACCTTAACCTTGACCTTGACCTTAACCTTAACTTTACCCTTAACATTCACCTTAACCTTAACCTTAACCTAACTAAGATTGTAACCCTAAACCTTTCCGTTACCCTTAACTTTCACCTTAACCTTAACCTTGACTTTACCCTTAACCTAACCTTAAAATTAACTATAACCTAACCATAACCTTGACCTTAACTTATCGTTAAACTTTACCTTAACCTTAACATTAACCTTTACCTTGAACTTAACATAACCTTAACCTTAACCTTAACCTTAACTTTAACTTTATCTTACCCTTAATCTAACCTTAACCTTAACCTAACCTTGAGTTTAACCATAACCTAACCTTAACCTTAACTTTAACTTAACATTGACTTAACCCTTAACCTAACCTTAACCTTAACCTTAAACTAACTAACCTTAAACTAACTAAACCCTTAAAGTTAGGGTAAAGTTAAAGTTAAGGTTAAGGTCAACATCAAGGTTAAGGTTAAGTTAGGTTAAGGTAAGGTTATTGTTAAGTTAAGTTTAAGGTTAGGTTAAGGTTAAGATAAGGTTAAGGTTAAGGGTAAAGTCAAGGTTAAGGTAAAGGTTAAGGTTAAGGTAAGGGTAAGATTAGGGTTACGCTAAGGTAAAGGTTATGGTTAAGGTTAGGGTTAAGGGTAAAATAAAATATAAGGTTAATTTAAGGTTCAAGTTACGGGTTTAGTCAAGTTAAGGTTATGTTAAGCTAAAGGTTAAAGTTAAGGTTATGTTAAGGTAAAGGTTATGGTTATGGTTAGGGTTAAGGGTAAAGTCAAGGTTAAGGTTAGGTTAAGTTTATGGTCAAGGTTAGGGTTATGTTATAGTTAAGTTCAAGATTAAGGTTAGGTTAAGGTTAAGTGAAGGTTAACATTAAGGGCTTGGTTAAGGTTAAGGTTATAGTTAAGGTCAAGCTTAAGGTTAAGGTTATGGTTAAGGTTAAGGTTAAGGTTAGGTAAAGGTTAATGTTAAGGGAAGGTTATAGTGAAGGTTAATGTTAAGACCTGTAACCTTAAACCTTAACCTAACCTTAAACTTAACATTATCTTAACCTTAAGCTTAAGCTTAACCTAACCTAACCTTAACGTTAACTTTACCCTTAACCTTAGCTTAACCATAACCTTAACCTAACCCTAAATTTAGCCTTACCATTAACCTTATCTTAACCTTACCTTCACCATAACCATAACCTTGACCTTAACTATAACCTAACCCTAACCTTGACCAAACCCTTAACATTAAACTTAACCTTAACATAACCTTAACCTTAACTAAACCTTTAACCTTAAGCTTAACCTTAACATTACCCTTATCCTTGACCTTAACCTTACCTAACCATAACCTTAACCTTACCGTTAACCTTGACCCTAACCTTAACCTAAACCTTGACGTTGACCTTAACCTAACCTTAACCTTAACCTTAACCTTATCTTACCCTTAACATAACCCTAACCTTCACCTTGAATTTACCCTTAGCCAAACTTTAACCTTAACCTGACTAAAACCATAACCTTAACCTTAACATAACCTTATCCTTGACCTTAACTATAACCTAACCCTAACCTTGACCAAACCTTAACCTTAACCTTAATTTAACCTTAACCTTAACCTTAACCTTTCCATAACCTTAACCTTAACCTTAACCATATCCTAACATTAACCTTGACCTTAACTATAAGTTAACCCTAACCTTGACCAAACCCTTAACCTTAACCTTAACCTTTACCTAACCTTAACCTTAACCTAACCCTAACTTTACTCTAACCTTAACCCTATCCATAACCTTAACTTTACACTTAACATAACCTTAACCTTAACCTAACATCAACCATAACCTTAACCTAACCTTAACGTTAGCCTTACCCTTAACCTTAACTTAACGTTACCTTAACCATAACCTTAACCTTGACCTTAACTATAACCTAACCCTAAGCTTGACCAAACCCTTAACCTTAACTTTACCCTTAACCTAACCTTAACCTTAACCAAACCCTTAACCTTAACCTTAACGTGAACCTTAAACCTAATCTTAACCTTAACCCAACCTTAACCTTGACTTTACCCTTAACCTTAACCTAACTAAACATGTAACCTTAACCTTAACCTTAACCTTGACATTAACTATAACCTAACCCTAACCTTCACCTTGACTTTACCCTTAACGTAACCTTAACCTTGACTTTACCTAACCAAAGTTAAGGTTAAGGTTAAGGTTAAGGTAAAGGTTAAGATAAGGTTAAGGTTAGGTTAAGGTTAAGGTAAAGGTTACGGGTTTAGTCAGGTTAAGGTTAAGTTTAAGGTTAACGGTTTGGGAAGGTTAAGGTTAAGCATAAGATAAGGTTAAGGTTAAGGTTAAGGTTAGGTTAAGGTCAAGGTCAAGGTTAAGGTTAAGGTTGAGGTCAAGGTTAAGGGTAAAGTTAAGGTCAAGGTTAGGGTTACGTTATAGTTAAGGTTAAGATTAGGTTAAGGGTAAATTCAAGGTTAAGTTTAAGGTGAAGGTTAAGGGTAAGGTTAAGGTTAAGGTTTACGCCTTGACTTTACCCTTAACTTAACCTTGAACTTCACTATAACCTAACCCTAACTTTGACCAAACCCTTAACCTAACCTTAACCTTAATCTTAGCCTTCCCATAACAATAACCATAACCTAACCTTAACCTTATCCTTAACCTTTAAGGTTAAGGTTTGGTCAAGGTTAGCATTAAGTTATAGTGAAGGTTAAGGTTAAGGTTAGGTTAAGGTTAAGGTTAAGGTTAAGGTTTAATGTTAAGGTTAAGGTTAAGGTTTAAGGTCAAGGTTAAGGTTAAGGGGTTAAGGTAAGGTTAAGGTTAATGTTAAGGTTAAGGGGGTAAGGTTAATGTGAAGGTTAAGGTTAAGGTTAAGGTTAAATTAAGGTTAAGGTGAAGGTTAAGGTTATCGTTAAGGTTAAGTTTAAGGTTAAGGTTATGGTTAAGAGTAAGGGAAAAGTTATGGTTAAGGTTACGTTAAGGGTAAAGTCAAGGTTAAGGTTAGGATAAGCTTAAGCTTAAGGTTATGGCTAAGATAAGGTTAAGATAAGGTTAAGGGTAAGGTTAAGGTTAAATTTAGGTTAAGGTTAAGGTTAAGGTAAGGTTAAGTGTAAAGTTAAGGCTAAGGTTAGGTTAAGGTTAAGATAAGTTTAAGGGTAAGGTTAAGGTCAAGTTCAAGGTCAAGGTTAAGGCTAAGGTTAAGGGTAAGACCAATGTTAAGGTTAAGGTTATGGTTATGGGAAGGTTAAGCTTAAGGTTAAGGTTAGGGGAAGTTTAAGGTTAAGGTTAAGGTTAAGTTAAGGTTAAGGTTATGGTTATGGGAAGGTTAAGGTTAAGGTTAAGGGGTTAATGTTAGGTTAAGGGTAAAGTCAAGGTAAAGGTTAAGGTGAAGGCTAAGGTTAAGGTTAAGGTTATGTTTATGGGAAGGTTAAGGTTAACGTTAAGGTTAAGGTTTTGGTCAAGGTTAGGGTTAGGTTATTCTTAATGTCAAGGTTAGGTTAGTTTATAGTTAAAGTTAAGGTTAAGATCAAGGTTAAGGTTGAGTTAAGGTTAAGGTTAAGGCTAAGGTCAAGGTCAAGGTTAAGGTTAAGGTTAAGTTAAGGGTAAGGTTAAGGTTAGGATTAGGCTATAGTTAAGGTTATAGTTAGGGTAAGGTTAGGGTTAGGTTATAGTTAAGGTTAAAGTTAGGTTAAGGTTAAGGTTAGGTTATGGTTATGGGAAGGTTAAGGTTAAGGTTAAGGTTAATGTTAAGTTAAGGTTAAGGTTAAGGTTAAAGTTAAGGTTAACGTTAAGGTTAAGGGTTTGGTCAAGGTTAGGGTTAGGTTATAGTTAAGATTAAGCTTAGGTAGGGGTATAGTTAAAGTTAAGGTTAAGGTTAAGGTTCAGGTTAAGGTTAAGGTTTATAGTGAAGGTTAAGGTTAAGACCCGTAACCTTAGCCTTGACCTTACCCTTATCCTTAACCTTAACATTAACCCTAACCTTGACTTTACCCTTAACTTAACCTTAACCTTCACTATAACCTAACCCTAACCTTGACCAAACCCTTAACCTTAATTTTAACCTTACCCTTAACCTTAACCTTAACCTTACTAAAGTCGTAACCTTAACCTTAACTATAACCTAACCCTAACCTTGACCAAACCCTTAACCTTAACCTTGACCAGACCCTAAGCCCTTAACCTTAACCTTAACTTGACTAAACCCGTAACCTTAACCTTAATCTTAACCTTAACTATAATCTAACCATAACCTTGACCAAACCCTTAACCTTAACCTTAACCTTTCCCTAACCTTATCCCTAACCTTAACCTTAAGCGTAACCTTACCCCCTTAACTTGAACCTTAACCTTAACCATAAACCTAACCTTGACCAAATCCTTTACCTTAACCTTCACCTGAACCTTAGGCTTAACATTAACCTTGACCTTAACGTTAACATAAATTTAATCTAGCCTAACCTTAACCTTAACCTAACGTAACCTTAACCTTAACCTTTACCTTGACCTTAACCTTAGCTATAACATAACCCTAACCTTACCCTAACCATAACCTAACCCTAACCTTACCCTAATCATAACCTAACCCTAACTTTAACCTAACCCTTAACCTTAACCTTAACCATAACCCTAAACTTGACCAAACCCTTAACCTTAACCTTAACATGACTAAACCTGTAACCTTAACCATAACCTTAACCTAACTTTAACCTTAACCTTAACCTAAATACAACCTTACCCTTAACCTAACTTAGCCTTAACCTTGACCTTGACCTTAACCTTAACCTTACCGTTAACATTCACCTTAACCTTAACCTTAACCTAACTAAGCTTGTAAACCTAAACCTTTCCCTTACCCTTAACCTTCACCTTAACCTTAACCTTGACTTTACCCTTAACCTAACCTTAAACTTAACTATAACCTAACCCTAACCTTGACCTTAACTTATCGTTAAACTTTACCTTAACCTTAACATTAACCTTTACCTTGAACTTAACCTAACCTTAACCTTAACCTTAACCTTAACTTTAACTTAACCTTGACTTCACCCTTAACCTAACCTTAACCTTAACCTTAACCTAACTAACCTTAAACTAACTAAACCCTTAAGGTTAGGGTAAAGTTGAAGTTAAGGTTAAGGTCAACATCAAGGTTAAGGTTAAGTTAGGTTAAGGTAAGGTTATTGTTAGGTTAAGTTTAAGGTTAGGTTAAGGTTAAGATAAGGTTAAGGTTAAGGTTAGGTTAAGGGTAAAGTCAAGGTTAAGGTAAAGGTTAAGGTTAAGGTAAGGGTAAGGTTAGGGTTATGCTAAGGTAAAGGTTATGGTTAAGGTTAGGGTTAAGGGTAAAATAAAATTTAAGGCTAATTTAAGGTTCAAGTTATGGGTTTAGTCAGGTTAAGGTTATGTTAAGCTAAAGGTTAAAGTTAAGGTTATGTTAAGGTAAAGGTTATGGTTAGGGTTAGGGTTAAGGGTAAAGTCAAGGTTAAGGTTAGGTTAAGTTTATGGTCAAGGTTAGGGTTATGTTATAGTTAAGTTCAAGATTAAGGTTAGGTTAAGGTTAAGTTAAGGTTAACATTAAGGGCTTGGTTAAGGTTAAGGTTATAGTTAAGGTCAAGCTTAAGGTTAAGGTTATGGTTAAGGTTAAGGTAAGGTTAGGTAAAGGTTAATGTTAAGGGTAGGTTATAGTGAAGGTTAATGTTAAGACCTGTAACCTTAAACCTTAACCTAACCTTAAACTTAACCTTATCTTAACCTTAAGCTTAAGCTTAACCTAACCTAACCTTAACGTTAACTTTACCCTTAACCTTAGCTTAACCATAACCTTAACCTAACCTTAAATTTAGCCTTACCCTTAACCTTATCTTAACCTTACCTTCACCATAACCTTAACCTTGACCTTAACTATAACCTAACCCTAACCTTGACCAAACCCTTAACATTAAACTTAACCTTAACATAACCTTAACCTTAACTAAACCTTTAACATTAACCTTAACCTTAACATTACCCTTATCCTTAACCTTAACCTTACCTAACCATAAGCTTAACCTTACCCTTAACCTTGACCCTAACCTTAACCTAAACCTTGACGTTGACCTTAACCTAACCTTAACCTTAACCTTAACCTTATCTTACCCTTAACCTAACCTTAACCTTCACCTTGACTTTACCCTTAGCCAAAATTTAACCTTAACCTTAACCTTAACCTGACTAAAACCATAACCTTAACCTTAACGTAACCTTATCCTTGACCTTAACTATAACCTAACCCTAACCTTGACCAAACCTTAACCTTAACCTTAATTTAACATTAACCTTAACCTTAACCTTTCCATAACCTTAACCTTAACCTTAACCATATCCTAACGTTAACCTTGACCTTAACTATAAGTTAACCCTAACCTTGACCAAACCCTTAACCTTAACCTTAACCTTAACCTTTACGTAACCTTAACCTTAACCTAACCCTAACCTTACTCTAACCTTAACCCTAACCATAAACTTAACTTTACACTTAACATAACCTTAACCTTAACCTAACATCAACCATAACCTTAACCTAACCTTAACGTTAGCCTTACCCTTAACCTTATCTTAACGTTACCTTAACCATAACATTAACCTTGACCTTAACTATAACCTAACCCTAAGCTTGACCAAACCCTTAACCTTAACTTTACCCTTAACCTAACCTTAACCTTAACCTTACCCTTAACCTTAACCAAACCCTTAACCTTAACCTTAACGTGAACCTTAAACCTAATCTTAACCTTAACCCAACCTTAACCTTGACTTTACCCTTAACCTTAACCTTAACCTAACTAAACATGTAACCTTAACCTTAACCTTAACCTTGACCTTAACTATAACCTAACCCTAACCTTAAACTTGACTTTACCCTTAACTTAACCTTAACCTTGACTTTACCTAACCAAAGTTAAGGTTAAGGTTAAGGTTAAGGTAAAGGTTACAGGTTTAGTCAGGTTAAGGTTAAGTTTAAGGTTAATGGTTTGGGAAGGTTAAGGTTAAGGTTAAGGTTAGGTTAAGGTCAAGGTCAAGGTCAAGGTCAAGGTTAAGGTTAAGGTTGAGGTCAAGGTTAAGGGTAAAGTTAAGGTCAAGGTTAGGGTTACGTTATAGTTAAGGTTAAGATTAGGTTAAGGGTAAAGTCAAGGTTAATTTTAAGGTGAAGGTTAAGGGTAAGATTAAGTTTAAGGTTTACGCCTTGACTTTACCCTTAACTTAACCTTGAACTTCACTATAACCTAACCCTAACCTTGACCAAACCCTTAACCTAACCTTAACCTTAATCTTAACCTTCCCATAACAATAACCATAACCTAACCTTAACCTTAGCCTTAACCTTTAAGGTTAAGGTTTGGTCAAGGTTAGCGTTAGGTTATACTGAAGGTTAAGGTTAAGGTTTAATGTTAAGGTTAAGGTTAAGGTTAAGGTTTAAGGTTAAGGGTAAAGTTAAGGTTAAGGTTAAGGGGTTAAGGTAAGGTTAAAGTAAATGTTAAGGTTAAGGGGGTAAGGTTAATGTGAAGGTTAAGGTTAAGGTTAAGGTTAAGTTAAGGTTAAGGTGAAGGTTAAAGTTATCGTTAAGGTTAAGTCTAAGGTTAAGGTTATGGTTAAGAGTAAGGAAAAAGTTATGGTTAAGGTTACGTTAAGGGTAAAGTCAAGGTTAATGTTAGGATAAGCTTAAGCTTAAGGTTATGGCTAAGATAAGGTTAAGGGTAAGGTTAAGGTTAAAGTTAGGTTAAGGTTATGGTTAAGGTAAGGTTAAGTGTAAAGTTAAGGCTAAGGTTAGGTTAAGGTTAAGATAAGTTTAAGGGTAAGGTTAAGGTCAAGGTCAAGGTCAAGGTTAAGGCTAAGGTCAAGGATAAGGTCAAGGTTAAGGTTAAGGTTATGGTTATGGGAAGGTTAAGCTTAAGGTTAAGGTTAGGGGAAGTTTAAGGTTAAGGTTAAGGTTAAGTTAAGGTTAAGGTTAAAGTTTGCTCAAGGTTAGGGTTAGGTTATGGTTAATTTTAAGGTTAGGTTAAGGGTAAATTCAAGGTTAAGGTTATGGTTATGGGAAGGTTAAGGTTAAGGGTTTAATGTCAAGTTAAGGGTAAAGTCAAGGTAAAGGTTAAGGTGAAGGTTAAGGTTAAGGTTATGTTTATGGGAAGGTTAAGGTTAAGGGTTTGGTCAAGGTTAGGGTTAGGTTATTTTTAATGTCAAGGTTAGGTTAGTTTATAGTTAAAGTTAAGGTTAAGATCAAGGTTAAGGTTGAGTTAAGGTTAAGGTTAAGGCTAAGGTCAAGGTCAAGGTTAAGGTTAAGGTTAAGTTAAGGGTAAGGTTAAGATTAAGATTAGGCTATGGTTAAGGTTATAGTTAGGGTAAGGTTAGGGTTAGGTTATAGTTAAGGTTAAAGTTAGGTTAAGGTTAAGATTAGGTTATGGTTATGGGAAGGTTAAGGTTAAGGTTAAGGTTAAGGTTAAGTTAAGGTTAAGGTTAATGTTAAAGTTAAGGTTAAGGTTAAGGTTAAGGGTTTGGTCAAGGTTAGGGTTAGGTTATAGTTAAGATTAAGCTTAGGTGGGGGTATAATTAAAGTTAAGGTTAAGGTTAAGGTTCAGGTTAAGGTTAAGGTTAAGACCCGTAACCTTAGCCTTAACCTTACCCTTATCCTTAACCTTAACATTAACCCTAACCTTGAATTTACCCTTAACTTAACCTTAACGTTCACTATAACCTAACCCTAACCTTGACCAAACCCTTAACCTTAATTTTAACCTTACCCTTAACCTTAACCTTAACCTTACTAAATTCGTAACCTTAACCTTAACTATAACCTAACCCTGACCTTGACCAAACCCTTAACCTTAACCTTGACCAAACCCTTAACCTTAACCTTAACTTGACTAAACCCATAACCTTAACCTTAATCTTAACCTTAACTATAACCTAACCCTAACCTTGACCAAACCCTTAACCTTAACCTTAACCTTCCCCTAACCTTAACCCTAAGCTTAACCTTAAGCTTAACCTTACCCCCTTAACTTTAACCTTAACTTTAACCATAAACCTAACCTTGACCAAATTCTTTACCTTAACCTTAACCTGAACCTTAGGCTTAACATTAACCTTGACCTTAACGTTAACATAACCTTAAACTAACCTAACCTTAACCTTGACCAAACTGTTAACCTTAACTTTACCCTTAACCTAAAATTAACCTTAACTATAACCTAACCCTAAGCTTGACCAAACCCTTAACCTTAACCTTAACCTGACTAAACCCGTATCCTTAACCTTAACCTTACCTTAACCTTGCCTTAACCTAAATTTGACCTTAACCTTCCCCTAACCTTAACCCTAAACTTACCCTAACCTTACCCCTAACCCTAACCTTAACCAAACCCTTAACCTTAATGTTACACAACATTTTTTCACCATCCCTGCAATTCCTCGCCCCTCATATTGGAGGGTCTTTCCTGTGACCTGTGAGCAGTTTTAGGTCTCTGTAATTTAGTAGAATGGAAAGAATAAACACTGCAGATAATACATCAAAAACCATTTGGGATTCTAGGATCTAGCCCTCCTAAATCCAGAGAGGGATCTCTCTATAAGTGCAAAGATTGATTTATCTTTAAGGCTTTTAGTATGATATTAGGCTAGTTATTAAGAACAAGGGTTTTTTTCTGTTTGCTTGGTTGGGTATGATCTTTAATTGGATGGAATATCACAAAATGAAAGAGTTTCAAAGGATGAATATGCAAGTATATTGAGAAGTGTTCAGTAGATAGGATTAGTGTGAAGCAACTTTAATCCATTGGGAAATGGAGTCACAAAAGGGTTTAATTGTACAACAATTTCAAGAGTGTTCCAAGGGGCAAGTCATCTATATCAAAATATCCTTTAGATTTAAATGATGGAGTGGAACATTAAAAGTGTTGAGAGAGTGGAAAAAGCCAATAATTTCAACAGGGATTTATCAACTTTCCATACAAGAAAAGCCTTTCTAAGCAACTGTTTGAAACTAGCCAAAGGACAGGGCTAACCATAGACTTCTTTGGACAAGCTTGTATTAAAGCTAACTTATCAGACAACAATCCAGTAATCACACTAGAATACTTTCAGAAGGGATGAAAACAGATAAGAAAACAAAGTGCAGCTTAATATCAGGTCAGATATCATTAAAATCCAGGCCTTCTTTCAGCATACTCTTAGGGAAACTTTCAAACAACCTTTGGAGGAAGAACTAGAAGACATGGCAAACCATAAACTTTCCTAGTTTAACTCTACTTAGCATGTAATGAAAATATCATTCAAGAACTTCCTTTCAGGTTTTGCACTTCAAGACATGGACTAACCAACATTCCTTGATAATTTTTATACTTAATTTAAGTCATTCTCAAATATCACAATTAGCAGAAAACATATAGATAAAGCTTATCAGTGAGAGTAGGGTACTTTAGCAGTAAATCCTAGCTCTATGCTTGCTGTTCTTTATTAGAGAAAAGTGAACAAAATGGAACACATGAAAGGAAAACAATAACAGTAAGAGGTACTTCACCAATGATATAGACCAAGATCTCAAGAATCAGCTTGTATATTGATTGTCAATCTAGTTACAAACTACAATGTCCAATGCTTCATCATAGCTTCAACAATGATTTGATATAGCAACTATTACATAAAATTCCAACAACCAACCCTTTACAATGTGCTCCTCAAGGATATTTTATAAGGAAATGAGGAGGTGGAAGAGTTTCTAGGGTTGAGTATCATTAATTCTATACTAAATGCAATTTCTAGCCTTGAAAACCATGCAAGGCATAAGGCAGGAATGCATTGAATTACAACTCTGTTTCATTTATTCCATTTATGTTTTTTAGGCCCAGTGGACAAAAATATTGACTTCAAGGCTTTCTTTATCTTTTACAATAACTTTACTCACAGTTTTAAAATATATCCTTTTATTTGAAATAATTGTTCAGTTGTCGTTAGGCAAATATCTTCTGACTGGGCAATAACTATGCCTTCTTTTGATTTATTGAAGATGCAGGTGGAACTTTTAGTAGCTGAAAGGATATTTTAGCCTCTGATGTGGAAATGGAGGCTTCCTTCGAATGATTTGACTGTGATGTGGGATTTAGGCTTCATTAAGCCTTTTTAAAAAATCTTTGTCTTCGGCTTGTGTCTTTATCCTCTTAAACATAATATTTAAACTATTAATCTTCAATCTTATGATTTAATCCTTTAACTCTTCTCTTCTGTATAGGTGTCCGGGGTTTGCTAATATGGAGGGTTTTTTCATGGGTTGATGATCATGATTCATAAAATATTAGCATTTAAATCAACCCTTTATTCATCCCCCGTGTGATATTTAGGTTGCAGGATCGTCACCCTAGACCTTTCTATCACCTGCCTATGACTGTGGGGAAAATAGAGATAAATGCCATTAAACCTACAAAAAATGATAAACCCATCATAAAAAACCTGCGGGAGTGGGAATGACTACTTCAGAGGCTCGTGAGGGTGGAGGAGCAATGAGAAAAAATGTGGATACAACGGAAAAATGGGAGGAAAACCCAGTAGAGCAACTAACCAGGTGCAAATGGAAGTTTCGGCGTGATGACGAACAGGAGCTGTTGGATTAGAGAAATCAACAGTTGAGATTGCTCGATGAAATTTTTCAGGGGCAAGTTAGGTGGGACATGGATGGGGGGTGAGATTAAAACAGGACCATCCAATCTCAGAGATCGACGACGGAGATCTTTTGATGGAGCGTTTGGGAGAATAGACGAATGGAAAATGAATGGGGTTGCGATATAACACAAGCCGTTCGATCTCAGAGATCGATGAATAAGATTAAAAGTGAAAATGAGGTTAAGGAGGGCAACAGTATGGTGGAAAACCAGCAGTGGTTTTCGCAAAATATTTGGAGTGTAGGCAGTATTTCCCAAAAAAACGTGATTCCATACATTGCTTGACACCTGTCCCTTTCAATACTACCTATTTCACAAAATATTTTGGCGTTAAGCTTCGAGTGCAAAAATTTTGCGATATGCAACTTCCACCATCAGATTGGAGGCTCCAGATCTGATAGTATGGATTGCACGCGACGGGGTGAGAGATGCACAAACGAGGGATGGTGGGACTGCAATATGTGTCAGTAACTTTGTCGTATAGTGGAAAAAGTTATTTTGTGGAGTGATTTATTAAATGGAGAGTTTAGAATATCAGATTAAATCCCGATCGTAGGTTCTTAAGAACGAACGATCACTATTAAAGGAAGGAGTGGATCATGTTGAAAAGAGAAAAGGTACGAGAGGCGAAAAGGAAGAGGAAAGGTGGCCTGATGGCTGTTGGTCTCTGCAGATCAACGATCGAGATTCATTTAAAATATTACAAGTTGGGAACAGAAAAATAAAAGGAAATAAGGGTTTGGGAAAGGTTTTTGAGCCCTTTAGCGCCCGATTGCGGGTCTTTAGGACGCATGGAGGAAGGGGCTAAAGGAATAAGCCCTCGGGGGCTTAAATAATTTATAGTGCTAACACTGATTTTTAGGCCAAAAAACAGGGTTTTTAAGGCTAAGTAAGGGTTCCGATAGAGGGAAGAAAGGTTTTTTAAACCAGATAAAGGTAAGATATGAGGTTTAAAGGGGGTTTTGAGATGATCTTGGAGGTTAAATGAAGGTTAATGGATGGATTTTATGAAGGAAATAAGGATGAAAATGGGGTTATTGGTGAGTGAAAAGGAGGAGTGGAATCATGGAAAATGGAGTTTTTAAGCAGTCTTTCTTGGTAAACAGCAGGTACTTTAGGACTAACAATGAAACAACAGTGAAGATTAACTCAAAGGGTAAAGAACATCATAAGACTTCAAAATATGATAAGTTTTTAAAGGAAACTATCTCTTGAAGGCTAAAAAAGATTTAGCGACCATTTGGTATGACACATTTTTATAGGTGGCTAACAAGCAGTATTGTTTATCCTGTTGAACATTTCCTCAGAAAGCCCATAAAAACCTATGTTTTGGCATTGGCATGGGTAGCCAGTTCACCCCTCGCACCAGTGTGGAGGATGTACACTAGAGGTCGTGCCAGCTGGCACTCTGTCTCTTTGTTGTGCTCGCGCCAGCCTTTTTGGGAATGTTTTTTAACAAATTAGAGGCGAAAGTTTCCTTTAACCACCTCAGGGATGAGTCACAGCAAGTGGTTAAACTTGATGAGCCATGTATCTCTTCCTTTAGGTAGTGGTTTTTAACCTCCCATGGAACATTCTTTGAAGATAGGACTCCCCTCCATGATTATAGGGATCCTAACCTCTCCCTCTTCCTCTATATAAATAGGCCTTCTCCCTTTACAAAAGCTAGCTGAACATATAGCCAAGAAGCTGAAATTGGAGAAGAGATACTATAGATGAGTAATCACTATCGAGAAGGTAGAACTAAGGAGAATTCCGTAGAGAGAGCCCTATCTGAATTCCCGATGAGCTTTGTGAGATGTGCTCCGCTAGAACCCTATTGGAGGAGACTGCAACGTCGAAACTTGGTTGTACTCTTCCTTCCTTTCAATAATATACTCGACTATGGTATTGGTTCCATCTTTATGTTGTGTTTATTGATGCATTGATTTAGTCTTCTTCGACTAACTGATAGTTACGGATGTGAAATAGTATGTTGTATATCGTCTTTGTTTCTTGTGTATGTGCAGGTATCCGAGCGTGAGAATGAGTAGATTGTGATTTTTCGAACTAGGAGCGAGAGGTAGCCACTCTTTCGATGACAACAACAACGCAGGATATATGGTAAGTTATCTATCGAATCTCTATCCATCCGTTAACTAGGAATTGATGTCATAGCATGTCTTGTTTGTGGCTAGACCCACTCTAGGGCTAGTGGGATCGCCTCTGTCCGCAAAGGGATTTACCTCACCAACACTTAACCTTAACCTTACCTTAACCTTACCCTTAAGCTTAACCTTAAGCTTAACCTTAAGCTTAATCTTAACCTTAACCTTAACCTTAACCTAACTGAACCTAACCTTAACCTTAACCTAACCTTAACCTTAACCTTAACCTTAACCAAACCCTTACCCTTGACTTTAACCTTAACTGTAACCTTAACCTTAACCTAACTAAACCTGTAACCTTAACCTTGACCTTATCCTAACCTAACCTTAACCTTAAACTTAATCTAACCCTAACATTGATCAAACCTTTATCCTTGACCTTAACTTTACCCTTAACCTAAACTTAAGCTTAACTCTACCCTTAACCTAATTTTAACCTTAACGTAACCTTAACCTTGACTTTACCCTTAACCTAACCTTAACCTTGACCTTAAAATTAACCTAACCTTAACCTTGACCAAAACTTGACCAAACCTTAACCTTAACCTTAACCTTAACCTAACCTAACCGTAACCTTAACCTTGGCCTAACCATAACCTTAACCTTAACGTTAACCTAACCCTAACCTTAACTTTACCCTTAACCTAACCTTAACCTTAACCTTATCTTAATCTTAACCTTAACCTTAACCTTAGCGTTAACCTTAACCTGACTAAAACTGTAACCTTAACCTTAAATTAACCTAACTTTAACCTTAACCTCCCCCTAAACTTAACCTTATCCTTAACCATACCCTAACCTTAACCTTAACCTTACCCTAACCTTACCCTAACCTTAACCTTAACTTTACCCATAACCTTACCCTTAACCTAACCTTAACCTTAACCTTAACCTAACCCTAACCAAGGTTAAGATTAAGGTTAAGGTTAGGTTAAGGGTAAATTTAAGGTTAAGGTTAAGGTTTGGTCAAGGTTAGGGTTAGGTTATAGTTAAGGTTAAGATAAGTTTAAGGTTAAGGTTAAGGGTAAGGTTAGGTTAAGGGTAAGGCTAAGGCTAAGGTTAAGGTTAAGGTTAAGGTTAAGGTCAAGGTCAAGGTTAATTTTAAGGTTAGGTTAAGGGTAAATTAAAGGTTAAGGTTAAGGTTACAAGTTTAGTCAGGTTAAGGTTAAGGTTAAGGGTTTGGTAACGGTTAGGGTTAGCTTATAGTGAAGGTTAAGGTTAAGTTAAGGGTAAAGTCTAGGTTAAGGTTAGGGTAAGGTCACAATTAAGGGCAAAGTCAAGGTTAAGGTTACCTTAAGGGTAAATTCAAGGTTAGTGTTAGGTTAGTGTTAGGTTATAGTTAAGGTCAAGGTTAAGGTTAAGGGTAAAGTTATAGGTAGGTTAAGGTTAAGGTTAAGGTTAGGATAAGGTTAAGATAAGGTTAGCATTAAGGGTTTGGTCAAGGTTAGGGTTAGGATATAGTTAAGGTTAAGGTTAAGGTTAGGTTAAGTTAAGGTTAAGGTCAAGGTTAAGGGTAAGGTTAAGGTTATGTTAAGGTTAATATTAGGTTAAGGGTAAAGTTAAGGTTAAGGTTAGGTTAAGGTTATGGGTAAAGTTAAGGTTAAGGTTAGGTTAAGGTTAGGGGAAGGTTAAGGTTAAAGTTAAGGTTAAGGTTAAGCATTTGGTCAAGGTTAGGGTTAGGCTATAGTTAAGGTTAAGGTTAAGGTTAAGCTGAAGGTTAAGGGTAAGGTTAATGTTAACGTTATCGGTTTAGTCAGGTTAAGATTACGAGTTTATTCAGGTTAAGGTTAAGGTTAAGGGTTTGGTCAAGGTTAGGGTTAGGTTAAGATTATGGGTAAAGTTAAGGTTAAGGTTAGGTTAAGGGTAAAGTTAAGGTTAAGGTTAGGTTAAGGTTAAGGTTAAGGTTAGGGTAAGGTTAAGGGTTAAGGATAACTTAACCTTAACCTTAACATTAACCATAATCATAACCTTAACCTTAACCTTAACCTTCCCATATCCATAGCATTCACCTTAACCTTGACCTTACCCTTAACCTTAACCTTACCCGATTAACCTTAACATTAACCTTACCCTATTAACCTTAACCTTTACCTAACCTTAACCTAACCTTGACCTTAACTATAACCTAACCCTAACCTTGGTAAGGTCAAGGTTAAGGTTAAGGTTATGGTTATGGGAATGTTAAGGTTAAGGTTATGGCTAAGGTTCAGGTTAAGGGTTTGGTTAAGGTTAGGTTTAGGTTATAGTTAAGGTCAAGGTTAAGGTTAAGGTTAAGGTTAAGGGTAAAGTCAAGGTTAACGTTAGGTTAAGGTTAAGGTTAGGGTTAAGGTTCAAGTTAAGGTTAAGGTTAGGGTTAGGAGAAGGTTAAGGTTAAGGTTAAGGTTAAGGCTAAGGTTAGGTTAAGGTTATGGTTACGTGTCTTAACTTTAACGTTAACCTTAACCTTCAACCTTAACCTTAACCTTAACATTCACTATAACCTAACATTAAGCTTGACCTTAACTATAACCTAACCTTGAACTTAACATTAACCTTACCTTTACCTTAACCTTAACCATAACCTTACCCTTAACCTTAACCAAACCATTAATCTTAACCTTAACCTAACCTTAACCTTACCCTTAACCTTGACCTTAACCTTAACTTAACCTAGCCTTAACCTTAAACTTAACTATAACCTAACCTTAACCATGATCAAACCCTTAACCTTAACCTTATCTTAACCTTAACCTAACCTTAACCTTAAACTTAACAACACTATAACCTTACCCTTAACCTTAACCTTGACCTTAACTATAAGCTAACCCTAACCTTGACGAAACCCTTAACATTAACCTTGAAATAACCCTAACCTTGACTAAATCCTCAACATTAACCTTAACCTTAACCTATTCTTAACCTTAAACTAACCGTAATGTTAACCTAACCTTAACCTTAACCTTAACTTTAACCGTGACCTTAGCCTAACCATAACCTTAACCTTAACCTAAACATAACCTTAACTTTAACCTTAACCTAACCTTAACCTTAACCTTAACCTAACCATAACCTTAATATTACCCTTAACATTAACCTTAACCTTAACCTTAACCTTACCTTGACCTTAACTGTAACCTAACCCTAAACCTCACCAAACCCTTAACCTTAAGCTTAACCTAAACCTTTACCCTAATCTTACCCTGACCTTATCTTAACCTTAACCTTAACCTTAACCTTAACCTTTACCCTAACCTTACCCTGACCTTATCTTAACATTAACCTTGGCTTTACCCTTAACGTAACTTTAACCTTAACCTTTACCTAACCTTAACCTAACCCTTAACCTTAACCTTAACCTTACCTTGACCTTACCCTTAACCAAATCTTAACCTTAACCTTGACCCTAACCCTAATCTTAACCCTTAACCTTAACATTTACCTAACCTTGACCTTAACTATAACCTAACCCTAACCTTAACCTCAACCTAACATTAACCTTCACCTTAACTATAAACTAACCTTAACCTTGACCAAACTCTTAATGTAACCTTAACCTTGACTTTACCCTTTAACGGAACCTTAACCTTCACCTTAACCTTACCCTTAACATTAACCTTAACCTTAACCTATCCTTAACCTTGACCTTAACCTTAAACCTAACCTTACCTTAACCTTAACCTTAACTTTACCCTTAACCTAACCTTAAGGGTTTAGTCAGGTTAAGGTTAGGTTAAGGTTAAGGTTAATGTTAAGGGTTTGGTTAAGGTAGGTTAAGGTTAAGGTTAAGGTTAAGGGTTTGGTCAATGTTAGGGTTAGGTTATAGTTATGGTTAAGGTCAAGGTCAAGGTTAACCTTAACTTAACCTTCCCCTAACCTTTACTATAACCAAACCTTAACCTTAACCTAAAAATTTACCCTTAACCTAACCGTAACCTTAACCTTAACTTTAACCTTGAACTTAACCTTAACCTTAACCTTGACTTAACTATAACCTTAACCTTAACCTTGACTTTACCCTTAAATTAACCTTAACCTAACCTTAACATTAACCTTATCCTTACCCTTAACCTTCACCTTCACCTTAACCTTAACCCTAACATTAACCTTAACCTTAGCCTAAACATAATCTTAACCTTAATCTTAACCTAACCCTAACCTTAGCTTTACCCTTAACCTAACCTTAACCTTAACCTTAACCTTAACCTTAACTTTACCCTTAACCTTGACCTTACCTTTAACCTTCACTATAACCTAACCTTAACCTTAAGGTTAGGGTTAGGTTATAGTTAAGGTCAAGGTTAAGTTTAAGGTTACGGGTTTAGTTAGGTTAAGGTTAAGGTTAGGTTTAATGTTAAGGGTAAGATCAAGGTCAAGGTTAACGTTACGTTACGGTAAATTCAAGGTTAAGGTTACATTAAGGGTTTGGTCAAGGTTAAAGTTAGGTTAAGGTTAGCGTTATGTTATAGTTAAGGTCAAGGTTAATTTTAAGGTTAAGAGTAAGGTTAAGGGTAAGGTTAAGGTTAAGGTTAAGGTCAATGTTAAGGTTAAGGGTAAGTTTAAGGTTAAGGTTAGGTTAAGCATAAAGTTAAGGCTAAGGGAAAGCTAAGGTTAAGTTTATAGGTAAGGTTAATGTTAAGGTTAAGGTTAAGGTCAAGGTCAAGGTTAAGATTAAGTTAGGTTAAGGTAAGTGTTGAGCTCCAAATATGTTCTTTTCTTCCACCACATTCCACTTCATTTCCTTTGTCCCTTATTAATTACAGGCTTAAATTATCAATAGGATTAATTAAAATTTCTTTAAGAATGTATATAATGGCTAACTTGCTATATTTTCATGATTTTGTTGTTGTAGTACTTTTTGACTACACTTAGCTACAGAATGCAGACATTCTATAGCTAGTTGTCGATTCTGCAGTTGTCTTCATGTCTAAGCAGGTTCCAGGTGTCACCTAGAGGAAAAATGCATATGGTCATATTCCACATCATCCCCCCATCATCTCTTGCTCTCCACGAAGTCTGAACAAAATCATATAGGTGGTTATGCACGTAGGAAACTAAAGTAGGAGATAGACTTCTAATAGGACAAGGACTGTACATATGTCCTTAATCATAGTACGAAACCACAACCAGAGTTCTAGTTTGATTTTAATTTGGAAATACATTTATTCATATGTTATATTGAATACAGTTATGTAATTAATTTATAAGTATGGCTCGGGAGACCGAGAAACAACTAGTTAGATTTCGTTTTTGGTTTCTAGATCTCAGAAGTCCGAAACACTCTGTTTTGAATTATTTTCTCATTTAATGAAAGAAGCATCACTTTATTGCAAGAGCTGAGTAAATATTGAGTATATTTGCATGCTACTCTGGTGGTAGAGGGCCCCTACTACTTGAAGCCTTTGTTCATATGATTTAGATAAGTAACTGCATTCCTAGTTTAAGCAATTTTCTGAACTTTGTGTTTTACATTTACTTGAATTGGATGCTACAGTTTAGTCTCGTTCTTACAAGTTATTCCAAAATACTACTAATATTGAATGAGGCATAACTGTATTGTTTTAGGAGTTAGTGGCATTTCTTTGAACCTTATGTTTTTGTGCTCGATTACATTAGTTGTACAGCTAGTCTTGTTCTTATTAATCTCTTCCAAAATATCACTAACTTCGGACGAGATATAGCTGAGGTGTGTCAGAGCTTATTTCGTTTTGTTGAACTCTATGTTTTTTTTTCATTTTCATTAAATGATACAGCCAAACTTGTTTTTACAAACTCTTCCAAAACATCACTCATATTGAACGAGAGAGGGCTGTAGCATTTCATAGAATTAGTGCATTTTAGTTCAGTTGAAATACTCCGGAGGTAGATGTCATTTTAGTTTAATTCTTTCACTATATTTCAAGTTTGATAATGGCACTTTGTTCACTGTACTTCAAGTTAGGATAATGGCATTCTAGTTTAGTTTTGGTCACTGGGTTTCAAGTTTGAGTAATTGCATTTTAGCTCAGTGTTATGCATTTCTCTTTAAGTTGTATTAACTGTCCTTCACGGCCTTCATTGTTTACAAACTAATCTTGTTCTGACTTTCTATTAATGCATCAATATATGGACAGGAATTGGTGATATCAGTTTAAGGCCTTGATTGTTCTGCAATCTTTTGCAATCTCACAAATAAGCCTTTTTCCCAAGAACTATTCTAGAAAATATTTAAATTTCGAATGAGGTTTAGTAGTGATAAGTTGAGCTGCAGAATAGATTCATCTTAGCATTAAAAGTTAATTTAGAGTAGAAGTCTTATTGTGCTACAAATAATCTTTTCCAATTTTGTTCCAATAAACATCTATCCATGGATGAGATTCTTTGTAATATTGTAAGATGATTTTTTTACTTAGGAGAACTTCATTTGCACTAAACTTGTCCTTTTCTCAAGCCATTCCAACATATTTCTAATGAATGAATTGGATAAGTTTATTTTATTGAGTTCATGTTGTGATTTATGAGTCATTATCAAGCTTTACATTTTCTGTTCTTTAGTGTCATACATAGGTTAGAATAGGTCCTACTCTGTTTTAGTGTGACCAACAATTGCTCTTTTCCAACACTTAGTTATTTTTCTTTTTAACATAAAACCATAAAACCAAAAACATTAGAAAAACACTAAACACAACGTAGTGAGAAAAAAATACCTAGGCACACATAGTGCACCACACTTCAACAGTTTACTAGCCCTGGTTGAAAATTAATGAACTCAATTTAGGAACACTAAGTTGAGCACTACAGTAAGGTTAAGTTTATGGTTAGGTTTAGGCTATAGTTAAGGTTAAGGTTATGGTTAAGGGTAAATTTAAGGTCAAGTTAACTTTACCCTTAACCTTCACCCTTAACCTTAACCTTCACTATAACCTAACCTTAACCTTGGCCTTAACTATAACCTAACCTTGACCTTAACCTTAACCTAACATTCCCATAACCTTCACATTAACCTAAATTTTACCTTAACCTTCCCCTAACCTTAACCTTAACCTTAACCTAACCTTAACCTTACCCTAATATTACCCTAACCTTAACCTTAACTTTACCCATAACCTTAAACTTACCCTTAACCTAACCTTAACCTTTACCTTGACCAAACCCTTAACCTAACCTTCACCTTAGCCTAACCTAACCTTAACCTTAACCTTCCCATAAATTTAACCTTAACATTAACCATAACCTAACCTTAAACTTGACTTTACCCTTAACATAACCTTAACCTTAACATTAACCTTAACCTTAACCTTCCCATAACCATAACCTTAACTTTAACATTAACTTTACCCTTAACCTTAACTTTAACCTAACCTTAACATTGACTTCACCCTTAATTTAAAATTAACCATAACCTTAACCTTACCTAATCTTAAACTTAACCACTAACCTAACCTTACCTTAACCATAACCTTAACCTAACCTTAACCTTAACCTTACCCTTAACCTTATCTTAACATTACCTTAACCTTAACCTTCCCAAACCCTTAACCTTAACCTTAACTTGACCTTAACCTAACCTTAACCTTACCCTTAACCTAACCTTAACCTTGACTTTACCCTTAACGTAACCTTAACCTTAACTTTAGCCTTACTAAACCCGTACCCTTAACCTTATCTTAACCTTAACCTTTACTTAACCTTAAGGGTTAGGTTAAGGTTAAGGTTATGGGAAGGTTAAGGTTAACCTTGAATTTTCCCTTAACCTAACCTTAACCTTAACTATAACCTAACACTATCCTTGACTTTAACTTTACCCTTAACCTTAACCTTAACCTTAGCCTTGACCTTGACCTTAACCTAACCTTAACATTAATCTTAACCTTAACCTAATCTTAACCTAACCTTAACCATAAAAATTAACCTAACCCTAACCTTGACCAAACCCTTAACCTCACTAAGCCCGTAACCTTAACCTTACCCTAATCTTAACCTTAACCTAACTTGAACCTTGACGTTACCCTTAACCTAACATAACCTTAACCTTGACCTTAACCTTAACTATAACCTAAGCCTAATCTTACCCTAACCATAACCTTAACTATAACCTAACCCTAACCTTAACCTTACCCTTAACCATATCTTGGACAATCATTCTAAGGTGTTTAAAACTTCCAAAGGACTCCCACCTATTCGTGATCATGATCATGCTATTAATTTGATTCCAGGAAGTGTTTCTCCAAACATCAGGCCTTATAGATATCGTTATGTCCGAAAGAGCGAAATTGAACGTATGATTGCAGAAATATTAGAGGCAGGTATAATTCAACCTAGTCAAAGTTCTTTCTCTGCTCCTGTAGTATTGGTACACAAGAAGGATGGATCATGGCGAATGTGTCCGGATTATAGGGAGCTCAATAAGCTCACCATTAAAGATAACTTTCCCATTCCTGTTATTGATGAATTATTGGATGAATTACATGGAGCAATTTATTTTACCAAGTTGGATCTTCGTTCAGGATATCATCAAATTAGAATGAAGACTGAAGATATTCCAAAAACAGCATTTCAAACTCATGAGGGTCATTATGAATTTTTTGTCATGCCTTTTGGCCTTACCAATGCACCTTCTACATTTCAAGGGTTGATGAATTCCATTTTCAAACCCTTCCTTAGAAAATTTTTGCTAGTATTTTTTGATGATATACTAATCTACAAAAAGTCTTGGAAGGATCATGTTGAACATGTTGAAAAGGTGCTCAAACTATTGCAGGAGAAACAATTATATGCAAAAACATCCAAATGTTTCTTTGGAGTACAAGAGGTGGAATATCTGGGTCATATAGTATCTCACCAGGGTGTTAAGGTAGACCCTAACAAAATTAAAGCCATTTAAGGAATGGAAAGTCCCCGCAACCATAAAGTAGTTGCGAGGATTTCTCGGGTTAACAGGGTATTATCACAAGTTTGTTAAGAATTATGGGAGAATAGCAGCACCTCTAACAACATTATTGAATAAAGATGCATTTTCATGGACTCTTGAAGCAACTAAGGCCTTTGAACATCTTAAAGAGGCAATGTGTCGAGCACCAGTTTTAGCTACGCCAAACTTCACAAAAACCTTTATTGTGGAATGTGATGCCTCAGGAAATGGAATTGGTGTTGTTTTAATGCAGGAAGGAAGACCCATTACTTTTGAAAGTCATCCAATCAAAGGAAAGTATCTACATAAACCTATTTATGAGAATTAAATTTTAGCAATACTGCATGCACTAAAGAAATGGCGAACTTACCTAATGGGAAGACACTTCAAGGTAAAAACTGATAATGATAGTCTTAAACACTTTTTGGAACAAAGACTATCTTCAGAAGAGCAGCAAAAATGGGTCACAAAGATGTTGGGTTATGACTTTGAAATAATCTACAAAAAAGGAAAGCTTGATGTTGTTGCAGATGCACTCTCAAGAAATAATGAAGAGGTGGAAGCATTGCTTTGTGCCATTTCTATTATCCAACTAGATTGGATAACTGAAGCAAGAGATGAATGAAAGAATGACAAAGATGTATGGACACTCATTAAAAAGTTGCAGCAAGATCCTAGTACATCTGATACATTTGGTTGGAAAAATGATTCCTTATGGTACAAAGATCGCTTATATCTTTGTAGGAACTCCAAACTAAAAAAAAAGATTATTTTGGAACTGCACACTTCTCCTTTAGGAGGACATTGAGGATTTTTAAAAACTTACCACAGGGTGAAGAAATAATTTTTTTGGGATGGCCTTAAATCTGATATTCAAAATTTTGTGGCGGAATGTTTGGTTTTCCAGCAGAATAAATTTGAGACAATTAAGACCCCGAGACTTCTACAACCTTTATCCATTCCAATTCAACATTGGGAGGAGATTTCAATGGATTTTATCACAGGTTTACCTAAGTCCGAAGGAAAGAGTGTCATCATGGTGGTAGTTGATAGACTTACCAAGTATGCACACTTTTGTGCATTATCTCATCCATTTAAAGCAAGTACAGTTGCTACTACATTTATGGATAGAATTCAAAAGCTACATGGAAGCCCAAGGGTTATTGTGAGAGATAGAGATCCCATTTTTACTGGAAATTTTTGGATGGAGTTATTTTCTTGTTTGGGTACTCAATTAGCTCATAGCTCATCTCATCATCCTCAATCTGATGGTAAAACTGAGATAGTAAATAAATGTTTGGAAGGATATCTTAATTTTTTTGTATCTGATAAACAAACACAATGGGTCAAGTGGTTACCTCTCGCTGAATGGTGGTATAACACTTCCTTCCATACTGCAGCAAAAATGACCCCATTTATGGCACCCATTAATGGCACTTTATGGATATCATCCACCATCAATCACATCATATTTAAGGGAAAATTCAAAGGTTCAAGCAGTGGAAGATCACATCGAGCATCACCAAGAAGTTCTCCAACTCTTAAAGGATAACCTGAATTTGTCACAAAACCAAATGAAACAACAGGCAGATCAACATCGTAGTGAGAGAATTTTTGATGTAGGATATTGGGTATTTTTATAGCTACAACCATACAAACAAATGTCCCTCAAGCAAGCTAATAAGGATAATAAATTATCGCCAAAGTACTATGGTCCTGACAAGGTGTTGCAAAATATTGGTACTATGGCATACAAATTGGAGCTTCCCGCTTCTTCACGAGTGCATCCAGTTTTCCATGTTTCATGCTTAAAGAAGGTTATAGGTGAAACTATTCCAGTTTAAACAATATTTACAGAACTTGATGAGTAAGGAAAAAGCATATTGGAAACTGAAGCGGTCACGGAAATAAGAACTCGACAGCTACGAAATCGATCAATTTCAGAGTATCTCATCAAGTGGAAGAATTTACCCACTGAAGATTCTACATTGGAGGATGAGAATTTTATACAGAAGCACCCAGAGCTACTCAAGCGTTGAGGATAACACTTTTTTGATGGAGAGGGGCATGTTAGGTCCTTATATTACTAGTATAGTCCGTATTGTTGTTAGTGTAACCCCCTTATTGTTATTATTGTACCCTTGTAACCCCCATATTGTTATTATTGTTCCCTTAAATTATTATTGTTAGGTTGTCTAGGATTACATTGTGGCCCACTAGGATCACATTATGGCCCCATGGACTCCTATATATAGAAAGGAGGTTTTGTAAATTGTATCATCGAGGAATTGTTCATTTATGGAATGTATTGGAGGTTTCCCCCTCAAATCGGCTTATTTCTAAGCCATTGATATCTCTTTTCTTCAATTTTTGGAGCTAGTTACACAAAAACCCTTAACCTAACATTAACCTTAATGATAACTTGACCCTAACCTTGACCTTAAATTTACCCTTAACCTTGACCTTAACCTTAACCTTAACCTTGAGCTTGACCTTAACCTAACCTTAATCTTAACCTTAACCTTAACCTTATGTCACCCTTAACCTAACCTTAACCTTAACCTTAACCTAACCTTAACTTTAAGCATAACCTTAACTTTACCCTTAATCTAATCGTTATCTTAACCTTAACCATAACCTTAACCTTAACCTTGACTTTCACTCTTAACCTAATCTTAACCTTAACCTAATCTTAACCTTAACCTAACCTTAACCTTAACTTTACCTTAACCTTGACTTTACCCTTAACCTAACCTTAACCTTAACCTTAACCTGACTAAACCCTTAAGGTTAGGGTAAAGTTAAAGTTAAGGTCAAGGTCAAAGTTAACTTAGGTTAAGGTAAGGTTAGGATAAGGTCAAGGTCAAGGTTAAGGTTAGGTCAAGGTCAAGGTTAGCTTAGGTTAAGATTAAGGTTAGGTTAAGGTTATGGTTAAGGTAATGTTAAGTGTAAGGTTAAGGTTAAGATTAGGCTAAGGTTAAGATAAGTTTAAGCGTAAGGTTCAGGTCAAGTTCAAGGTCAAGGTTAAGGTCTAGGTGAAGGGTAAGGTCAAGGTTAAGGTTAAGGTTATGGTTATGGGATGGTTAAGGTTAATGTTATGGTTAGGGGAAGGTTAAGGTTAAGGTTAAGGTTAGGGGAAGGTTAACGTTAAGGTTAAGGTTAAGTTAAGGTTAAGGTTAAGGTTTAGACAACGTTAGGGTTAGGTTATGGTTAATGTTAAGGTTAGGTTAAGGGAAAAATCAAGGTTAAGGTTATGGTTATGGGAAAGTTAAGGTTAAGGTTAAGGTTAGGTTAAGGTTAGGTTGAGGGTAAAGTCAAGGTAAAGGTTAAGGTGAAGGTTAAGGTTATGGTTATGGGAAGGTTATTGTTAAGCTTAAGGTTAAGGTTAGGTTAAGGTTAAGGTTAAGGGTTTGGTCAAGGTTAGGGTTAGGTTATAGTTAAGGTCAAAGTTAGGTTAGGTTGTAGTTAAATTTAAGGTTAAGGTCAAGGTTAAGGTTAAGATTAAGGTTAAGGTCAAGGTCAAGATCAAGGTTAATGTTAGGTTAAGGGTAAGGTTAAGGTTAGGGTTATGTTATAGTTAAGGTTATGGTTATGGTGAGGTTAGGGTTAGGTTATAGTTAAGGTTAGGGTAAGGTTAAGGTTAAGGTTAAGGCTAAGGTTAGTTTAAGGTTATGGTTATGGTTATGGGAAGGTTAAGGTTAAGGTTAAGGTTAAGGGTTTCGTCAAGGTTAAGGGTTTGGTTAAGGTTAATGTAAGGGTAACAGTTCAAACCCTTAACCTTAAGCTTAAGCTTACCCTTAACCTTAACTTTAACCTTAACCTTACGAAACCCATAACCTTAACCTTAACCTTAACCTTAACTATAACGTAACCCTAACCTTGACCAAAACCTTAACCTTAAACTTAACCTTAAGCTTTACCTTCCGCTAACCTTAACCCTAACCTTAACCTTAACCTTAACCCTTAACCTTCACCTTACCCGCTTAACCTTAACCTTAACCTTAACCCTAACCTTGACCAAATTCTTAACCTTAACCTTAACTTGAACCTTTACCCTAACCTTGACCAAATTCTTAACCTTAACCTTAACCTAAACCTTTACCCTAACCTTAACATTAACCTTAACCTTAACTATAACCTAACCCTAACCTTGACCAAACCGTTAACCTTAACTTTACCCTTAACCTAACCTTAACCTTAACTATAACCTAACCCTAACCTTGACCAAACCCTTAACCTTAACCTTAACCTGACTAAACCCATAACCTTAACCTTAACCTTAACCTTACCTAAACCTTAACCTTGCCTTAACCTAAATTTAACCTTAACCTTCCCCTAACCTTAACCCTAACCTTACCGTAACCTTACCCCTAACCCTAACCTTGACCAAACCCTTAACCTTAACCTTAACCTTACCCTTAACATTCACCTTAACCTTCACCTTAACCTTAACCTTAACCTGACTAAACCCATAACCATTAACCTTAACCTTACCCTTAACCTTCATCTTAACCTTAACCTTGAATTTACCCTTAATGTAACCTTAACCTTAAATATAACCTAACCCTAACCTTGACCTTAACTTTACCCTTAACCTTGGCCTTAACCTTAACTTTAACCTTGACCTTGGCCTTAACCTAACCTTAACTTATCTTACCCTTAAACTAACCTTAACCTTAACTATAACCTAACCCTCACCTTAACCTTAACCTTAACCTTAACCTAACCTTAACCTTCCCCTAACCTTAACTCTAACCTTAACCCTAATCTTAACCTTAACTTTACCCTTAACCTAACCTTAAACTTAACTTAACCTAACCTTAACCTTAACCTTAACCTTAACCAAACACTTAACCTTGACTTTAACCTTAACCATAACCTTAACCTTAACCTGAATAAACCTGTAACCTAACTTTAACCTAGCATTAACCTTAACCTTAACCTTAACGTTAACTTGAGTTTAAGATTATCATTAAGGTTAAAGTTAAGGATAATTTAAGGTTAAGGGTAAGGTTAATGTTAAGGTTACTAGTTTAGTTAGGTTAAGGTTAGGTTAAGGGTAAAGTTAAGGTTAAGGTGAAGGTTAATGGTAAGGTTAAGGTCAAGGTTACAGGTTTAATGAGGTTAAGGTAGGGTTAGGTTATAGTTAAGGTTAAGGTTACGTTAAGGTTAGGTTAAGGTTAAGATAAGGTTAAGGATAAGGTTAAGGTTAAGGTTAAGATTAGGTTAAGGGTAAAGTTAAGGTTAAGGTTAGGGTTAAGGTTAGGGGAATGTTAAGGTTAAATTTAGGTTAAAGTTAAGGTTACAGGTTTAGTCAGGTTAAGGTTAACGTTAAGGGTTTGGTCAAGGTTAGGGTTAGGTTTTACAAGTTTATTTAGGTTAAGGTTAAATTTAAGTGTTTGGTCAAGGTTATGGTTAGGCTATAACCTTACGCTTAACCTTAACCTTGAACTTAACTATAACCTAACCTTAACCTTGACCAAAACCTTAACATTAACCTTAACCTTAACCTATACTTAACCTTAACCATGACCTTAACCTTAACCTTAACCTTCACCTTAACCTTAACTATCAGCTAACCCTAACCTTAACCTTACCCTTAACTTTACCTATAACCTAACCCTAACCTTGACCTTAACTATAACCTTAACCCTAACCTTAACCTTAATCCTACCCTAATCTTAACCTTAACCTAACCTTAACCTTGAATTTACCCTTAAACTAACCTTAACGTTAACCTAACCTTAAACTTACGTTAACCTAACTTAACCTTAACATTGACCTTGACCTTAACCTTAAATTTACCCTTAACATAACCTTAACCTTAACTATAACCGAACCCTATCCTTGACCTTAACTTTACCCTTAACCTTAACCTTAACCTAACCTTAACCTTAACCTGAATAAACTCATAACCTTAACCTTACCCTTAACTTTAACCTGAACCTTTACCCTTAAGGTTAGGTTAAGGGTAAAGTCAAGGTTAAGGTTATGGTTATGGGAAGGTTTAGGTTAACGTTAAAGTTAAGGTTAAGCCTTAACCTTAACCTAACTAAACCCAAACCTTAACCTTAACCTTGACTTTACCCTTAACCTAATCTTAACCTTAACCTTGACTTTAACCTTAACCTTACCCTTACCCTTAACCTTAACCTCAACCTTAACCTTAACTATAACCTAACCTAACCCTAAGGTTAAGGTTACGGGTTTAGTAAGGTTAAATTTAAGGTTAATGTTAGGTTAAGGTTAAGGTTAAGGTTAAACCTAACCTTGACTTTACTCTTCACCTTGACTTTACCTTTAACCTTATCTTAACCTTAACGTAACATTAACCTTAACCTAACCTTAACCTTGACCTTGACAAACTAACCATAACCTTAACCTTAACCTTAACCTTAACTTAACCTTATCTTACTCTTGACCTTAAGTTTAACCTAAACCCTTAACTTAACCCTAACCTAATGTTAAAGTTAGGTTAAGGTAAGGTTAAGGTTAGGTCAAGGTTATGGTTAAGGTTAGGTAAAGGTTAATGTTAAGGGTAGGTTATAGTGAAGGTTAAGGGTAAGGTTAAGACTCATAACCTTAACCTTCACCCTTAACCTTAACTTTAACCTTAACCTTAACCTGAATAAACTTGTATCCTTAACCTTAACCTTAACCTTCACCTTGACCTTAACTATAACCTAACCTAACCTTAACCCTAACCTTGACCTTAACGTTAACCTAACCCTAACCCTAACCTTAACCTTAACCCTAACCTTAACCTTAAACATGACCTTAACCTTAACCTTAACTTTACCTTAACCTTGAATTTACCCTTAACCTAACCTTAACCTTAACCTTAACCTTTTCCTAACCTTAAATTTAACCTAACTAAACCCTTAAGGTTAGGGTAAAGTTAAAGTTAAAATTAATGTTAGGTTAAGGGTAAAGTCAGGTTAAGGGCAAGGTTAAGGTTCAGGTTAGGTTAAGGGTAATCTTAACCTTAACTTGACTTAACCCATAACCTTAACCTTATCCTTCCCATAATCATAACGTTAACCTAACCTTAACCTTACTCTTAACCTTGAACTTAGCATTAACCTTAACCTTACCTTTACCTTAACCTTAACTATAACCTAACCCTAACCTTAACCTAACCTTAACCTTATATTAAACTTAACTATAACCTAACCCTAACCTTGACTAAACCTTAACCTTAACCTTAACTTTACCCTTACCCTAACCTTAACCTTAACCTAACCTTAACCTTAACCTTGACCTTACCCTTAACCTTACCATAGCCTTAACCTTAACCCTTAACCTTAAGTTTACCCTTGACCTTGACTTTAACCTTAACCTTCCCCTTACCTTAACCTTAACCATAACCTTAACCTTCCCCTAACCTTAAGCCTAACCTTAACCTTAACTTTAACCTTAACCCTTGTTACAGAACAATTTGTCACCGTCCCTGCAATTCCCCATCCCGCACATTGGAGGGCTTATTTCGTGACCTGTGAGCAGTGGCATAACTTGAAAATAATTTCATGGCATTCCCCTGAACATGTACTTTCATTGTCCTAAAGATAACTCCTTGTGAAAAACCCTAAAAATAGCTTTTTTATCCTTGGCGCGACTAGCCAGTGTTATACCCGTGCCAATGGAGGAAATCCTCCAAAGAGGGCGCGCCAATTGGCGCTCTGTCCCAGATTTGTACCCGCGCCAGGCTTAATAAAGAGTCTTTTTTAAAAATAAATGGTATAATATTCATTCTAACCAATTCCTAAACTGGTCTCTAATTTGAGTTGGGAGGTTGGCTCTGGATCTCCATGTAGAGGAAGTAGTTTTCCACCTCTCATGGAAGCTTCCTTGAGGATAGGGCCAATCCCATGATTGTAGGGATCCCAACTCCCCTTCCACCATCTATATAAGCTTTCCATTTTCCTTTGCAAGCTAATCTCCAAGAGCCTTCAAGAGCCTAAAGAATGCTGCAATAGTCCTCATAGTGTCAAATCTATAGCAAGGAGATTGACGATGGAAGAGAGAGGCTTGTCCCCATTCCCGATAAGCTTTACCGAGACGTATTCCACTAGCGACCCGCTGAAGGAGAATTCAACGTTGGAGATAGGTTGTATTTTCCTTTGTATGAATTAATGATAAGCGACTATTGGTTATGGTTCCACTCATTTTTTTCATTATGATCATGAGTTGTGTCCTCTCTGACTGACACATAATTGTATATATTGGATTTTATGCTTCTGTTTGTTGTGTTTCTTGCATGTGCAGGTGTTCGATCACGACGAGCGTGAAGGATTGTGATCTGCTGTAGCAAGGGAATAGGAGCGCTACCTCCTCTACAAATGATAGCAATAGATTCAAGGTAAGTCTTCCTCGCAAGCTGGTTTATTGCAATTAGGAACTTGCACCATTGCATGTTATGATTGTTGATAGACCCGATCTAGGCTAGTAGGGATCACCTCTGTCCGCAGAGGGGATTTACCTCTTCAACAAATTGGCAACTCCACTGGGGATCGTCTAGATTGTTGTTCTGCTTTGTAAACTATATATGGAGCCTGAAGTTAGCCAGATAACCTTCGAAATGCTCTTGCTCTGCATTAGCAAAAGTAGATTAATGCTGCTTTAGTCAATCTCTGGTCTAGTTTATGAACTGAACTGTTGGAGTATTGTCTTGTCTTTTCGGTCCATCCTTGACTTTACTTGCTTGATCAGCACTTTTCCCTGGCTCTTTCAGTGTGTTTAGATTTTTTCTTGACTGTACCATCACTGGTCTGCTTCTTGTATTGCTCTTTTTTCATTTTTCCTTAGTAAACTCGGCTGGCGCACTTTTCAGCTTGAAAGTCGCACCCATTGGTGTAGGTTGCTTGTGTATTACCCGCGCCAATTCTGTTCTGGCGCTAGTTTCAGCCTCACAGTTGCACCAATCCTGTGAGGTACTAGGGTTTACTCTGTCTTGAGCTTTCTGAGCTTGATCTGGGTGTTTGGTCTTGTTTTTGCGACTACTTGAGTGTTCTGGAGCCTTGTTTGACTAACTATGACCTTCATCCTTTGGTTGTTTGCCCATTTCGATCGATTTTTCATTCTAGCCCTAGGGCATCTAGGTGCTATTGTGTGTCGAGCCTCCCTTGGGAATTTTTGGTTTTTATCGGTTTAGTCAACCTTGTGATTGCTTCACTGCATTCGTTTGGTAGTTGTCTATCGTTTCATTGCGTTATTTGAGTGACTGGCTTCTTCTTCATTTGAATTCCGCTTTGTCTCACTTTGGGCCTAGATTACATTGGTTCATTTGAGTCTTTGGAATTTTCTTGGTTTTGAGGGATTGTTTTGTCAATTTGAAGTCTGATTGTGTGTTTGCATCGAGTGAAATTTTCTTATCTTTGCTCTTTTGCTATCACTTCTCAAATTTCTCTTTTCATTAGTTTTCATTTTGTTTAGTGCATTTTTCTCTTAGACATTGAAAATACAAAAAAATCTCTTTTGCTTTTGATTAGTTAGTGTGAATTGAATATTTTTGGTGTTATTAGTGATTAGTAACTTTGAAAGAAAAGCTTTTAGTTTCCATTAGCTTCATTAGAGACATTATTGGTTGTTTTCTGATCATTTTGTTATTGTGTGAAAAGCTTTTAACTCTCTCGTAATTAGCTTTCATCGAATGGAATGATGTACTGTGGCATATAGTGTGCATTTAGGAGATTTTGAGACATTACACTCGCTAGGGCCTGAAAACTGAAACATAATTGAAGATAAACGTTAAAATTTATTTAATTTACACTAAGGCAGCATTGAAACATTAACGAAATATTTATAGTTCTAGGCTAGAGACGTGTTCTGGCTTCTTTAAACCTAGTAGCTGTCATTCACCTCTTGGCTTTAGACAGCACTAGTACGGACTTGTGCTCCCCGTACCGTCACATATATCAAGGGAGACCCCACTAGGTTACCATCCTTTATCCATAGGAAGCCGAGTCTGCTACCCTATACCCATGATACACTCGACACAACATTTGGGGAGACTACCTGCATGTACGTTAAGTCCTTGGTTTATTTCTCTTTCATTTTGAAATATATTGCAGTTCACGGTTATTTGATACACCCTTTGCCTAGTATTCCTGAGCAATCATTTTGATCTTATCTGACTCCTTAAATTTGAAAATATCACCAAGCGCTTGTCCTTTCACGCTTGCTTCAAAACTAAAAGAGATAGAGTCATCTTTCGTCCGTTTCTCAACTCTTAAAACATGAAACGGTGAAGTTTCTAAGTTTAAATGTCATAAAATCAATCATCCGCGATCACACGGCCTGTTAGATTTTGCTTGTTGGCCGTTTTATTATGTGCCTTGGTTCCTTTTCAGCCTGTGTGCGTGTTTGATATTTTTCTCTTGTCGTTATTGTCACAGTGGCGGAACCTTCATTTTCGTCTACTGGTAGTCCATATACAGACGATTCATCAGAGGTTTCTCAATCCTCTGCTGAACCTCAGCAGCCCATCGTTTCCGAGTTTCCCGACGAGGGACCGGTTCTGTCAGAGCTTTGCTTTGGAGGATCAGTTGAGTTCAATTGGCCCTTATCCAACCCTTGGTCAGGATTTGGAGTAGGGGAAGATTTCCCTCCTCTTACATCGGGTTCGCCTTTTATAGCTGCTGTTATTCCTCCTACTCCTCACCGCCTGTTATGAGATTTAACGGCAGGTTCAAATATGAGTGATTATCCTAGTGAGGAAATCCCCACGTCTAGTGAAGATTACCAGCTATTCCCATAAGTAACACGAAATTTATTCCCAGAAGACAACCCCGAATCATCTGTTATGTCTTCGCCCGGTCCCTCACTACCAGCAGGGTATAGATCCTTAGGTCATATTATTGCCGCCGCTACCTCTATGGGGGTATCTGCTCCTTCTACAAGGCCGGTTGTTCCTTCATTGGGGATGTCTTTTAAGACACCCATTACGTCATCCCCTCAGGTCACTTCTGTACCCATCAGGCCCACTGTCTGTGTGGCTGAATCTACACCCGTTGTTACCACTCAGTCCGTAAGGACCACATCGCTTCCTGAAGACATCTATATAGCATCTGCTATGCCAGAGAACATCTCTCCTGAGGAGTATCGTTTGTCCCTGCAACAATCGAACCGCGAGGTTGGAAAATCCTCTCAAGATCCCAACCGCTCGTATTTTTTTCATTATGCACAGGATGGTATGCTCGTGTACGTCTTTCCATATCAGTATGATGAGCACGGTAATCCTTTATGTTTACTCGCTCTTGAGGCTCAACTTCATGCTCAGGGTTTACCGTATAACCAGGCTGGGCAACCTTATAACTTGCAAGGACAACCTTTTCAAGGCCAACCTTTGGGCCAGCCTAGCTATCCTTATGACCCGTAGGGACAACCCTTACAGGGCTACCCTCCGGGCCAGCAGGGGCCATTATACGGTCTGAAAGGATAGTATTACAACCCTTCAAGTCAACTTGTGCAGCCTCTTCCTCGAGTCCAACCTGGGCAACCTCAAGGACTCACAGGTCAACCGGGGTACCAACCGGGGCCGGTATATGGTCCTGGGGGGCAAGTCCAACCTTCTCAACCCATGCAACCTTAGTATCCTCTTGGTCCAAATGTTGCACATCAGCCATTATTATCCTATGGTCCTGCAGCAGGTCAAACCGGTTACCAGCCACCACCTGGCTCTATTCCTCCACTAGTCCAATCGGTTCATCCGGTACAACCTGACATTCCACCACCAGGCCAACCAGCCCATCTGGCACAACCTGGTGTTCCTCCACCAGGCCAACCGGCCCATCTGGCACAAATTGGTGCTCCTCAATAGCCAGGTCAACCTGTGCAACCGGCACAACCTATTTATCTGGGTCAACCTGTTCAACCAGGGCAACCCGTTCATCCAGGTCAGCCTGTCCAACCAGGCCATCCTGCACATTCTGTCAACCCTGCCCAACAGGCGACTTATTTAATGTCGCAGCCGAACCAACCATTGCATCCTAATTATCAGGCTCAGCAGGTTCCCAACTATCAGCAGCCCACTCAACCTCAAGGTGGTTACTATTCTCATGGTCAATATTGACCGAATTATAGCCAGCCCCAAGGTTCTAACTATTACTCTCAATAACCCGGCTACACCTATACTCAGCAGCCAAATTTGCATACTTCTCAAATGGGGCCGACATATAATCAAGGTCCATACTCTGGTTATCAAGCCTCATACACTGGTTACCAGCAACCGAATCAGACTGGTTATATGCCCTATAACCCCTATGGTCAGAATCCTTTAGGACAGAACCCATGGGGGTAGGGATATTCTCAACCAGTTTGGAGTATAGGTATTGGTCCTTATCGAGGGCCTGGCATGTCGTTCAATCCGCAATTTCCATTCTTGGCTACCTTGGAATTACCAGATGTTTCTAAATTAACCAATGATCTGATTCTTCACAATCCTTATTGGCCCCCGGTTCTGAGAAAGGTACCCGGCGACTGCCCAAAAATTGAGGGTAATGTTGGAGAGGACCCCCAAGCTCACGTAATGACTTACCATCTTTGGTGTTCGTCCAACTCTTGGGTGGATGATTCAATTCGTCTACGCCTCTTCCAGCGCACTCTTACTAGCGCTACCGCTAAGTGGTATATTGAATTACCTCGTGGCATCTTTCAAGATTTCAATACGTTAGCCATGGCTTTTCTTACTCACTTCCAGTTACCGGTCCGCTACGAGGTCGGGACGCATCTCCTAACTTCTTTCAAGCAAGATAAAGCCACCCACATTTCTGATCACATTCATGAGTGGCAACGTCATCGTAGACTGATCAAGTTTGATATACCTAATCAGCTACTAACTCATTGGTTCACCACGTCCTTCGTTAACAAAATCGCCCAAGATATTGCTATGGGGGCATGTGTGACAGAAGAACAAGCCATAGCGCATGCCTAGTATCTTGATCTGGTATACTCTCAGTCTGGTGCACTGTATGATATTTTGACTGATGCCCTACGACCAGGAACCTCTAAATCTCCACCTAACCCAGCAGTGGATGGTGTTATTGGTTCCATATCTCAGAATTCTCGAAAATCTTCGAACGGGAAGAAGAAGGCTAATTCTTCCAACAATCTTGCTCTTCCCGCCCCTCCAGATTCTGGCAAAACTGCGGAGGTCAACGTCGTTTAGGCTAATCCCATGGAAAAAGCCTCTAAAGGAAAGAAGAAGGGAAAAGGTAAATCCAAATCTGACGCCCCAAAGCCAGAATCTTCTAAACCTCGTACTGAGGACAGTTCCCAATGCAAACCGAAGTACCCCTGCCTCATTTGTGAAGGAGATCATTATACCAAAGATTGTCCACGACAATCTGAAATTAGTCAAATTCTCAAAGGCTCCAAAGGGACTCCGATTTTTCTTAAAGAACCGTTCCCATCTCAGCAGACCTAGATGGTTTAACATCTTTCACCATCTTCACCATTTGGGTCCCAGGTCTTTATAATGAATGGTGTTGCACCTATCTCCATTGCTACGCATTCAAAGGATTATGCTGGATCGCTTCAGGCAGCTCGGAAGGAATTTTTGGATGGTCCACCTCCCCCACCTGTCTCTGGTCCGTTGGAAATTGAGAAGCATACTGCTGAACCTGTTGTGAGGCCACCTCCTAAAGGTGTTCTACGAAGATCTTCCTACAACCCAAATTCCCGTGCCGCTCAGCACTACAGTATTGTTGAGGATTTGGCACAGGCGCCTTCTGCTATGTCTACATTAGAAGTTCTTCAAATTTTCCCATGGCAACGGAAAGCTTTGTTGTCTGCAATTTGTGGAATTGATCCCATTGATTCTAATCTTCTCACCTTCGACTTAGAAAATTTTACCCCCCAACTTCCACATCAAATCGCTCTTGTTATTCAAGTCAGGATCAATAGTATTAACATCCATAGGGCCGTTATGGATGAAGGTGCTTCTACCTATGTCATGTCGTCTGCCTGCTAGAAGGCCATTGGCTCTCTGGCTCTTTCATTGTCTCCCAATGCCTTAGAGGCATTCAATGGTCGGGAATCAAAACCCTTGGCTGTTCTCGAGAGTTTGTCGATTACATTACAAGGGAAGACAGTCAACGTAGAAGTAGAAGTGGTTGACGCCAAGCTTAACTACAATATACTTCTTGGCTGCAGTTGGACTCACGCCATGCTATGCATGCCATCCACCCTCTTTTGACTTCTTTAATTTCCTCATGAGGGCAAAATCGTTACTGTGGATCAGTTGTCTTTCTTCACCTCCACCTTTGAGAACAACATTCCTTACGTGGATCAGATCCCAAATCCCCCTGACAGTGTAGGACCCAGTCTCTTCAAAGACCCTGTCCTCATGGGTATTTTTCCTGCGCCACCACCACACACCACTCAAGTTAATATGATCTCTAGGTTTGACGACCCATGGCTCATCCCTTCACCTGAGCAGGTGACTGATTTTGGAGAATCGATGCCCTTAACTCCAGTAGAGATTAATTACTGTGAAATCTTCGCTGCATCTAATCCTCTCCCTCTTCAACAGGCTCCCTCGAGCATGGCTTTAGATATCTATTCTCAATCCCCCTGGCTCGACGAGGCTGACTCGCCTGATCCTATTAAAGAAATTTTCCCTTATAATGAAGCCATTGTTGAAATAATGTCTCTTGAGGAGCTACCTTGGAGCGATGGACATCATCGTTCCTCCTTCATGCCCAGCCTGGGGGCAATGTCAGATTTTCTAGAGCATTTTGCATCTTAGGTTCCCACTCCACCTCTCCAAACGCCCATATTGACACATGAGGTTATTTTAGAGGGAAACCTGAGCAACATTACTCAAACCATTCTGATCAACATCTCTGTTAAACTGGGGATAGTTGAGAATATACATATGGGAGTAACTTGTTCTCCTGATGAGATACGAGTTTATACCGATCTTTTCTGAGAATTCAAAGACATGTTCGCGTGGTCCTACAAGGAAATGCCTGGGATCGATCCCAGCATAGTAGTGCACGAGATTCCTACCTATCCCAGTGCGAAACCCGTGTGCCAACGCCTACGCCTGGAGCATCCTCACAAAGCCGTTGCCATTAAAGTAGAAGTTGAAAAAATTATGAACGCAGGCTTCATTTACCCAATTCCCCTCATAGAATGGGTCTCAAATATTGTCCCTGTAGATAAGAAACAGGGTACTATCAAAGTCTGTGTTGATCACCGTGATATTAATTGAGCCTGTCTAAAGGACAACTACCCCACTCCTTTCATAGATCAAATCATTGATGAATGTGCTGGGAGTGAGATTTATTCCCTTATTGATGGCTTTTCCGGGTATAATCAGATAAATATTCTACCTGTTGATCAACACAAGACTGCATTCATCTGTCCGTGGGGTACTTTTGCTTATAAAAATCTCTCGTTCGACTTGAAGAATGTTGGAGCTACTTTCCAGCGCGTTATGTCTTACGCGTTCCATGACATACGCCATATCGTTCAGCTTTATCTGGACGATTTGCTAGCTCACTCAGCTCGGTGAGAGGACCATCCCGAACACCTCGGCTAGATTTTCCTTCACTGTAGATGCTATAATATCCAGTTTAACCCTCATAAATGCATATTTTGCGTGGATTTTGGCCGTCTTTTGGGGTTCATAGTCTCCAAGGACGGAATTCGTCTCGACCCTTTAAAGGTCAAGGCCATTGTCAATCTCCCATCACCCTCTTCGTTACACCAATTGCAGAGTCTGCAGGGAAAAGCTAACTTCGTATGATGCTTCATACCGAACTACACAGAAGTGGCCAAAGGATTCATGCGTCTTTTAAAGCAGAACGTTCCCTTTCATTGGGATGACATTGTTCAGCAATCCTTTGACAATCTTAAGACATTACTTGTTAATGCTCCATTGCTTTGGCCTCCAAACTATCACCGTGATTTCACTCTATATTTGGCCGCCGCGTTTAGTACCATAGCTATGGTTCTGGTTCAAGATGATGATGATGGAAATGAACATGTTGTTTATTATCTATCACAAAATCTTCTCAACATAGAAACACATTACGCTCACGTCGAGAAACTGGCATTAGTCGTAGTGCAAGATGTGCAACGTTTTCGCCACTACATCCT
Source organism: Pinus albicaulis (assembly GCA_034641835.2). Lineage (NCBI taxonomy): Eukaryota > Viridiplantae > Streptophyta > Pinopsida > Pinales > Pinaceae > Pinus > Pinus albicaulis. The sequence goes on along the minus strand of CM076582.1, from coordinate 753,488,467 downwards.
ACTGCGTATAGTAACCGTGATTTCGGATTGCAACCCCATGACATATATTATATCTCGACAATTACTGGGGGGAAAATACTCCAAATGGATTTTTATCCTTCAGGAGTTCGACTTGGAGTTTACCACTGCTAAGTCGACCAAATCACTGGTTTTTGTGGATCTCATTTGCTCCCTCCCGATAGACTCCACCCCCTCTCACTCCAAAGATCATATCCTGAACAAAACCCTCTTCCTTATCAGTACTCACGATCCGTGGTATGGTGACATTATTGTGTATCTTCAAAAATCAACGTTCCGGTCTGAGTTGACCAAAGATGCCCGACGTCAGATTTGGCATCAGTCTCAACCCTACCGCATTGTAGGAGATAATTTATATCGGCTTGGAGTAGATTCGGTGCTCTGCCAATGCTTAACCCTGGAAGAGGTGGAAAGAGTCTTGAATGACTGTCACAATGGTGCCTGTGGCGGTCACATGTCCGGATATGCCACCACCCAGAAGATTCTGTGTGCAGGCTACTTCTGGCCATCGATATTCAAAGACTGCATTGTTGTAGTCCGCAAATGTCATGCGTGCCAGATTTTTTAGTGCAAGATGCGCGCGCCACCTCTCCCTCTACATCATGTCATTACCGTCAACCCTTTCAAAAAATGGGGCATAGATTTTATGACGTGTAACCCTCATTCGGCCGGGGGGCATGCATATATAATCGTCGTTGTCGACTACTTTACTAAGTGGGCTGAAGCGATGCCTACACTAGCCTCCGATGGTAAGACAGCTGCCCAGTTTATTTTCAACCACATTATTGCACGTTTCGAGGTCCCTTAGGCCATTTTTACTAATCATGGTACTCACTTTCGAGATTATATGATGGTCGAGCTAACATCAAGATTGGGCTTATGACACGATAGCTCAACGCCATATTACCCCCAGGAAAATGGACAGGTTGAGGCTGTGAAAATTTTTTTGGTCACAATGCTTCAACGAACAGTTGGAATTCATAAGTCCAATTAGCGCCTCCAATTGTTCGCAACGTTATGGGCCTACCGGACGTCAGCAAAGAGTGCGACCGGATTCACACCATTCTAATTGGTGTACGGTCTGGAAACAACTCTTCCGGTTGAGTGTGAAATTCCTTCCTTAAAGTTGGTTGTGGAAATTTTTCCTGACACTTCTCCTGAAGAAGAGCATCTCTTGTATTTAGAATGGTTGGATGAAACCCGCCGCTTGGCTGCCTTAGTCATTGAGGCACAGAAGAAGTGGGTCAAAGCGCACTTTGATCAATCAGTCTCTCCAGGTTCCTTTGTCGAAGGGGACCTTGTCCTCCTATACGACCAAGCGCACAACAAAATCGAGGCAGGAAAGCTCCAACCCATGTGGCATGGGCCCTACATAGTAAAACGAGTATTGAAAAATGGGGCTTATGAGCTCATTGATTATGAAGGATTTCTATTGGCGCAGCCTAGAAATGGGTTGTACCTTAAAAAATACTACGCTTGAAGTTATTTTTGGTGTGGTGTGTGTACATAGGTGTGTATATTCATTTGTGTGCATGTGTGGTGTGGTGTGCGATGTAAGCATATTTCTGCTGATCGGGTCTTCCTGATTGTGCAGATGTCCATTACTCCATTCGTGGGTTTCGCGGATGGTGCCTCCCGCAGTACCAGGAATCTGTCTTCGGCAGCCTGGGTAATTTATGATCCTGCTGGTGAGTTGGTTAATTTTCAAGGTGTGTGTCTAGGGCCTACCACAAATAATGTTGCAGAGTATAGTGTTGTTTTAGAATTATTAACTGAGGCTGTTAACCTTGGGATTCATGCATTACTTGTGTATTTGGACTCACAGCTTGTAGTATTACAACTTAACGGACATTATTCAATAAGAAACCCATCCATTTTACGTCTGTATCTGCGTATTCATCTACTGGAAAGAAATTTTGATTATATCACATATCAACACATACCCAGACATATGAATACATTAACAGATGCAGTAGCTAATTTGGTTCTAGATAGACATTTGCACAACTTATAAACAAAAACATCATCACATGTAAAAAGATCCATCCAGAAATAGGTATATATATGTGTGTGTGTGTGTGTGTGTGTGTGTGTGTGTGTGTGTCGAAATGTTTGCATAGTATGCATCACATAAAATAAAAAAATATACATGTTCGTCTTAATACAGCCGGAGACAACATGTCTCTCAAAAAATATGCATGAAAACCCCTAGATGTATAATCTGCATGGTGCTCATGGTAACAAGTCACCGCGCACACTAAGCGTCTTAGTAGTTAGTGGAGGTGACTGGGCACCCCCACAGTGTGTCGCTGATATGCTAGCGGAACATCTACTAGTCATGCATAGTCCGTGATACCCCGGGCAATGCCCTCCAAGTTCTGGATCAGTTCACCCCCTTCGCCACCCTCAACCTGAGGGTCCTGTGCCTCATAGGTTCTCCGCGCAATGGGCGACATGCCCGCGGGCCTCTCTAGGCAAACATCTGCATGCACATAAAACTGTTGTTAGAACGGACATGTATTACCAAAAAATCATAAATATACAAAAATAAAAAAGAGAAGAGTCATACCCAACTCCTCATCCTAGTCCTCCCCCTCCGGGAGCGGAAGATTGGGATCTCCGGCGAAATCGGTCCCAGCATAAGGCCAATCCTCAACCACGATCAGTTGACGCTGTAACCACCCAAAGAACTCGGGCCTCCAGGACATCTATTGACCTCCTCCTGACCTGGGCATAAGTGCTGCCCAGTGAGCCATCCTCGGCTCTCTCGGTATCGGCTCGGAAAATATTTCCCCTTGGCCTTGGAAAATGGGTAGTCATTCTAGGATGAATGACACCAAAATGGAACCGTAGCCAAACTGCTTTAGTTTGACTTGCTTGCATCTTGTTAGTTGCCTCTTGATATTTATTGTCACTGTGGTGGCCTAATCAAACAATGTGGGGTTCATACACTCAGAGGCTAGTATGAGTTGGGCCTTAGTTGCCTCATGCTGCGCCTGCGATCCCGCAGCCCGCGTAATGGTGTGTAGCACTACTCTAAGTGCTAGATCGTTGACAGTGTGGATATCCACCTTCCCGCTTCCTGATTCGGTTCGTGCCCTTGGGCACACTCTCACCATTACTTGTTCCATCCTCTCTCTAGATGGTCTGCTGCCTGTCAGAATAGGTACTGGACCTCTACGCGACAGTCCGGTTATGAAATACACGCCGGAAACCTCAAGTTCCAGCACTTGGTTCCGAAGTTTAAATACTTCTTCATTTTCATCCCATATACTAACCAAGTATTGTAGCAGCTCAGGTTGAGCTCATAAGCATGGTGTAAGGAAGAATTTTTTGAGTCCACAGTTCTTGAGTGTGGTCATACAGGCTTCATTTTCCATAGCCATTTCATCTTCCTCTCCATGTTCCCTCTCCTTCCATTCAATAACCATTGTGCTTGGTTACCTGCATCAACATGATCAAAAACCCTTGTTAGATCTCTTTCATGCTTGAAAATTCATATGAATGGCTCACTGTTTAGAAATTGAAGGCGAAAAATTATGTCGCGCCAGTTAGCGTGACCCCTTTGTAAGCAAAGTTCCATTGGCGCGGGTCCGTGTCCGATACCCGCGCCAATGGCGGAGCCCTAAAAAATTAAAATATCTCCTTCAAAGATCGAATGTGCAATGGAAACATATAAAAAATGGATTAAAATGGAGCTTAAGGGAACGTATTTTACCTGGAACAAACGAGGAGCTGAATGATGTCCCGGATCAGTCGCAATCGCCGTCAAAAGTTCGCACACAAACAGACCACTATTGCTCTCCAGACAAGGTAAAAAGTAAAAGTAAATTTGTTTTTACCACTTATGACATATTTATAACTTTTCAAATCTAAATTAGGTTCAAAATTCATTTTTCCTCGATATTTTAATATTTTTTGTCGAAAAATGGATTTTACACTTGCCTTTATGTGCAGCAACAGGTTTTTTGCAGGTTGGACGGTGAAACAAGTTGTATTTTATACTTTTTCAGACTCGGTAAAAACACGAAAAAGTCATTTTGGAGTCATCTTTCAGCTCTTTTCTGACTCTATAAACATGAAAAGATTGTCGAGTCCCTTGTTGTTTCGATCTCATTAAAGTGGTTATGAAATGACATCTACCCAGTATACGTTTATCCCTTTTTCGGGCTGGGATAGATTATTTACGAAAAAAGAATACCCTAGCCTATCGCGACTAGGAGGTTTTCTCAGATTTAGTTTTCTACCTTTTCGGATCTGAGGAACTATTTATGAAAAGGGACCGTTGGAGTTTACTTTTCTGTTGTCTTTTCAAACTCTCTAAACATGAAAAGATGTTGAGTTCTTCCTTTGTCAGACTCGTTAAACCCTGATGACATTGGATTCAGTCGTAATGATGTTATTCGAGTTCCTCCTTCCTAGGGCTCGTTAAATGTACTAGGATGGATTCATCCGAAGGACGAACTTATATTAAAATCATATGCTATCCCCTTCAAGATTGTTATCAAAAATAATTGGGGTACTCGCCAGAAATGGTGGGGAAAAATGGAACCAGAATCATTGTCGTGTCGGCAGTATGTCGCTCTTGAACATGGAACTTGTCTGCATTCGTGTTGGGTTGGGGACATCTCATCTCGTTTTTCACTTGCCTCTGCGGGTTTGGGTAATCCCTTTTGACCTATCATCTGCTCTTTGCCTCGTCGCTATGACCTCTGATCCGTTGATGTCAAATACTACCAAACTCACTGTCATGCCGCCATATGTTCAAGAGAAGTTGACCTCCGCAAAATTCCAACCTTCCTTTGATTCTCATCTGATCCTGATTCACAAAGACATTATGTTCCTCTGTCTCACATCAATGATGTAGGAAACACTATGGCCCACCTTCGATCAAGGTCACTTCCTATCAACTTCAGCTCATTATCCAGGAAGCTGATCTAGAGACTCCCTTCTGGTGCCTTGGAGCCTGCATACCTCAATGGCAGGTTCTTCGCATTCGACGTGAGGTTTTCATCATTGGCCTCTGATCGAGTGATTCTACGGGTGTTCTACGTCAGCTCATTGTTCACATGCCGTAGATTGTACCTGTAGTACCTTGAGGACCATTGGCATTAATGGTGGTACCTCTCGCATCTATTAACAACTTTCATCATTGGATGGTAATCAGACGATGTTCTTGCATGTTCGACTTCAGCTCACTTATTTGCGTGCTTGAACTTTTACTTTGTTTGGGTCAAGATGGAGCACAAGACCCTAGATTTTTTCTATTAGAATCTAGGCTGCGATTTTGTGGATTATTATGATTAGTTACATGACTCATTGATTGGATGGCTACGACCATACCTAATTCTATTTATCGATCCTCACTGGATGGCTACGTCCATGCCTTGGATCTGGATTATTGTATACTCTATTATGGATGGCTGCGCCCATACCACATATATATCATGTATTTGAGATATCAGTTGTACTTCTCTATGCAGGTTTTCCGACGGCGATTTTTTCGGTTGGACACGTTCTCGTAAAGAATTTCACCCCTCTCTCTCTTTCAAGCTTCATGCTTTAGGGGGCATTTGTTACATAGCAATTTGTCACCGTCCCTGCAATTCCCCATCCCGCACATTGGATGGCTTATTTTGTGACCTGTGAGTAGTGACATAACTTGAAAATACTTTCATGGCATTCCCCTCAACATGTACTTTCATTGTCCTGAAGACAACTCCTTGTGAAAAAACCTAAAAATAGCTTTTTTATCCTTGGCACGACTAGCCAGTGTTATACCCACGCCAATGGAGGAAATCCTCCAAAGAGGGCGCACCAATTGGCGCTCTATCCCAGAGTTGTACCTGTGCCAGGCTTAATAAAGAGTGTTTTTTTAAAATAAATGGCAGAAGATTCATTCTAACCAATTCCTAAACTGGTCTCTAATTTGAGTTGGGAGGTTGGATCCAGATCTCCATGTAGAGGAAGTAGTTTTCCACCTCTCATGGAAGCTTCCTTGAGGATAGGGCCAATCCCATGATTGTAGGGATCCCAACTCCCCTTCCACCATCTATATAAGCTTGCCATTTTCCTTTGCAAGCTAATCTCCAAGAGCCTTCAGGAGCCTAAAGAATGTTGCAATAGTCCTCATAGTGTCAAATCTATAGCAAGGAGATTGAAGATCGAAGAGAGAGGATTGTCCCCATTCCCGACAAGCTTTACCAAGACGTATTCCGCTGGCGACCCACCGAAGGAGAATTCAGCGTCAGAGCTAGGTTGTATTTTCCTTTGTATGAATTAATGATAAGCGACTATTGGTTATGGTTCCACTTATTTTGTTCATTATGATCATGAGTTGTGTCCTCTCTGACTGACACATAATTGTATATATTGGATTTTACGCTTGTGTTTGTCATGTTTCTTGCATGTGCAGGTGTTTAATTGTGATGAGCGTGAAGGATTGTGATCTACTGGAGCAAGGGAACATGAGCGCTACCTCCTCTACAAACGACATCGTTGAATTCAAGGTAAACCTTCTTCGCAAGCTGGTTTATTGCAATTAGGAACTTGCACCATTGCGTGTTATGATTGTTTCTAGACCTGATCTGGGCTAGTAGGGATCGCCTCTGTCTGCAGAGGGGATTTACCTCTTCAACAACCCTTAACCTTAAGGTTAAGGTTTGGTCAAGGTTAGGGTTAGGTTATAGTTAAGGTTAAGGTTAGGGTTAAGGTTAGGGGAAGGTTAAGGTTAAGGTTACGGTTAAGGTTAGGGTTAAGTTTATGGTTAGGCTAAGGTTAAGGTTAAGGTTAACCTAAGGTTAGGGTTAGGTTAAGGTTAAGGTTAAGGTTAAGATTAGGGTTATGTTATAGTTAAGGACAAGTTTAAGGGTATGGTTAACGTAAGGTTAAGATAAGGTTATGGGTAAGGTTAAGCTTAAGGTTAGGTTAAGGTTATGGTTAAGGTAAGGTTAAGGGAAAATTTAAGGTTAGGTTATAGTTAAGGTTAGGATAAGGTTAAGGTTAAGGGTTTGGTCAAGGTTAGGGTTAGGTTATAGTTAAGGTTAAGGTTCAGGACTTGGTCAAGGTTAGGGTTAGGTTATAGTTAAGGTTAGGTTAAAGTTAAGGGTAAATTTAAGGTTAAGGTTAAGGTTAAGGTTAGGGGATTAAGGTAAAGTCAAGGTCAAGGTTAGGGTTAGGTAAAGGTAAAATCAAGGTTAAATTTAGGGTTAGGTTAAGGTCAAGGTTACAGGTTTAGTCGGGTTAAGGTTAAGGGTTTGGTCAAGGTTAGGGTTAGGTTATAGTTAAGGTTAAGATTAGGTTAAGGGTAAAGTTAAGGTTAAGGTTAGGGTTAAGGTTAGGGGAAGGTTTTAGTTAAGGTTAAGGTTAGGTTAAGGTTAAATTAAGGTTAAGGTTAAGGTTAATATTAAGGTTAAGGGTTTCATCAATGTTATGGTTAGGTTATAGTTAAGGTTAGGTTAAGGTTAGGTTAAGAGTAAAGTTAAGGTTAAGCTGAATGTTAAGAGTAAGGTTAAGGTTAAGGTTACGGGTTTAGTCAGGTTAAGGTTAAGGTTAAGGGTTTGGTCAAGGTTAGGGTTAGGTTAAGGTTAAGGTTAGGTTAAGGGTAAAGTAAAGTTTAAGGTTAAGGTTAAGGTTAAGGGTAATATAAGGTTAATATTAAGCTTAAGCTTAAGATTAGGTTAAGGGTAAAGTCAAACCTTAACCTTAACCTTCCCCTAACCTTAACCCTAACCCAAACCTTAACCTTAACCTTAAACTAAACTTAACCATAACCTTAACCTTAACTTTACCCTTAAACCAACCTTCACCTTACCCTAACCATAACCTTAACCTTAACCTAACCTTAAGGTTAAGGTTAAGATTAAGGGAAAGATCAAGTATAAGGTTACGAGTCTTAAACTTAACCTTCATTATAACCTAACCTTAACCTTAACCTTAACCTTAACCTTAACCTAAACTTAACCATAACCTTAACCTTATCCTTGACCTTAACCTTGACCTTAACCTTAACCTAACCTTAACCTTGACCTTAACCTTAACCTTAACCTAACCTTAACCTTAACCTAACCTTAACCTTAACTTTACCCTTAACCTAATATTAACCTTAATCTAACCTTAACCTTGACTTTACCCTTAACCTAACCTTAACCTTTACCTAATCTTAACATTAACCTTAACCATAACCTTAACCTTAACCTTAACCTTAACCTAACCTTAACCTTGACCTTAACTATAACCTAACCCTAACCTTGACCAAACCCTTAACCTTAACCTTAACCTGACTAAACCTGTAACCTTAACCTTAACCTTACTCTTAACGTTAACTTATCCTTAACCTTAACCTTAACCATAATCTTAACCTCAGGCTAAGGTTAAGGTTAAGGGTAATGTTAGAGTTAAGGGTAAATTTTAAGTTTAAGGTTATAGGTTGGTTTAGTTAGGTTAAGGTTAAGGTTAAGGGTTTGGTAAAGCTTAGGGTTATGTTATAGTTAAAGTCAAGGTTAAGATTAGGTTAAGGTTGAGGCTAAGGTTAAGGTTAAGGTTATGGTTATGGTTATGGTTAAGGTTAGGTTAAGGTTAAGGTCAAGGTCAAGGTTAAGGTTAAGGTCAAGGTTAAGGCTAAGGATAAGGTTAAGGTTATGGTTATGTTTAGGTTAAGGTTAAGGTTAAGGTTAAGGTTAGGTTATAATGAAGGTTAAGGTTAAGACGCGTAACCTTATCCTTGACCTTACCCTTAATCTTAACCTTAACCTTAACTTTACTAACCCCTAAACCCTAACCTTAACCATAAACTAAAATTTACCCTTAACCTAACCTTAAGCTTAACTATACCCTTAACCTAATCTTAACCTTAACCTAAGCTTAAGCTTACCCTTAACCTTGACCTTAACCTTAACTTAACCGAACCTTAACCTTATCCTTAACTATAACCTAACACTAACCCTGACCAAACCCTTAACCTTAACCTAACTATAACCTTACCCTTAACCTTAACCTTGACCTTAACTATAACCTAACCCTAACCTTGAACAAACCCTTAACCTTAACCTTACTAAACCCGTAACCTTAACCTAAAACTTAACCTTAACCTTGCGCCCTTAACCTTAATCTTAACCTAATCTTAACCTTAACTAAAACCTAACCCTAACCTTAACAAAACCCTTAACCTTAACCTTAACCTTAACCATAACCCTAACCTTAACCTGACGTTAACCTTAACTTTAACCTTAACCTAACTTTATCCTTAACCTAACCTTAACATTAACCTAACTTTAACTTTAACCTAACTATAACCTTACCCTTAACCTTAACCTTGACATTAACTATAACCTATCCTTGACCTTGACATTAACCTTAACCTTAACCTTAACCTTAACCTAACCTTAACCTTAACTTTACCTTAACCTTTAATTTACCCTTAAACTAACCTTAACATTAACCTAACCCTTAACCTAACCTTGACCTTAACCTTAAACTAACCTAACCTTAACCTTAACCTTAAAATAACCCTAACCTTAAACTAACCTTAACCTTAAACTAACCTAACCTTAACCTTTACTTTACCTTAACCTTCACCTTAACCTTAACCTTAAGCTAACCTTAACCTTGACCTTACCTTAACTATAACCCTAACCTTAACATTAACCTTAACCTTAACCTTAACCTAACCTTCACCTTAGCCTAACCTTAACCTTAACCTCAACCTTAACCTCAACCTTAACCTCAACCTTAACCTTACCTTAACATTAACCTTAACCTTAACCTTAACCTTAAACTAACCTAACCTCAACCTTTAATATACCCTTAAAATAACCTTAACCTTAACCTTAAACTAACCTAACCTTAACCTTAACCTAACCCTATCCCTAACCTTGACCTTAACTTTAACCTTAACCTTAACCTAACCTTAACTTTAACTTTACCTTAACCTTTACTTTACCCTTAAACTAACCTTAACCTTAACCTAACCCTTAACCTTGACCAAACATTTAACATTAACCTTAACATTAAATTTACCCTTAACCTAATCTTAACCTTAACCTAACCTTGACCTTGACCTTAACCTGAGGTTAAGATTATGGTTAAGGTTAAGGGTAAGGTTAAGGATAAGGTTAGGGTTAACGTTAGGGTTAGGTTAAGGTAAAGGTTAGGTTAGGTTAACATTAGGTCAAGGTTAAGGTTAAGGTTAATGTTATGGTTAAGGTTAAGGTTAAGGTTAGGTTAAGGTGAAGGTTAGGTTAAGGTTATAGTTAAGGTAAGGTCAAGGTTAAGGTTAATGTTAAGGTTAGTTTCAGGTTAAGGTGAAGGTTACGGGTTTAGTCAGGTTAAGGTTAAGGTTAAGGTTAAGGTTAATGTCAAGGTTAAGGTTAGGTTATAGTGAAGGTTCAGGTTAATGTTAAGGTTAGGGTAAAAGTTCATGTCAAGGTCAAGGTTAAGGTTAGGTTTAAGGTTAGGGATAGGGTAAGGTTAAGATAAAAATAAGGTTAAGGTTAAGGTTAAGGTTATGTTAAGGTTAATGTTAAAGTTAAGGTTAAGGTTAGGGTTAGGTTAAGGTTAATATAAGGATAAGGTTAAGGTTAAGGTTAGGGTAAAGGTTAAGGTTAAGGTTAAGGTTAAGGTTAATTTAAGGTTAAGGTTAAGTTAAGGGTAAATTCAACCCGTAACCTTAACCTTAAACTTAACTATAACCGAACCTTAACCTTCACCAAACCCTTAACCTTAACTATAACCTAACCTTAACCTTAACCAAACCCTTAACTTTAACATTGACTTTACCCTTAACTTAACCTTAACCTTAACCTTAACTGTAACCTTAACCTAACTTAACTTTAACCTTGACCTAGACCTTAACCTTAACCTCAAATTTACACTAACCTTAAGGGTTTAGTCAAGTTAATGTTAAGGTTAAGGGTTTGGTCAAGGTTAGGGTTAGGTTGAGGTTAATGGTGAAGGTTAAGGGTAAGGTTAAGGTTAAGGTTAGGTTAAGGGTAAAGTTAAGGTTAAGGTTAGGGTTAAGGTTAGGGGAAGGTTAAGGTTAAAGTCAAGGTTAAGCTGAAGGTTAAGGGTAAGGATAGAGTAAGGTTAAGGTTAAGGTCAAGGTCAAGGTTAAGGTTAAGTTAGGTTAAGGTAAGGTTATGGTTATGGTTAGGTTAGGGTTAAGGTTAGGTTAAGGTTAAGGTTAAGAATAGGTTAAGGGTAAAGTTAAGCTTAAGGTTAGGTTAAGCTCAGGGTTAAGGTTAGGTGAAGGGTAAAGTCAAGGTTAATGTTAAGTTGAGGGTAAGGGTTTGGTCAAGGGTAAGGTTAGGTTATAGTTAAGGTTAGGTTAAGGTTAAGGTTAAGGGTTTGGTCAAGGTTAGGATAAGGTTATAGTTAAGGTTAAGGTTAAGGTTAACTGTAAAGATAATGTTATGGTTAAGGTTAAGGTTAGGGTTAGGTTATAGTTAAGGTTAAGATTAGTTTAAGGGTAAAGTTAATGTTAAGGTTAGGGTTAAGGTTAGGCAAAGGTTTTAGTTAAGGTTAAGGTTAGGATAAGGTTAAGGGTTTGGTCAAGGTTATGGTTAGGTTAAGGTTAAGGTTTGGGTTAGGTTAAGGGTAAAGTCAAGTTTAAGGTTATGGTTAAGGTTAAGGGTAAGATAACTTTAAGGTTAAGGTTAAGGTTAAGGGGGTAAGGTTAAGGTTAAGGTTATGGTTAGGTGAAGGTGAAGATTACGGTTAATTCAAGGTTAATTTTAAGGTTAAGTTAAGGTTAAGGGTAATATAAGGTTAAGCTTAAGATTAGGTCAAGGGTAAAGTAAAACCTTAAACCTTAACCTTAGGTTTAACCTTAACCTTCCCCTAAATTTAACCCTAACCCGAACCTTAACCTTAACCTTAACCTAACCTTAACAATAACCTTAAGCTTAAATTTTCCCTTAAAATAACATTAACCTTACCCTAACCATAACCTTAACTTTACCCTTAACCTAATATTCACTTAGCCTAACTTGAACCTTGACTTTACCCTTAACCTAACCTTAACCTTACCTTAACCTTTACCTAACCTTAACCTTAACCTTAACGTTAACCATAACCTTAACCTAACCTTAACCTTGACCTTAACTTTAACCTAACCCTAACCTTGACCAAACCCTTAACCTTAACCTTAACTTGACTAAACCCGTAACCTTAACCTTAACCTTACCCTTAACCTTAACTTATCCTTAACCTTAACCTTAACCATAATGTTAACCTCAGGTTAAGGTTAAAGTTAAGGGTAAGGTTAGGGTTAAGGGTAAAGGTTAAGTTTAAGGTTATAGGCTTAGTCATGTTAAGGTTAAGGTTAAGGGTTTGGTCAAGGTTAGGGTTAGGTTATAGTTAAAGTCAAGGTTAATGTTAGGTTAACGTTGAGGTTAAGGTTAAGGTCAAGGTTAAGGTTAAGGTTATGGTTATGGCTAAGTTTAGGTTAAGGTTAAGGTCAAGGTTGAGGTTAAGGTTAGGTTAATGTTAAGGGTGAAGGTTAAGGTCAAGGTTAAGGTTAAGGTTATGGTTAAGTTTAGGTTAAGGTTCAGGTTAAGGTTAAGGTTAATGTTAGGTTATAGTGAAGGTTAAGGTTAAGACCCATAACCTTATCGTTGACCTTAACCTTAACCTTAACATTAACGTTAACCTTAACCTTAACCTTACTAACCATGTAACCTTAAGCTTAACCTCAACCTTAACCTCAGCCTTAACGTTAACCTTAAGTATAACCTAACCCTAACCTTGACAAAACCCTAACCCTAACCCTAACCCTAACCTTAAACTTAACCTTACCCTTAACCTAACCTTAACCTTAACTATACCCTTAACCTAATCTTAAGCTTAACCTATGCTTAACCTTACCCTTAACATTGACCTTAACCTTCATTTAACCTAACCTTAACCTTAACCTTAACTATAACCTAACATTAACCTTAATCAAACCCTTAACCTTAACCTTATCTTAACCTTATACTAACCTTTTTTTTGTAAGCTTCGTAGTACCTTTCTATTATCAAATATATAGGGAAAATTGTCATACAAGATAGAACAAATACATCGACCTCAACCTGCCCAAAGGAAACCAAGTCTGTTGGCCACCGTATCGAGTTAAATGCAGACCAAAAATGAAATTTTCTTATTCTGCTATTTACAGCGTTAAGAACTGCAGTATGTCCATAATATTTACAAATAAAACAAGTAGTTAAACTGACGAACTCCAAAATTATATAGAAATATAAAACAGTTAACCAGAAAGATCCACTGGAACTGGAGAATTAGTAGTGGTACCTAGCACCTGCTCATTGCATTGTGTTATTTGCAACTGCTTTTCTATCTTACCAACCCTGTCATTCACTGGAATCTGAGCTTTGAACATTGCATGCATGTCCAGCTTCATTTGTTGCAGTTCAAAGAAAATTGAAGAGTTGATGCTCTTTTCCTCTTGACATGCCATGGCCTTGGCAAGAAGGCATTTCATCTTCCAGTAGGTCTTCACCGATTGTTGAAAGAGGGAAACTTGACCCTAAGTACTCCCTGGATCTGTTATAAAATCCATTTTAGAAATCTGAGCTTCCATGTCTTCATCCTCGTTGTTTGTTTGTATTTCCCAACCATGAATTTTTGTTTTAATTTGAGCCAAATTCCCTGATTCATATACTTGAGAAATGTCTTGCAACACTTGTTCATTTGACTTCCTACCCCTCCTGCTCCAGCCAACCTCTTGATGATGCTGCCTACATCGATTTACCTTCCCTGTTTTCCCTTTAACCATATTAGAAGTGGTAGAACTTGAAAAGAAGCCTATGGCTAGAAGTAAGTCAGAAACGTAATGTAGTAAAACTAAATAAAGCTCTGTTGTAGTGAACCCAGCTCACATAGCCATACCATTAATGAACAGGGTGATAGAACATCAAACACTATTATGGAAATTAACCAGGAAACGACCCGTAACGAAATCACAGAGAATATTATGACAATGCCTCTTCATAATTAAAGATAACTGCCAACAAGAGATAGCAAGAGAGCCACAAACTATCCACCTGGCTATGACATATCCAACAGCGTTTTGAAATACTACGACATAAACCATGCCAGGGAAAATTGAAAGAAACCTATGGCCATGCCATCCTATCAAACCATTCCCAATAGACACTACAGGGACCGTTACACCAACAGACCAAGGGTAAGCAGGAAGCACTTTATGAAGCCCAAAATACATGCAATGCTGAAATAGATAACTGATATCAAAAAAAGCCCCATGAGAAAGGTTATCAATAGCAGGTGAACAAGAAATACTGCCAACCATGAACCCATACAAAAGGAGCATGAACCGCAAATGCAATAATCTAGAAGAGACATGAAAGCCCTGAGAACTATACAAAGAGAAAAGACCAAGACGAAGATAGAGAACAAGAAAACTAGGAGGGCTTCTAAAATGAGGTTCTATATGTATAAATTCCATGTTCCCCATTCGAAACCACCTTGAAGAAACATTACGAGCACAGAAATCCCAATACAAATTCTCAAAAACTGGAAGAAGGAGGGATTTATCATGCAAAGTAAACAAAGGTAGAAACAGAAAATGAAAGCAGAGCATGAAAGGCAGAATTGCCATGACATACCACAAACAGCTTCCACCCTGTCTCCGAAGAACGTGCTTCAAATCTGGATCGATCGCCTCCTGGAAAATGCCAGTGAAAGAACTATACTGGGAGAAAATTCTAATGAGAATGAAAAGAGCAATAAAGCTCATCACCCGCTGCACATAACACCGCATTAACCCTTCTGATAGGAGGTGGGTGATTTGGACAGGCTGGTGCATGAAAATAAATACAAAGAGTGGAGGCCTACTGTCGGAGGTTTGCTGCCCTAATAATCACACAAGGGTATGTAAGGTCATCCACCATGTGGAAGCCCACTACCCTGTCTATCAGTCCGGCACCCCGATCGGGGGTAACCTTATACTAACCTTAACCTTAACCTTAACCTAACTATAACCTTACCCTTAACCTTAACATTGACCTTAACTATAACCTAACACTAACCTTGACCAACCCTTAACCTTAACCTTAACCTCACTAAACCCATAACCTTAACCTTAACCTTTCCCGCTTAACCTTAATCTTAACCTTAACTAAAACCTAACCCTAACCTTAACCTTAACCATAACCCTAATATTAACCTTAACCTTAACCTTAACCTAACCTTAACCTTAACCTAACTTTAACCTTAACCTAACCTTAACATTAACCTTAACCTAACTATAACCTTACCCTTAACCTTAACCTTGACATTAACTATAACCTATCCCTAACCCTTACCTTAACCTTGAGCTTAAGCTTAACCTAACCTTAACCTTAACTTTACCTTAACCTTGACTTTACCCTTAAACTAACCTTAACCTTAACCTAACCCTTAACCTTGACCAAACATTTAACATTAACCTTAACATTAACTTTACCCTTAACCTAATCTTAACCTTAACCTAACCTTAACCTTGAATTTACAATTAATGTATCCTTAACCTTGACCTTAACCTGAGGTTAAGATTATGGTTAAGGTTAAGGGTAAGGTTAAGGATAAGGTTGGGGTTAAGGTTAGGGTAAGGTTAAGGTTAGGTAAACGTTAAGGTAAGGTTAAGGTTAAGGTTAAGGTTAAGGTAAGGTTAAGGTTAAGGTTAAGGTTAAGGTAAGGTTAAGGTTAAGGTTAAGGTTAAGGTTAGGTTAAGGTGAAGGTCAGGTTAAGGTTAAGGTTATGGGTTTGGTCAAGGTTAAGGTTAGGTTATAGTTAAGTTCAAGGTTAAGGTTAGGTTATAGTGAAGGTTAAAGTTAAGATAAGTGTTGTGGTGGATTTGACACTTGGGTGTATGAAATCACACGCATTTAGAGAATGTCATCTTTCCTCTAAACCATAAGTACCATGTAGTATCTGGGGGGAGCTCAGAAGTATAAGATTTAAAATGAAGTGATACACTTAAGTATGCTCTATTGAAAAAGTAAAACTAAAAACATAAAAAGAAGCTAAATAGAGAGTTCCAAACAATAACAAGGTAAACAATGGCTCGATGGCCTTCTTCTCATTTAATTCTTGGAATGAATACAAATCTTACCCACTTACAGAAGGGCCTAGGCAGAGGCTCTAAGACCTGACACAAGGATGTTTGTCCTTCAAGTTTTTCCTTCTGATGCAGTTCAACTCTCTCTCTTTGCTGCAATGGACTGAAATTGTTGAGTGGTCAATAATTGAGTCCCCTTCTTCAGCTCTTGCTCATTGGTTCACACAAATAGTTGGTGTTTCTTGGGAAAATTTGGGCAACATAACCTTGTGCTCACAAATTTTTCATCTCTTTGAGGGTTTATATAGGTGTGAGCATTCAAATCTCCTTCCCTCCCTTGGTACATGGTGGATAGTGACCCAAGGGAGGGGAAATATTCCATTGTGGGCTGAAATATGCTTTTGTGTGCTCACACAAGGCCTAAGGAGTTGCTGGTGTTGTCCTTAGGCAGCTTTCACATAAGGAGAAACTGTCATTTTCTTGCTTGTGGTCCTGGAGAGGGACTTTTTCCATTTCCAGAAATGCGCGCTTCGGGCTCCAGAGTGCGCAAAAGGTGCTCTTCTCGAAGGAAAAAGTGTGCATTTGGGAAATTATGACTAGTTCAATCTTGAATTACTCAAAACCTTAGAGATTCTCAATATTTTTTATTCCATAATGTATCCCTATCTTGTAAATCCTTGGGCTCAACATTATTTGATGTCGTTTTGTGCTGTACGATTTTCTAGTGTTAACAGATGCCCCCTAATGTGTGAGGTCTAGGAAGAACTATATAGCCAAAATAGATTATAGTTTCTTTTCTGTATCGTACACAAAGAGAGAGAGAGAGAGAGAGAGGCTTTCATGTAGAAGGAAAACATCTTGCACCGGTTCTGAGATAACCACTGCCTAGGGGACCCCCTGCAAGTAGAGAAAATATACAACATATTTGCACAATTTCAACAAGGTGGACATGTCCCATGCTCGTGATGCTATGGCTAATTAAACAAAATTGACAGATACATGTGTTTTTTGTGTCACTATTGTGGTAGTGATGTTGGTGGTTGTTGACGACGATTGTTGATGCCCATATGCGTAGTATTGGTATGGCATATCACTGCGCAATGTACGCATATGTACTGGCTAGGACCTTCCCATGTAAGCATTGTTGTCAGAGATACTTATAAAGGCAAGGGTCTTCGACGGATCTTGATCAAAGTGCAATGGTTGTAAGGTACGATACCATCGTGACATGAAATATTTTGTTGTAGTCGAATTTCAAGAGGATCGATGACATCTATGGACAATGATGTCTCCCATAGTGCCACCTGAGGATACCCCTTTATATGGGGAGGGGTTATCCAAGGTACTGCTTCCTTTTTGGAAAAGAGGTGTTGATGTCAACAAAAATGAAGCCTTAACTGAACCATAATGGGTTTAACATAGGCATGTTGGTGAGTGGTAGCTGAAAATGGGTGATGGGGATTCAGTGGCCCGAGGTCGAAGTATATTTGAGCAGCTTGGCGGTAGTCACAGGTATTTTCTGAAGGGAAAAAATCCCTAGAGTCGGTAGGACTTCCAGGGCGGGTATGAACTAGCTATGATTTTCGTAATGGTGTGTGAATGGAGGGTATGAAATACTTCAACCAATGGAGATGGGGGACTGCTTCCATGGGAGGAAAATGTGCAATATGACGGCAAAGAGTTGAAGGGTGTTGTTTGTGCTTTTTGTACAAAAAGAATAAAATAATGGGGCTTCGTTTGTACAAACAGAGAGACAGGTACCCCAAAACATGAAAGAGGGTTTCTCACTTGATGGTGTGAGGATGGTGTTTTTTTGGGGGTAGGGTTGGCTGGTCTCATGTGTGGGTTTGATGAAGCAGAAGATGTCACAGATGGATTAATGCTGATGGAGGTATGGTGGGCCAAATGCGGTGCACGGAGGTGTGATTTCCTTCTACTTGTACAACCCAGTCGTCTGGGAAGGGGGTTGATTTGGAATGGTGAACTTGAACTTATGCATGATATATGGATGGGCATGAGGTGCTTCACGGACTACAGTGGTATGGCCATGGCATCACTTTGTGGAGTGATGTATGGTCTACTTGAGATGACGATTGCCATGGAGGGGAGGCTCTACTGACCATCGAGGATGTTTATCATATGCACGGTGAGGTGATGATAAACGTGGTGGGGTGTGAGGACCCTAAGTTTTATTTCTAATGGAGAATTGATGTCAGGATATGCAAAGTTTCTAGGACTCTATCATGTTGAGGGTAGAACGATACTTGCTCCGGAACTTTCGGTGGTGATCGTTATGAATGGTTTGTGGGTTCTTCCTGCAAAAACAACTACCTCAAGTGAAATCATCTTCTTTTTATTCAATATTATTTGAAAAACATGAATTTTGGAAAGGAATATGGGAGGGTGCATACCCATGGGCGCTTGAAAAAATATTTCTTTGGAAAGCTAATGTGGGGCATCGCTTTTGTTCGTCATGGTATATTGATGATGGTGCAACTTATGATTTGCAGAATGGACCTTCTGATCTCCTGTTATGGACCTCCAAAGTTCTAAAAAAGGGCGATAAATAAGGGATTATGGCCCTAATCCTATTCATTTGTACTTGTTGAGTTTTGGAGATTAGAGGTGGTAGCAGAGCCTTTCTTGTCGTTGCAGTCAGCCTGTGTACCAAGGATTAGCGATACTATGCCAAGGTAACTCTCATGATGTCTTGCATTTTGATTTTTTCAGTTTGATGATGCTAGGGGCCATACAAATTAGGTTTGTACGGCCTCAAAGGGGAATTTTTCCCTAGATTGAGTGGGCGATCTAGGGAAATAGGCACCCCCCTCTGCGTGCATTCTTTGGGTACAACAGCGCAAAGGCATGCTATCCCTCCTTCTTTGCACACAAGGGCGCGCCTGTAAATAGAACAGGCATGCAAGGGATTGCATGTCTCTCATCCCTGCCTCTTTACGTGCAAGGGCGTGCCTGTAAATAAAACAGGCATGCAAGGGCATGCATGTTTAAGAGACATGTGCGCAAAGGCAACATTTTGGGAAAAACTTGGGGTTTTAACTATCCTTTATGATTTTTCTCCTTTGTACTGATGGGTGCTTGTTGGCTGGCAGGTTAGTATGGAGAGAGCGAGATTGGCCCGAGATACAGACTACTCTGGTTGCTCATGCTAGGGCGCACCGTCAGTTGGTAGCATGGGGCCTCATGAAATTTGCTGAGAATGAGTGCATTTGGTCACAGGACCGATTGCTACGTTAAATTATATGGCATTTGTGCCATAGGCGCAACATGTTTGTCCTGAGGGGGAAAAACTTGATTATTTGTCTGGAGACAGATATTTTCTTTGTGACCAGAATACTACCTCAGGGAGAGGCGTTGAGATATCCACTTCCTGCTGGGCGAGTGAACATGGACAGGTTCCGATGGCATCATTGTGGTGGTGTGCCTCTAACTAAGGGGTGCATCAATATTGCCTTAGTGACAGATGTGGCCAAGATGTGTGCTCTGGCTATTATTGTGTGACTGGCGGGGTCGTTTGCGCTACATCGGGCATCGGGCCCACAGGTGGGAGTTTTATGCCACTTTAGGAATGGGAATTTCTTCGATTTTTCCCATTTCTATTTTGATGGTATGGTGTCGAAACTAAACAAGGTCCAGCGTGGATCCAAATAATTTGCGTACGCTAGAATTTTTTGTAGCATCATGTATGAGAGGGTCATGCTGCTGAGGCCTATAGTGTCTGTGCCTATTAGGGGGCCGAGGGAGCCACGTATGAGGAGGTGGGCTCTGGTGATGCCACGCAGTGGTGGTAGTAGAGTGAGTCATTATTGGAATGACACAATGGAGGCCTGGTTTTAGGCCAATCTGTAGATTTTTTTTCCATACCCTTACGTAGGGATGGACTTTCAGGGCGATCCAGATATTGGTCTCCCTTTTGGTTATGTTTGGGGTCTCACAAGTATGTGTTATGTTTCTACATTTACTTGATTTTTTTGTGTTCTTGAGTGTTATTTATTGACACTAACATTATTTTGGTTACTCGTGCAGATGTTGGAGAGGTAGGATGCCCAGTGGCCCAGCTAGTGGGTCAAAACCCTCCACCACGACCGCCTAGTGGTCGAGGAGGTGGTGCCATCAGTGGACTAGATGAGGGTGCCGGTGGACTGGGCGACCATGGTGCTGGCCCTTCTGGTGAGGGTAGTAGCATAGGTGCAGTTGAGATAGCAGCAGAGAGAGCTCGTACATATGTGGCTGAGGCACACGCTGCAACACTTATAACTCAGGTCAAGGCTCTAGAAGACTTCTGGGGTCGATTGGACCGTTTGACCCATAGGATACTTGCTCGGGGTCTTATGGATGACTTCGAGGAGATATTTCTAGAGACAGTGATGGCCTGCGAGAGGGACTACCGACCAACTCTACGATGGGTAGCTATTGCAGTGGCAACAACAGCTCCGGTGGTGGCACCAAGAACGATGGTGGGCCCAAGTGCTCCTCTTGAGGGGGCACCACCCTAGAGTAGATTTGTACATAGGCAAAGCGCCCATTATGAGGATGCTTCCCTTATTTTTGATGACCTCTATATTTTTTGGTTGGCCAACGGGCTAGCAATACTATTTTTTATACTCTGATACACATATTTTTGATATATATATGAGATATCTTTTTGCAGCTCTACATGGTGTGATGTCTATTTTGGTTTATGCATGATGCTGATGGATATACATGTTTTTGGTTTTTATGTATGGTTGTTTTCTCGCAATGCATTCCAATCTAGGATATTGTTAGCTATGTGATTAGCTGTTTAGTTTTGATTCCTTGATAAATGTGAGAATGTAATATAATCAAATTGTCTTCTTAATCTTCTGGAACACAAATATTTTCTAAATAGGTTTGCATCCCTGGTTTCAAATGTTTGGTTTAACTGCGAGACTACTAACCAAGAATCAAGGTAGACATGCATATGGTGAATGCCCTGGTGGAGAGCCTTGCACATAAGTCCGATAATGGCATCATATTCTTCCTGATTTTTGGTTACTGAACCGATGCACATGTCATTTGAACACAGTGGTGATCGGTCAGGGTGATAGATTACCCAGACAGCTGCAGCTATGTTTTGAGACCATCACGATGCTCCATCAGCAAATCTGAAATAGGGTTCAGGTTGGTGATCCATGGTGATTTTTGAGTGCGTTTAGGGTTTTTTGGGTCAAAAATATTTTGGTGGTGGATTTTGTGTACTCTAAATCTAGGGGATAAGGGCTTGTGGGATCCTTACGGGTAGTACTTATTGAGGTAAAGGTCGTTGATGGGGTTAGTGAGGTAGGTCTCGTCCAGTTCCGTCAAGATGTATGTCCCCTATCGAAGATAATGTTTGATGATATAGGGACCTTTCCACAGGGTTTCTAACTTTCCTGGCCCTAAGGCTTCTTTTGCAACATCATAGCGAAGGATTAGCTCTCCTTCAGTAAATGAGTGAGGGGTGATGTGGCAGTCGAATGATGCTTTTACCCTTTTCTTATGGGCCTCATTGTGTTGCAGCGATTGGCGCCTGTTTTCGTCAACTAGATCTAGTTGTACTAGGCGTTGTTATAGAGGCTGGGTGTCATCCAAGAGTTCGATGGCTGCATGGAAGTTTGGGAACTTGCGGAAATCAATACAAGGACGTAGGGTGCCATGGTTTTTTGTGATAGGAATAAAGCTGAATTCCTGTGATGGAGGGGTTGTCGAAATCCTATCTTGGGCATGCGATGACACAAGTCGTATGTGATGAGTTGTGTTGCTAGCATGCGACAGGGGAAGGATCTATGCAATGGAGTCCTGAGTGAGCCGATAGTTGGACTTCCCACTAGGATAGTCAATTCCTTGTATATGGAAGTTGATTTTGTCACAGAGGTGTCTGAATGTTTGTAGCAACGGAAATCCATCTGGTGTGTGATTATGACTGGTGCAGATGGTGCAGGGTATCATAGTGCTGACAGAGTAGTGTGAGAATATACACTACTCTATGTTCCATATGTGGACACTTGGAAAGGGTATGTTATGGACCAAGGCATCTTTTGTTTCCATTTTTGCATCGGAGGTTGGAACTTACCTCCCTTTTTGGTTGGTGGGTGACATAATGCTGCTCTAGCTGCTCTCAGTTTGGGGAGATGCGTGCACTTAAATGTATGATGAAAGTGTGAGCAAATTCAACAGTAAGTTCGTGTAATCTTCTCTTGATTAGAGAGAAGCTTTTGAGGGAGAGATGTGCTTATGCGGAGACTATTTGCAAGGGGTTTGAGTTCTCTACATTGATTGATCTGGTGATCGTTTAGATCACATAGGCTGCATGTTATCTGTTAGCCTCCTATATCAATAGGTTTCATCTTTCATGATTGTCTTGATGGAAGTGTGGAATATGTTCAAACCTTCTTACTTGAGCAAAGGTGTTCCATATTCTTAAAAAACCAAAAAATCAAAAAATTTAAAAAATGTAAAGAAGGTATACCCTAAAAGAAAGATCAAAGGGTAAAAAGAATAAAATGGTCAAAAAAGAGAAAGAAATGAACCCCAAGCAAAAAATAGACCAAGGAAAGTGTGCAAATCCAAATGCCACTACTTTTTACTCTGTTGTAATAAATCAATTGTGTGCAACTTGTGAAACTTTTGCCACAATTTATGAATAAGTCAAACTGTTTAAACTTGGCTTAGTCATATTTTAATTTCATGTTATAGATTAGAGAATAAATATCTAGCCAAACAGTTTAATCTTGGCAGATAAGTAGCTAGGTAGAGTGAATAAAAGGTGCTCAACAGTTTAATCTGAGCCCTTGGATGTAATAAGGGTAGAAATAGATAGATTCATCATGTAAAAAGAAAAGATTGATCGGGGTTTGCAAGTCTAAATGCACCCTAATAAAGAAGACAAAATGGTAGTGTTAAGTAGATAGGGTAGGTAGATGGTGCTGCAAAGTGTTATCTGATGAATGGTGCTGCAAAGTGTTGGTTAATCATTTACTTTCATCACAAGTACTAAAGCAGGAAATACACTGGAAAATCACAGCAAGCAAAGTCAAATTCATTAACCTCCCTCGTCATTTTTCCCCCTCAAGAGTTTTACTAATTTCCCCAAAAGTACTAAGGTAATTTGAGATCAAAGGGGCTCAAGGCATTTCCTTGACTTCTGGAGGGACCGGACCCTCGGCCTAATGATCAAAAAGACCTTAGTACTAGAGATAATTCATCATTGTTATCTTCCATTTTTAACTTTCTCCTAAGAAAAATCACATTTTACTTAGGAAAGTGATGCATAATTTTATAAAAATCCCTCAAGATAAAATTGCTATTCTAAGAAGTGTTGGAGATAAAATATTGCAATTTACTTCACTAGTGATCACTTTCTTAGATAGGTAAAAATATTTTGAGTTTCCTTATCCTCTGCCATATTAACATTTAATTTTACTATATTAAATCCCTAGTGAAATCCCTTTTCCTAAGTATATAACTCCCTTTTCTATAAATATCCCCAAAACCCTTTATTATAATGTTTTACCAAAGCATATATTCCCGCACATTAAAAATAAAACCCCATCTTACAAACCCTTTGGTGAAATATATCTTTATAACATTAATCCCCGCCCCTATGGTGAATTAGTTATGTATTGATTAATTTACCATATAATAAAAATATATACATAAAAACTTTAAACATGCGTTGTGTGTGTTTAAACACCAAAACACGAATAAAAATTCGATGGAGTCTTGCGCCACCGTGGTCCGTCCACGTGGCATTCCTCTTAAGCCAACTCCGCCGCGACCCTTTACTTTTGCGTATGGGATTAATTAGTTATTTGAACTAATTAACAGCCTTTCACTTACCAATCGAAATCCTCCCGGGGCGATTAAATAAAAGTTAAACGCATTTAAATCCCGCCGGGCCCACTTTTCAATCCCCCGTATGTTTCCCATTCCTTCAGCCGTCGGATCATCCATCCGTTGATCTACGGTCATGATCAATCCCGCTGCCCATCCCGTGTGAGTTCTTTAACCAGCGGGGAATGGGTGGTTTTGACTAGTCAGACCATCCACGTGGCGTTAAAACTATGGAATCGCTCCCCCCGCGACTTTTACCGCCCTCGTCCATAAGCGGTGCGGGCTCACCGCTTACCACTTACCGCATACCGCCGGCCCCACTTCCCTACGTCACCCCGTACGTCATGACGTCATCGCCTCGGAAAAAACAAAAACCCTTTTAATTTGTAAATAAGCCATTTTCCGTGTTTTTTCGGTTGTTTTTAGTTTCTGAAAGCGACAGAGCTCCCGCTGCAATTTTCAAATTTCACTGCAAATACACCAATTTACTACGAAATTCCGCTGCGCCCGTGTTGAAGAACGTCCCCGCCATTGCTCATTACCTGTTAAAGAACCAGTTTCCATCTAAAAACAGGTATTTATCATTTCGCGCCCGACTGCAAGTCAAGCTTAGTTTCCTTTGTTTTTTCTCTGAAAAAGTGGTTAAAAATCCTCTCTGAGTCCTCATTGAAGATTTAAAACCTGTGAATTTGCTTCCCAAACTTGCGAATTGTTCCAATTTCCTCTTTTGTCAGATATCCCGCCCGGTCTGCAAGAAAAAACGAAAACCTCCATTTTGAATCCACAAGAACCAAAATGGAGGTCCCGACAGCTCTAAATATCACTCCATTGAATGCTCCTCATCGTGAATTGGACTATTTACCTCTGATAGATGAAGATTTCCAAATAAAAGACCTGTATTTTGATGAAAATCCCCGTTTGAGCTTCTGTCGCTGCAGAGACGAACACTCGAAAGGGCAAGATCTTATAGGGTTGTGGGAATCAAATCTCCCAAGGTATCTTATTCCTTCAGTCCTCATTTTCCCCGAAATCATTTTCCTTGTCATGCAAAAGCATGATCGTAGGCTATCTCCAAGACCAGCTATCAAAGTGTTACCGTTCCCTATCACCTTGGTACATTGATGTTATGTTACACTTTGAACGAGCAAGTGCTTTGCTGTCCATGGAAGGTTGATTGAAAACCGGACAATTAACCCCCGAGTCGAAAGCAATGTGTCGATGTTCATATTTTTGAGCATCAGCCAAAAGGGACCCCCCCCTATGGTTTTTACTTTTTCAATACATTGGGAAGGCTTATTGTGAATGTAATATCTTTTGTTTTAGGATTCAATACCAGTGAGTATGTAGATGAGATAACTCTGGCTTTGCTATCCATCTTTACCCCTGGGCAGCCTCTTGAGATTAAGTATGATTATGCTTCCTTCATTGCCAACAAAATCCATGATCAATTTTTAAGGCTAGATACTGAAAAGGTTTTTAAGTACTCCTCAGTTATCTATCATCTCATGATTTTTTATCAGTCAGACAGATTCCCTTTCCCTGTTCAGAAACTTGATGCTAAAGGTAATCCCAGGTCTGTCATTTTTTGGTCCCCCATCATTCATTTGTCCTCTGATTCTCCCTACTCTTATTCAGAATTCATTGATCAGTTTGTACATCCTGCTACAACTTTGTTAACAGGAGTTTCTCCCCCCAGGCTTAGTACCGAAATTAGAAAGACCTTGCAATTATCAAAGAGTTATAAAGTTGGGGATTGGTACTTGTACCAAAACCATACAGTCATCAGGATTTATGGATGTGAATTACGTCCATTCAAGTTACCCAGATATGTACCAATGAGAATTTTTGCTTTGGAATATTTTAGACAGATGAATAACTCAGATGTGATCCATTTCTGCAATTTAAAGAAGAAAGCACAGTTAAGGATCAAAAGCCAGTTAGGTCCTTTCATTTGCAATTCTAGGGAAGCTGAGAGAGAAGCAGAACTTTTATTAGAGAGAAAATTCCAGACATCTTTCCGTTGGGTCCCCTATGACCCCTTTGGTTTCATTTGTGAAAAAAGGTTAAAAAATAAGTCATCTCCTTATGTACATCACAAAATTCCTGACATAGAACAGTATGCAAATCAAGATGAATGGGTTAAAGGAACACTTGTTGAAGAGGAAAGTGGAGCTGGCAAATTGAATAAACTTATGAAAGATGTTGAGAAGAATTTTTACCTAGAAACATATGATCAAATGCAGGTACCCTACATTGGCACGTCTACAGCAGCCACTCTACAGCAAGCATTACAGGAAGATAGTCCATCAGTAGCAGCAGAACCCAAGGGTAAAGGAAAAGAACCTATAGTTCAGGTCATTGAAACCCTGGTCATGGCAGAAAAACCACAGAGTTCCAAAGCACCAGAACCATCTCAGGCTTCTCCCACGCCAGCAAAGCAAATCCAAGTTCCAGAGATGCAAACTCCACTGAATGTGGAAATAGGGAAAAAGAGGTTAGCTCCAGATACCAGACCTTCAAAAGGAGCCCCACAAGTTTATCAAGCTAAAAAACACAAGTCTGATCCACCTCCAGATGTAGAAATTATAGATGAAGTATTTGATGATGGTAGGGAAGATAGTCAGCAAACAGGTACAACAAGTGAAACAAACATAAGCCAGAAAGGGATACAAAAGCAATTAAGCACTGAAGTATCTTCTTTCAGACCGCCAAAGACAGATACTGGAGACATTAAAAGAACCTTCATTAATATCAAAACAAAGAATGATCCATTGAAAATGAAGGTATATGATCAGTATATGAAGATGGCTCCTCATAATCAGCAAAGGCTGATGTCTGCATTTGATCTTTCACAAGGTAAAATGCTAATGAGCCACTTTAAAGCAAAGGTGCCAAAGCCAACTTCAGCAACAGATTACATCAGAACAAATTTTGAAGTTTTAGAAAAAGATATCCATCCCCTGGATCAGATAGAGCTTCATAGGCAAACAGGGGAAATGGTTTATTCTACTCTCACCAACAAAGCCATGGCAGCTTTAACGCTGCAAGATTCCTTGAATAATACTACTACACAATTGAAGATTGAGAGGGCCTCCTCACAGGCCAAGGACAATAGGATAAAGTCTCTAGAAGATCATCATTGGTTTGGGGTCCCAATCCCAAAGACATTAAAGGTATTGAAGCGACTGGTAAAAGAAAGAGGATTGCATGTAGGCGCACTCGAAGAAAAGAGGGGCCCACTACCCGACCTCGAGGCACCCTCAGACACAGGAAGTTATAAAAGGAAATTCACAAGAAGAAATGATGGAGTTGCTTTTGAATTTGACAGAGCGACTAAATGAAACAGAGAAGGAGTTAGAAAAAGCATTGCAGGAACAGGAAATTATCAAGCAGATTTCAACAACAGGTACTACAACTACAGGACAGCAGGAACAACCATCTCAGGTAAACATTTCTAATTTGAATTCTGAGGATTTAATTAAACAAATGGAGAGTTTGCAGCTAAAGGTCACAGAACTCCAAGAAACAAAATTACAATTAACAAAATTGGAGGAAAATATAACACATCAAAATGGCAGTGGCAGACAGCCTCGAGGGAAATAAAAGATTGGAAAAGTGGTTGAGGCTTTGCAAAAAGATCTTTCCCTGGAAAAGCCTCTGAACGAAATAACTGATATTCTTTGGTGCAACATCATTGAATTAATAAGAGGTATTTGGCCCTCCATTCAAGCTATTTTTGAGCAAAATGAGTTAGTCAAGATAGCACAAGAAGAAATAAATAAAACTAGACATGAATTAAGAAGCAAGCCGGAGCAGGCCCAGCAGCTCATTCAATTTTTGAATTCCAGAACAAAACAACAGCTTTCATTGTTAGGAATTGATGACAGAACAGGTGCAGTTTTGGAAGCAAAGAGAGTTTTCACCAAGAGGACTTTCATGCAAAATCTATAAAGAAAGTGTACTGACATTTTGGTTGATATCAACGTTTTCAGAGAGAAGTTTCAAGCTTTGCTGGACAGTGAATTGCCAAGTCCCATGTCACAGAGGATCAAATAGTAGACTTGGAAACCTATGAGAAAAGAATAAAAGCTCATGCTAAAAATACAGCTATAGGTTCTACTAGCTCTTCAGAACCTGCATTACCAACTGGGAAAAGTATCTATGAAAAAGTGAGGAATCTATTTCATCTGGAGCATGAATTAAAGTATCTATTTCGAACGAGCCCACTTCCCTATCATTTCTTGAAACGAGATGAAGCAAAAAGCTCAGAAGAACCATGATACCAGATGATCAATGGTGGAAGGAAATGTTAGAAATTCTATAAAAGTTGTTTTCAGGATGAAAATTTATCTTTACTATCAAGTAAATGGTAAAAACAGGAAAACAGATGAAAGAGTATCAGGTGAAAAGGTTAAAGAGTATCCGTGGGAATAAAGAGTGTCCAACAAGCCAAAGAAATACTGCAAGGGACAGCACAGAGCCCTATTTCAGCACTTACCTCCAGCACATCCATGAAGAAAGGAACATCACATCAACAGTTGCCCATTATTCTATCCACGAGACCATTTGTCTCTTGTTTGTTTGTAAATTATGCTTTAAGTCAGCCTAGATTATTGGCTAAGATAGTGTAAGATTGTTTAAGATTATTTTGTGTCTAAATAAACCCTCAAAGAGAGTGTTGAGGGTGGATTCTATTACTCTGTTGTAACATTGAGATTTTCGGAATAAAAGCATTTTGGAGAAATTTATTCGTGGCTTACTGGATGACGATTTAAAGCACTGGACTTGTTGCAGGATTCATGTGTTGGACTGCAGTTCAATAAGTCTTTCTACCCTCTGTCTGAAGTTTTATATTAGTTTATAATATCATTATGTCCATTTCTGAATAATTTACATAAAGGATTGAATCAGAATTTACTTAATTGTACTCTGATTTCAGATGTGATTGTTCTTAATGTTTTCCTCTAAATTAGTTATAAGCATTAATTCTTAAATGCTCTTGCTCTAATTTAAACATTGTTTATTACTATAATAAAGAATTCTTCATTGCTCTTTGTTTGTAGTCATCTCATTTCTTTCTTTTGAACATGGTGAAAGATTCTTCGCTGCCTTTCATCCCTTCAAGATCATCCCATCCACTTTAAATTTTAAGGATTGTTCTCTGTCTAGCTATCTTGCCCTGTAATACCATCTTGTGCCTAGAATAGAAATCCAGTAAAGCCATCCTTTGACTCCATAGCCCAATGGACTGAAAACCCTCAACCTTGCCCTTAGTTTGTGGATTCCACCATTTTCCCAAAACAAACTTTGAATTTATAACTAGCCTAAAACCACTCAAGAACAAAGATAAATTATAAAGAGAGAGCCCTCTCTGGATGCAGATTGGCTAGATTCTGCATCTAAAAGGTTGGTTTGTGGTTACCTCGGGTATACTTTCCTCTTACACAACTTCTGGGAAAACCTGAGTGATAACATAGTGGCGACCATACTGGGGACCTGAATCAATTTTACTTGTTAATATTGTTCAAATATAAGCTATAGACAGAGTCTGAAGATCAGCCAGGTAGCTTTTGAAATTGCTTTTGCTCTGCAAATGCAAAAGTAAATAAATGCTGTTTCAGTCTATCTCTGATTTAGCTTATATGTTGAATCTTAGTTTCAAATTTTTCAATCAGAGTCTCTAGTTTAAACAGATCTTTGAGGAAATCTTAATCACATATCATTATTTCTTAAAGAATTTGTAGAAGTTGTATTTACTTTTCAATTAAAACCCAAAATCCAAAAACACATATTCTAAGAAAACTGGCTTCAGAAAGGATTCGACATACTAGGTCAAACCCTGACCCCAATCCACCACCAATATTTGAAAATCCAAATCTGATCCCTAGGATTCTTAGAAGACAAGGAAGTCAAGAAAGTTCTGAAAGAGGAAGTCAGGAAAGTACAGTTAGTTCTAGACCACTCTCTAGATCTGCATCTTGTCCTGTGAAAATTATTTATATTGATGACATTCCTTTTGATGCACGATTTGAAACATCTTTGTTTGTGAATTTCTCTGAGACTGAATTATCTAGATTAATTCCAGATCCTTTGTTCTTTGAAGATTTTCAATACAGATTTGTTTCACATCATCTTGACAGAGAATTGCATAACTCCATTCAGTCTGAGCAAACCTTTGAAGAAAGCTCAAACATTTCTGTGATTACTGAAGCATCTCCGAGCTCAGTCACTTTTCAAACACCTGTTAGACCTCCATCTCCTCCTGTTAGACCTCCATCTCCTCCCGTGAGACCACCTTCTCCTCCTACTATACTGGCTACTCCTGTCACTCCACTTTATCTTCCAATGGCTAATCGATATGCCCCTTTACAGTTACCAGCCAACCCTCCAGCTTTACCGCAGGACTACCAAAGTAAGATCACACCTTTTGACGGATCAGGTACCTACACAGCTCAACAACACACCAAAAGGATGACAGATTACTTTGAGTTTTATGAGATTGATACTGATAATATTCGTATGAGAATTTTCGTACAAAGTCTTACTGGAGAAGTTAGAACTTGGTTTAGGGCTCTCACCCCGAACAGTATTGCTGATCTAGAAGCTTTGTATAGGGCATTTTTGAACAGATGGGAGAAAAAGAAGGATCCTCTCCAGATCCTTTCAGAATTTGAACAATTAAGAAGAAGACCAAATGAAACCGTACAAGATTACATCATAAGATTCAATGAATCATATAATGCGGTTCCTCTAAACCTAAGGCCCCCACCTAATAACGTGTTGGTCAAATTTCCAGATGGTTTTGACTCCGATATAGCTTATTCCCTTAGAGAAAGAGCTCCACAAACACTAGAGGAAATGCAAAGCATAGTGGTGAGTGTAGAAGCAAATCTGATAGAAAAACGAGCCAAAGCTAGGGCAGAGAGAAGAATGCCTATGAATGAAGAACCTTCAGCTTTTGAAAAGAAGCTGGATGTAATCATTAAAGGTATGGAAAGATTAGGTGACAGAGTGGAAACCATTGAAAGAAAGTCTTCTACTGATAACCAGAATTTTGCAAGGAACCCAAACTTTAGGAGGAATCTGAACCAAAATATTGGAAAGAATGTCCCTGATCAAAACATTAGACCACCTTTCCAAGAAAACTTTGTTGAAGGTTCAACCTCAGAAGAACCTACAGAAGATGTAGAAATAAACAATGTCAATGAGGACAAAGATGAACCAGAAGTCTTCCTATCCCATGATGATCAAGAGAATCATATCCTTGAAACATTCCAAACTCATTCAGGTGAGACTTTTGATTTCAAAGAAGGCTATGACACAACAATCTACGAGGTTCATAAACAGTACAACTTGAGAAGTAGACGGATAGATGTACCAGAGAAAAATAAACAGAAAACCACAAAACAAAATGTCAAAGGTAAACAAAATATTCCCCCTGTACAAAACATTCCCCAAATACAAATTTTGCCTAGGATAACTCCCAGTTTTTCAAATCCAATAATTGAAGATGTCTCTGACAACCAACCAATCAACAAACAACAATCCAATACATCTCCTCATGTAGGAACTGTAGAAGAAACAATAGAAGTTAGTCCTGAAACATCTTCAAAACAAAACTTCATTCATGAAAAAAAGAAAAACATTGAAGACCCAATAAACAGAGAAAACCCAACTGTGCAAAACACTAAAGCTCAAACAGAAAAACCTTTTAATCTAGGGGCTGAAATAGGCAAACTCAAGATAGCTATTCCTTTATCAGAATTGGCTAAACATGATGTCTATAGGAGTCAGATTTCCAAGTCTTTAAACATTAACATTACTGGATTGGATGATTCAGTAAACATTCTTGATGATCAACCCAAACTTCTTTTTGGCCCTGAGGTTAATGGAAAACCAGAAAGTGGAGGGACTCCTCCATTTTATGTAAGCCTGAATGTTCACGACAAGATACTCCATAATGCAATGCTTGATTCTAGAGCATCTCACAATTTGATGCCAAAAGCAGTAATGGAAAGATTGAATCTAGATATTACTAGACCGTACAAAGATTTGTTTTCATTTGATTCCAGTCAGGTAAAATGTTTAGGTTTGATTAAAGATCTGTGTGTCACTTTGGTCCAATACCCTGCTAAGTCTGTTTTAATGGATATAGTAGTTGCTGATATTCCACCTAAATATGGTATGTTATTATCTAGATCTTGGGGTGCTAAACTTGGAGGATCTATTCAACTAGACATGTCTTATGCAACTATTTCAGTATTTGGTCAGCCTAAAAGATTATATAGAGAAACTTTGATGAAGTACTTAGTGAGTAGCCATGAGAAGCCTGAAAACTTCCCTGTTTATTCTGTACATTCTGACATGGATTCTTTTATTTTATACAATGCTGAGTCAGAACTTCCTACTGAAATAGAAGCTCCTGAAATGGAAATCATAAACAAAACCATTGTTAAAATTGAAGAAATCTCTGAAAACAAAGAAACACCAGATGACCAAGAAAACCCTGAAAAAACTAAACAACTAGCTCTTGTCAGAAAATCTGTTAAAACAATTGATGAAGATTATGAACATGAAATTCTATGGCATTTAGAGTTTGATGGCTCGGTAAACAGACTAGGTGCAGGAGCTGGAATTTGGTTACACAATGTAGAGAACAATCATGCAGAGGGTCATGCTTATAGGTTAAATTTCAAATGCACTAACAACATGGCAGAGTATGAAGCTCTTTTATTAGGGCTTAAACATGTCAAGAAGTTAGGAGGCATTAGGGTATCAATCATAGGTGACTCTGAACTAATCAACCAACAGATTAAAGGAGAATGTGCAACAAAGGACATGAGACTGAAACAATACCGAGAGACAGTTGTAGAGATTCTCAACACATTTCTACAAGCCCAACTTGCCAAAATTCCCAGGAAACAAAACTTGCATGCTCACGGTTTAGCAATGTTTGCTAGTACATGCAAGTTGCCTTTTGATCCTAATCATCAGTTTTCAGCTGAGATAAGGCACAGGCCTGCAATACCAGACAATCTTTTGAATTGGCAAGTATTTGTGAATAACAATTAAATCAATAATTTTTTGACACTTCAGAATGAGTTTTCTAACTGTAATATAGATGAAGACATAACTGTTGATAAATTTGATCAAGAAAAAGAACAAAAAATAGAAATTTCAAGAGAAAATGCAATTCATATGCTACATCCAACCACATTCACTGAAAAAGACATGCAAAATTTGAAACAAATGGAATTTGATGAGATCATAGATGAAACAGAAATCATCAATTTAAAAGATAATCAATTACCCAAAGGATTAACACCTTTGGAAGATCTATTCGACTCAAATGATATTCCATTCAGACCTAAAATGGAACCTGTTAAGGCTGATATGGAAGAATGCAACTTAGGAACATCAGAACATCCCAAAATAGTTAAGTTGTCCAAATACCTCCCAAAAGAACAAAAGGTGAAATATGTTGAACTATTAAAAGAATTTCAGGACGTTTTTGCCTGGAGTTATGAAGACCTCAAATCTTATGATACATCCATCATTCAACATACTATACCTTTGAAACCAGACCAGAAACCTTTTAAACAAAAGCTTAGGAGAATTAATCCTGTTTTATTACCCTCAATTGAAAAGGAAATCAAAAGAATGTTTGAAGTAGGGATTATAGCTCCTATCAGATTCTCAGAATGGGTTTCTAACCTGGTACCAACAAGAAAAAAGACAGGAGAAATCAGACTGTGTGTCGACTTAAGGAATTTGAATAAAGTTTCTTTAAAAGACAACTATCCTCTGCTGAAAATGGACCACATTCTGCAAAGGGTAGTGGGATCTTCGAGAATATCACTACTGGATGGATTTTTAGGGTACAACCAGATTCTGGTTCATCCTGATGATCAGGATAAAACAGCATTTACCACACCATGGGGTACGTTTAAATATGTCAAAATTCCATTTGGGCTCAAGAATGCAGGAGCTACATTTCAAAGAGCAATGGACATTGCTTTTGCTAAAGAGATACATGATTTTCTGGTTATTTACTTAGATGATTTGACTGTTTTTTCTAAAACAGATCAAGAACATTTAGATCACTTAAGGCAAGTATTTATAAAGTGCAGAAAATATGGAATTTCTTTAAACCCTAAGAAGTCATTGTTTGGTTTGGAAGAAGGAAAGCTTTTAGGGCATATCATTTCTAAATATGGCATTAGGATTGATCGAGAAAGAATTCAAGCAATTTTGCAAATACCCCACCCCAGAAACATAAAAGAATTGCAAGCATTTATAGGAAAAATCAACTTCTTGAGAAGATTTATTTCTAGTCTAGCAGAGTTACTTAGATTACTGACTAACATGTTGAGGAAAGATTCAAGCATTGACTGGACTGTAGAAGCCAAACAATCATTCGAGGAAATTAAAATGGCTTTATCAAGGACACCAGTTCTGACCAGTCCTAAATTTGATAGAGACTTTATTATTTTTTCATTTGCTTCTGAACATACTGTTGCAGCTGTTTTACTTCAAAAAGATGACCCAGGGTGTGAAAAGCCAATAGCATTTTTTAGTAAAGCACTGAGGGATGCACCTCTAAAGTACAATATTATGGAAAAACAGGCTTTTGCATTGGTAAAAGCAATCAAAGATTTCAGAGTTTACATATTATATTCTCATGTGATAGCATATGTGCCTAATGCAGTAGTTAAAGATATTTTGACTCAAGGTGGCATTGAAGGTAAACGAGGTAAGTGGATAGCTACCATTTTGGAATATGATATTGAGATTAAGCCAACCAAACTGATAAAAGGCCAAGGTTTAGCACAACTTATGACAAAAACCAATTGCCAAG
Source organism: Pinus albicaulis (assembly GCA_034641835.2). Taxonomy (NCBI): domain Eukaryota; kingdom Viridiplantae; phylum Streptophyta; class Pinopsida; order Pinales; family Pinaceae; genus Pinus; species Pinus albicaulis. The sequence goes on along the minus strand of CM076582.1, from coordinate 753,453,686 downwards.
CCTTAGACATCAATGAACTGGATAACGAACAGGAGATGGCGACTCCTCAGATCAGTCAAGCTTTCTTAGATTCACCCTGGTATACTGATATAATTCATGTTTTATTAAACCTGCAAGCTCCTCCAGGGTTGTCCAGAACAAAAAGAAGATTTTTAAAAATGACATCTTTGAAATATTGTATTTTAGATGGCACTTTATTTTGGAAAAATCATGAAGGAATCTTGTTGAATTGTCTCTTAAAAGATGAAGCTGATAAAGTGCTTAATGAATTTCATGCAGGAGATTGTGGAGGACATCTCTACTGGAAATCTACTGCAGACAAGATCTTAAGGGCTGGCTTTTACTGGCCAACATTATTTTCTGATGTAAAGAAATTTGTAACAAGTTGTCACAAATGTCAGATATTTGAGGGTAAAAGAAAGTTGTTACCTTTGCCTTTAAAACCAGTTTCCACAGAAAGACCCTTTCAACAATGGGGATTAGATTTTATTGGAGAAATTCACCCCCCTTCTTCAGGGCAACATAGATGGATTTTAAATGCTACAGACTATTTCACCAAATGGATTGAAGCCATCCCATGTAGACAGTCCAATGATTCTGTAATCATAGGGTTTCTTGAAACCAACATACTTTCAAGATTTGGATGTCCAGAAAAGATTATAACAGACAATGCTTCTGCATTTAAATCAAAGAAAATGATTAGTTTCTGCCATAAATATCATATTACTTTAGGCCATTCAACAGCCTATTACCCCCAGGGTAATGGACTAGCAGAATCCTCCAATAAGAGTTTGATCAATATCATTAAGAAATTGTTGGAGGAAAATAAAAAGAACTGGCATAAGAAATTGACCAATGCATTATGGGCAGACAGACTTACAACCAAGAAATCCATTGGGACTAGTCCATATGAGTTAGTTTATGGTCTGGAAGCAAGATTCCCATCATCTTTAGGAATCCCTGTCATGAAATTACTTCAGGAGGCTCAAGTGGAGCCAAATGACATTCAAAGAAGAATTAATCAAACAATCCACCTGCAACAAACCAGGGAAGAAGTATACCAAAGATCACAAGTCTTACAGGAAAAGCTAAAGAAAATGTTTGATAAAAGGACTAAAGCAGAGGATTTTCAATTAGGAGACAAGGTCCTAAGATGGGATTCTAGAAGAGAAGAAAAAGGAAAACATGGGAAGTTTGATTTCTTGTGGAAAGGGCCTTATATCATTCATGCCTTGCAGGGAAACAACACTTACTTTTTGAAGGACTTGGATAATTCAGAAGTTGAAGAAGGACCAGTCAATGGTCGAATGCTTAAGCATTATTTTGATCCAATTTACTAGAATGTTTTAATGTTTCTAACTTGTACATAATATATTGTTTTCTTGTTTTATTTTTGTTAATGCAGTTTGGATTGGATGGTGACTTCTTGGAATTGAAGCCCGAGGTGAAGGCCCTAAGTTCCAAAAGCTTCACTATCATATGTAAAATAAAGCTACCAGAAGGAGGAAGATTTCATACTTTCAGTTTGAAGACATTTTGAGGCATCTGATCTGTTGTTCTTGACTTTCCACAAGGAAAAGCCATCCCCAAGTGGAGCCAGTGTTAGCCTCCTATATCAATAGGTTTCATCTTTCATGATTGTCTTGATGGAAGTATGGAATATGTTCAAACCTTCTTACTTGAGCAAAGGTGTTCCATATTCTTGAAAACAAAAAAAATCAAAAAATTTAAAAAATGTAAAGAGGGTATACCCTAAAAGAAAGATCAAAGGGTAAAAAGAATAAAAATGGTCAAAAAGAGAAAGAAATGAACCCCAAGCAAAAAATATACCAAGGAAAGTGTGCAAATCCAAATGCCACTATTTTTTACTCTGTTGTAATAAATCAATTGTGTGCAACTTGTGAAACTTTTGCCACAATTCATGAATAAGTCAAACTGTTTAAACTTGACTTAGTCATATTTCAATTTCATGTTATAGATTAGAGAATAAATATCTAGCCAAACAGTTTAATCTCGGCAGATAAGTAGCTAGGTAGAGTGAATAAAAGGTGCTCAACAGTTTAATCTGAGCCCTTGGATGTAATAAGGGTAGAAATAGATAGATTCATCATGTAAAAAGAAAAAGATTGAAAAGGGTTTGCAAGTCTAAATGCACCCTAATAAAGAAGACAGAATGGTAGTGCTAAGTAGATAGGGTAGGTAGATGGTGCTACAAAAGTGATATCTGATGAATGGTGCTGCTACCTGTTGGTTAATCATTTACTTTCATCACCAGTACTAAAGCAGGAAATACACTGGAAAATCACAGCAAGCAAAGTCAAATTCATTAACCTCCCTCATAATTTTCCCCCCTCAAAGTGTTACCCAGGGCCCCAAAAGTACTAAGGTAATTTGAGATCAAAGGGGCTGAGGCATTTCCTTGACTTGGAGGATCGGACCCTCGACCTGTAGTCAAAAAGACCTAAACTGCCCAAACTAAAAATCATTGATTCTCTTCCATCTTTAACTTTTTCCTAAGTAAAATCCTATTTTACTTAGGAAACTGATGCAATATTCCATAAAATTCCTCAAAATAATTTGTTATTCTAAGATTAAGTGTTGAAGATAAAATGTTGCAATTTACTTCATAAGTTATCACTTTCTTAGATGTACAAAGATGTTTTGATTTTCCTTGTCCTTTATCATATTAACATTTAATTTTACTATATTAAATCCCTAGTGAAATCCCTTTTCCTAAGTATATAACTCCCTTTTCTATAAATATCCCCAAAACCCTTTATTATAATGTTTTACCAAAGTATATATTCCCGCACATTGAAAATAAAACCCCGCTTTATAAACCCTTTGGTGAAATATATCTTTATAACATTAATCCCGTCCCTATGGTGAAATAATTGTATTAATTAAATCATCATATAATAAAAAATATATATAAAAAAGCGTTAGACATACAATATGTGTGTTTAACACCAAAAACATGAATAAAACTTCGAGAATTTGTTGTGCCGCCATGATTCGTCCACGTGGAATTCCACTTAAGCAAACCCCCGCCGCAACCCCGTTCATTATACGCATGGGATTAATTAGTCATCAGGACTAGTTAATAACCTTTCCGCCTATTGAATATCTCCCGGGATAATTAAATTAAGCGTTAAACTCTTTTAAAAACCCGACGGGCCCACCTTTCAACCCTCCGCATGTTTCCCATTCCTTCAGCCGTCGGATCATCCATTCGTTGATCAACGGTCATGATTAATCCCACTGCCCATCCCTTGCCAGCATGTTAACCAGCGGGGGATGGGTGGTTTTTGAAAAGTCAGACATCCACGTGGCAAATACTTTGTGGAATCGCTCCCCCCGCGACTTTTACCGCCCTCGTCCATAAGCGGTGCGGGCTCACCGCTTACCACTTACCGCATACCGCCGGCCCCACTTCCCTACGTCACCCCGTACGTCGATGACGTCATCACCTCGAAAAGAACAAAAACCCTTTTTAACTTGTAAATAAGCCATTTTTCGTGTTTTTTTCAGTTATTTTAGTTTCTGAAAGCGACAGAGCTCCCGCTGCAATTTTCAAATTCCACTGCAAATACACCAATTTACTCCAAAATTCCGCTGCGCCCATGTTGAAGAACGTCCCCGCCATTGCTCATTACCTGTTAAAGAACCAGTTTCCATCTAAAAACAGGTATTTATCATTTCGCGCCCCGACTGCAAGTCAAGCTTAGTTTCCTTTGTTTTTTCTCTGAAAAGTGGTTAAAAATCATCGCTGAGTCCTCCCTGAAGTTTTAAAACCTGTGAATTTGCTTCCCAAACCTGCAAATTGTTCCAATTTCCTCCTTTGTCAGATATCCCGTCCGGTCTGCAAGAAAAAACTAAACCTCCATTTTGAATCCACAAGAACCAAAATGGAGGTCCCGACAGCCCTGAATATCACTCCATTGAATGCTCCTCACCGTGATTTGGACTATTTACCTCTGATAGATGAAGATTTCCAAATACAAGACCTGTATTTTGATGAAAGTCCCCGTTTGAGCTTCTGTCGCTGCAGAGATGAACACTCAAAGGGGCAAGATCTTATAGGGTTGTGGGAATCCAATCTCCCAAGGTATTTTATTCCTACAGTCCACATTTTCCCCGAAATCATTCATTACTGTCATGCAAACTATGATCCCGCACAAAGAGCTGTATTAGCTCCTGATCGAAGTGTTTTGTTCCCTATCACACCTCAGGCTATCAATGCTATGTTACACTTTGAGCCAGAGCAAGAATTAGCACCTTTATCCATGGAAGGGTTGATTGAGAAAACCAGACAGTTAACCCCAGAGAAATTAAAAGCAATGTGTCAGTATTTCATGTTACCTGAGCATCAGCCAAAAGGGACTCCCCCCTATGGTTTCTACTTTTTCAATACATTGGGAAGGCTTATTGTGAATATAATATCCTTTGTTTTAGGATTCAATACCAGTGAGTATGTAGATGAGATAACTCTGGCTTTGCTATCCATCTTTACCCCTGGGCAGCCTCCTGAGATTAAGTATGATTATGCTTCCTTCATTGCCAACAAAATCCATGATCAATTTTTAAGGCTAGATACTGAAAAGGTTTTTAAGTACTCCTCAGTTATCTATCATCTCATGATCTTTTATCAGTCAGACAGATTCCCTTTCCCTGTTCAGAAACTTGATGCTAAAGGTAATCCCATGTCTGTCATTTTTTGGTCCCCCATCGTTCATTTTTCCTCTGATTCTCCCTACTCCTATTCAGAATTCATTGATCAGTTTGTACATCCTGCTACAACTTTGTTAACAGGAGTTTCTCCCCCCAGGCTTAGTACCGAAATTAGAAAGACCTTGCAATTGTCTAAGAGTTATAAAATTGGAGATTGGTACTTTTACCAAAACCATACAGTCATCGGGATTTATGGATGTGAATTACGTCCATTCAAGTTACCCAGATATGTACCAATGAGAATTTTTGCTTCGGAATACTTTAGACAGATGAATAACTCAGATGTGATCCATTTCTGCAATGTAAAGAAGAAAGCACAGTTAAGGATCAAAAGCCAGTTAGGTCCTTTCATTTGCAATTCTAGGGAAGCTGAGAGAGAAGCAGAACTTTTATTAGAGAGAAAATTCCAGACATCTTTCCGTTGGGTCCCTTATGACCCCTTTGGTTTCATTTGTGAAAAGAGGTTAAAAAATAAGTCATCTCCTTATGTACATCACAAAATTCCTGACATAGAACAGTATGCAAATCAAGATGAATGGGTTAAAGGAACACTTGTTGAAGAGGGAAGTGGAGCTGACAAATTGAATAAACTTATGAAAGATGTTGAGAAGAATTTTGACCTAGAAACATATGATCAAATGCAGGTACCCTACATTGGCACATCTTCAGCAACCACTCTACAGCAAGCGTTACAGGAAAACAATCCATCAGTAGCAGCAGAACCCAAGGGTAAAGGAAAAGAACCTGTAGTTCAGGTTATTGAAACCTTGGTCATGGCAGAAAAACCACAGAGTTCCAAAACACCAGAACCATCTCAGGCTTCTCCCACACCAGCAAAGCAAATCCAAGTTCTAGAGATGCAAACTCCACTGAATGTGGAAATAGGAAAAAAGAGGCTAGCTCCAGATACCACACTTTCAAAAGGAGCCCCACAAGTTTATCAAGCTAAAAAACACAAGTCTGATCCACCTCCAGATGTAGAAATTATAGATGAAGTATTTGATGATGGTAGGGAAGATAGTCAGCAAACAGGTACAGCAAGTGAAACAAACATAAGCCAGAAAGGGATACAAAAGCAATTAAGCACTGAAGTATCTTTTTTCAGACCGCCAAAGACAGATACTGGAGACATTAAGAAAACCTTCATTAATATCAAAACAAAGAATGATCCATTGAAAATGAAGGTATACGATCAGTATATGAAGATGGCTCCTCATAATCAGCAAAGGCTGATGTCAGCATTTGATATTTCACAAGGTAAAATGCTAATGAGCCACTTCAAAGCAAAGGTGCCAAAGCCAACTTCAGCAGCAGATTACATCAGATCAAATTTTGAAGTTTTAGCAAAAGATATCCATCCCCTGGATCAGATAGAGCTTCATAGACAAACAGGGGAAATGGTTTATTGTACTCTCACCAACAAAGCCATGGCAGCTTTAACGCTGCAAGATTCCTTGAATAATACTACTGCACAATTGAAGATTGAGAGGGCCTCCTCACAGGCCAAGGACAATAGGATAAAGTCTCTAGAAGAGATCATCATTGGTTTGGGTCACAATCCCAAAGACATTAAAGGTATTGAGGCATTGGTAAAAAAGAAAGAGGATGATATAGCTGCACTCAGAAAACAGCTGAAACTACCAGCCTCAAGACACCCTCAGACACAGGAAGTTATAAAAGGAAATTCACAGGAAGAAATGATGGAGTTGCTCTTGAATTTGACAGAGCGACTAAATGAAACAGAGAAGGAGTTAGAAAAAGCATTGCAGGAACAGGAAATTATCAAGCAGACTTCAACAACAGGTACTACAACTACAGGACAGCAGGAACAACCATCTCAGGTGAACATTTCTAATTTGAATTCTGAGGATTTAATTAAATAGATGGAGAGTTTGCAGCTAAAGGTCACAGAACTCCAAGAAACAAAATTACAATTAACAAAATTGGAGGGAAAATATGACACATCCAAAATGACAGCTGCTGACAACCTCAGGGAAATAAAAAGATTGGAAAAATTGGTTGAGGCTTTGCAAAAAGATCTTTCACTGGAAAAGCCTCTGAACGAAATAAATGATATTCTTTGGTGCAACATCATTGAATTAATAAGAGGTATTTGGCCTTCCATTCAAGCTATTTTTGAGCAAAATGAGTTAGTCAAGATAGCACAAGAAGAAATAAATAAAACTAGACATGAATTAAGAGGCAAGCCGGAGCAGGCCCAGCAGCTCATTCAATTTTTGAATTCCAGAACAAAACAACAGCTTGCATTGTTAGGAATTGATGATAGAACAGGTGCAGTTTTGGAAGCAAAGAGAGTTTTCACCAAGAGGAATTTCATGCAAAATCTAGAACAAAATCTAGAAAGAAAGTGTGCAGACATTTTGGTTGATATCAACGTTTTCAGAGAAAAGTTTCAAGCTCTGCTGGACAGTGAATTGCCAAGTCCCATGCTCACAGAAGATCAAATAGTAGACTTGGAAACCTATGAGAAAAGAATAAAAGCTCATGCTAAAAATACAGCTATAGGTTCTACTAGCTCATCAGAACCTGCATTACCAACTGGGAAAAGTATTTATGAAAAAGTGAGGAATCTATTTCATCTGGAGCATGAAATAAATTATCTATTTCCGAACGAGCCCACTTTTTATAAACTTACTGAAGCAGATGAAACTTTAAGGAAACTCAGAAGAACAATGATACCAGATGATCAGTGGTGGAAGGAAATGCTGGAAGTTTTGTAAAAGTTGTTTTCAGGATGAAATTTTATCTTTACTATCAAGTAAATGGTAAAAACAGAAAGACAGATGAAAGAGTATCAGATGAAAGGTTAAAGAGTATCCGTGAGAAGATAGAGTGTTCAACAAGTCAAAGAAATACGCAAGGGACAGCACAGAACCCTATTTTAAGCACTTATCTTTAGCACGTCCATGAAGAAAGGAACAGCACATCAGCCGTTACCCATTATTCTATTTACGAGACCATTTGTCTCTTTTGGAGAAATTTACTTGTGGCTTGCTGGATGACGATTTGAAAGCACTGGACTTGTTGCAGGATTCATGTGTTGGACTACAGTTCAATAAGTGTTTCTACCTTTTGTCTGAATTTTTATATTAGTTTTTAATATCATCATATCCATTTCTGAATAATTTACATAAAGGATTGAATCAGAATTTGCTTAATTGTACTCTGATTTCAAATGTGGTTGTTCTTAATGTTTTCTTCTAAATTAGTTATAAGCATGAATTCTTAAATGCTCTTGCTTTGCTAATTTAAACATTGTTGATTACTATGATAAAGAATTCTTCATTGCTCTTTGTTTGTAGTCATCTCCTTTCTTTCTTTTGAACATGGTGAAAGATTCTTAGCTGCCTTTCATCCCTTCAAGATCATCCCATCCACTTTAAATTTTAAGGATTGTTCTCTGTCTAGCTATCTTGCCCTGTAATACCATCTTGTGTTTAGAATAGAAATCCAGTAAAGCCATCCTTTGACTCCATAGCCCAATGGACTGAAAACCCTCAACCTTGCCCTTAGTTTGTGGATTCCACCATTTTCCCAAAACAAACTTTGAATCTATAACTGGCCTAAAACCTTCTAAGAACAAAGATAAATCATAAAGAGAGAGCCCTCTCTGGATGCAGATTGGCTAGATTCTGCATCTAAAAGGTTGGTTTGTGGTTACCTCGGGTATACTTTCCTCTTACACAACTTCTAGGAAAACCTGAGTGATAACACGAGGAGTGAGGAATGTGAGGCATATAATTTATTTTTCCCTTAAACAAATTGGAAAATAAATTTTAATTTCATCTCATAACAACTTGTGTCAGTTAACTAAGTCATGATGACTAAGTTAGCTCAAGAAATTCAATTTGATGTGATCGAGGTCTATATTGGTGGCCACCCGCCTCTTCCACTTGGGCCTTTGCCATTGTCTCTTTCAATTTTTCAGTTTCCTTAATTGTAGCACAATTTACTATTTTTGTCAGTTTTTTGGGTCCTGAACTTCTGGAGCCATTTTGAGGCCCCAAACGAAATTTTTTGGGCATGAGTGGTTTGGTAATTTCATATAAATCACATCAGAAGTTGTAGTCCTCAGAGAGATATTTCTAACAAGGTATCATGTGCATCAAACAAAGATCATATGACCAAGTTACGACCCTGGGAATTTGGCTGCCCAACTAACCCCAACGAGGTCCATAACCTCTTGGTGTTACATCTCCTTGGGTTAAGGTTTTGGTTGTTTAGGGTTGTCTCTTATTTTTAAATAATAAAAAGGCCATTGAGCCTTATTGTAGAATAGTTAATAAGAACATAACTGTCATTTTTATTTATAGAAAATTGCCCATGTGAAATTATAAATTCATTGGGATGCCATGATGGATTGCGCAAGCAAGGGAAGCTAATTTTCCTAATTAATAGGGAGATAATTCCATAGGAATTGCGTGAGCAAGATAGGATGAAGGAAGGCTAAGAATTGGCTAAGTACTAGACCAAATTTGCCTAGATAAGCAAGAGACAATTGTTAGAGTGCTAGAGAATCTCAAGAGAGATCAAGCATTGTATTGTTTCATGATTCCTTGACTTAATACACAATAGAGATATAGCGTTTTGAGCAGTTGCTTTCCCCATATACATCTTGTGTTGTGCGATCGTATTTTGTTTCTGCGAATTGTAGGAAGGATCCAATATCTTGTTTTAGTACATTAAAAGATCAGATTGAATCCCGTTGTTTAGATTTTCTACATGAAAGAGAAGAGAGGGTTGATACCATCTTGGCTTGTGGTGGTTATTAGGCCGCAAGGTCTGTGATAAAGACCAACATAAATGGACGAGGGCTTGCACTATAATTTAGAGCCAGAACACAAGTAGACGCAGGTACCCTAGTTTGAGGATTGACATTGAGATCTGAAGTTCATGTCAAGATTCAGTCAAAGAAATGCCCATAATATATGGATCCATATGAGCTAGGTCGAGTCTCTTATGGAGGCAAGAGTCGTGTTTTTTCTAATGGTGGATATGGTTTGTTCTATGAAAATTATAAGTACATAAGTATAATGCCCTAGTTTGGACAATTTTCTAGCATGTTTAGTTCATAAGGTATGCCCTTAAGGTTGTGACAAATTTGCATAGAAGAAGACAGGTTATGACCCTTAGATCGAGGTTTATTTCTGCAATATAGACTGCAAATCTGGAAGATGGTTTGCAGATTTAGTATGTGTGGAGACAACAGATCCAAAGGAGGGTCTAACCCAAGCAAAATATTAAGCATGCAGAAGAAATGTGCCATATGAAGAATGGATTGACATGCAGAGGATTTTATTTTGGTGGACTATCCATAGAGTTTTAGACATAGATCTGAAGAAACCTATAAAAAAGTATTCAATGGATTGTTAGTGGCTGATCTGTTACCCTAGTTCAGTCATCTACATATTGTTAGAAGGATGATAAGAGGAGTAGTTCATATTTGTTCATAGATTGGACAACAAAGAGAAAATTGTCAATACACAAGAACAATGATTTTGGGAGGACTCAAACCATTGTTAAGTGGCAGGTTTGAAGAGCCCTAGATGAAGACAATATTGTGGGCCCTAGATCAGTAAAAATAATTGGCTGTGGTTGGGCAGATTGATGGTAGTCCAAGTATAGTTGGAGGGTTGTTAGGTGACTATCACAGAAGAGCCCCGACTCTTTTTCTTGTGAAGGACAACAATATTGGTAGAAGGGAAGGTGTATAGGGCCTAAGGATGTGCTGACTTTAAAGGAATAATGTAGTAGTCAAGTGGGCCAACCAACTAGCCCTAGTTCACTATATTATAGAGGATTGATTAAGTGAGAATAAGGGCAGCCTCCATAGCCCTAGAATTCTCATCTTCGAGCTATATTATGGAAAAAGTGGGCATATCAAAGAGTTGTTCACAAATGGAGTTGTGAACAACTTTTTAACACTCAAACTAGTAGTGGACCTGAAAGGGGTTCCTAAGAGGGAAACTACTAGGACAAGGGAAATGGTGGAGGCTTAGCCCATTGTCACCACAGCTAAGGCTCCTTGCTCTTCACGAAATTTCATCATTGGGAGGAGTCCCGGTAGTTTAGGAAGTCACTTGTAGAGTATAGATCAATGAATAGGTGGGAAGTGACCCTAGAAATCGTTTCCTTAAGATAAAATAAAGAGTGGGACTTGATTTCCTTTTAAACAAGGGAATTGATCTTCTAGGGAGAGAGGAGCCTGGGGATTGAAGGGTTGAGGGAGAAGAATAAGAATTATGAAGGAATTTTCAAATCCCTAAAATCCTTTGGGAACTTGGATTCCCAAATGGTCCTTGATGAAAGGCCTTTGACACCAAATGGGACCACACGGGACCAAGTGGACCAAACCCAGGTTCGAGGATGGGATTTAGAAACCAATGATGTTCCCATCCTGGAAAAGGTGAGGGGAAAGGATCAGGAAAGAGTTTTTACTTTGATAGGTCAAATTGATCCTACTAGATTCTAGCTTTGGGAACACTTAGGAAAAACTTGATCCTAGAGCTAGGGCTTGAGGTATCTGAAGATTCCATCGTCAGAATTGGCCCAAATTCTGAGGAGTGTGAGGGGACCCACCAACGCAGTTGCCTTTACGAGATAGAAGTTTTCCTCCAGCTAGATTCCTGGGAAATGGATGCCCTAGGTGACCTAATGAGGTTAGAAATAGGGAATGTGAAAATTTCTTGATCTAAGAAACCCTAATGCAGTATCTTTGTTTAATTCTCCTACTTGAATTAAGTTACAAGTTAATTTCTGAAATATTCAGTAAATTAACAAAGTAAATACAACTAGAAGCTTACATATACAGATAAAACATTGAATAACATGCTCATAAACAAAATGACACACAGATTTTCTGGACAACTGTCCCCGGGAAAAAACCCAATGTGGGAAAACCGGTGTAGCTAGCTCTGAAGGGTTTTCATTATTATGGATAATCCAAGTACAACAATCTTGGGCACCAAAACTGGTTCACTTGATAGAGAAATAAAAACGATAGTAATACCTCTATCCTTAGGGATAGAAAATATGGTTGATTCACACCCTCAAACAGGATTTACAGAACTTGAAACTTTTCTGGCTTATCGGAAACCCCAATGCTACTTTGAAGCCCTCTACGTCAGCTTCCGCACTACTCAAGAAGGGCCTGCGTCACCCCTGAAGGGCTTACGCTGCCCCTGTGTCAGCCCTGCGTGGCTCCTGCTGCCTCTGCGCTGCCCTTGTTAGGCTATGGATGGACTGTGTAGCACCTGGCTGCCTCTGCGATGGTATGGAATGCTACTTCTCTGCCTTCGTTGTACTCTTGGCCTGGGATCAAACCATCCCCTTGCCAATACTGCAGCTCACTGCAACCAAAACACTTCTGAAATTCTTAGCAAACCACGCCCTATAATCTCAGCTTAGCTTCAGTGCTCCTCCAATGTACTATGTGTTCTCCAACTGACCCCAAGCCCTTCTCTTATAATTTTCTCGTTGATACATCAATGACTGTGCTCTAATCTGTAATCAACTGCTAAGGTTAGAAGCTACTTGATCCACGTCACTTAAGTCATTCTCATCACATGTTTAATTTAATTCACTTTAATATTTTAATTTTCCTAAGTTAGACTTAGGGTCCTTAATTAAAAATATTAATTATTTGAATATCTCTTAAACTTGATGGAATTTACCCTAACGCTTTCTTGGTCATCCAGCACCTCCACAAAATTTGGGAGCTATAGCACATCCGATACTACCCCAAAATATCAACACTCCCTCTTAGAGAGGAATGTGATCTGGCAATACACTTCACCCCGAAGTAATACTCTAATCTTTGGCACCAGTCTCTGCACTGATGCTTGGCCTGCTGCCCTTCATTACTGCGCTGATGTTTCTCTCTGTACTACTACCCATTACTCTGCCACCGTCACTACTACATTCGTACTGCAACTCCCTCTCAAATTGTTGCATTGTGCTACCAACTGCTGTACTGTAACTCAGTTGCTCAGAGTAAGCAACTGAAGGACCCCTGCCCAATGACAACCATGACTTTTTCTACATGCTCCCTTAAGCCCTATACCTCTAGGACTACTAGGATTATGGCCTTCCAGATAGCAAAGTTGGACATGTTGTCCAACCTATCCTGATCACGCATTCCGTGAGGCATCATTTTCTCAGATCTCTGTCGAAACAAATATTCTTCTCCCCGCTTCTCAACAGAAGCTCAGATCTAGAGTCCTTGGCGAAAAAATGAACTCTATGCTACCTCTGACAACTGATTTCCTCCTTCGAAATCTTCCAAACACAACTAATAAACTCTCTTCGATCACCCTACGATTGATCCTCAGATTTATTTTGGCAATAAAATTTGTTGAGCAACGTTCTCTTCCCGCTTTTTGTCAACTTATCTTAGGCATGATTCTGCACTGAAAAAATCTCCACCCCACCAACAACTGTTGAAGATCTAAAGCTCTGCTTCCAATCCATGGAAAATCTGCACAATGCTCGATAGTGGATTGTGTCACCCTGGTTGGCCTTTGCGAGAGCAGACTGGCTCAGCGCAGCCTCTACGTAGTGACTTCACAGCGCAGAGTGCTCTTGCATCCCTCTAGAAGGTACTGCATTGTCTCTACGTCACCTATTTGGGACTGTGTTAGCCCCTATGTGGCTCTTGCTGCCTCTACGTCCTTTTGGTGCTATGCTACGCTCTTTAGATTCTCTGTTGCTTCTGCTACTCTTTGCAGCACAAATTTCTTCAGCTAATTTATTGGAGATCCATCTTGATTTGCAATCGCTCTGATACCATGTGAAAATTTCTTAATCTAAGAAACGCTATTGTAGTATCTTGATTTACTTATCCTACTTGAATTAAGTTACAAGTTAATGTATGAAATATTCAGTAAATTAGAAAAGTAAATAAAACTAGTAGCCTACACATACAGATCAAATACTAAATAACATGCTCATAGATAAAGTGACACATAGATTTTATGGACAAATGTCCCTGGAAAAAACCCATTGCGACAAAACCGATGAAGCTAGCTCTAGAGGGTTTTCATTATTATGCAGAATCTAAGTACAAAAATATTGGGCACCAAAGCTGGTTCACCCGACAGAGAAATAAAAATAGTAGTAATACCTCTATCCTCAGAGACATAAAATATGGTTGATTCACCTCCTCAAACATGATTTAGAGAACTTGAGCACATCTTGGCATGCCACCCTAGCACTCTAGCATTCCTTGGCACTACCTAGTAGACCTCTTCATTCTCTCCTTAGCACACCTAAATCTCATTGACATTCCTAGTCACAAACTCTTATTCATTCATTCCCATGCATTTTTAGCTAGTGCTCCCTTGTGTTTCCATAACATTACTTAACACTCCTTGATATGTGTTGGTACACCCTAGCACCTAGGACATCTTGACATGTCGCCTTGGCCTCTAGCATGCCTTAACATTGCCTAGCATACATTGTCACTCCCTCCTTAGCACACCTGGAACTCACTTACACTTCCAATCACAAACTCCTATTTGTTCATTTCCATGCATTTTGACATAGTTCTTCCATGTGTTTCCTTGACACTCCCAGTTAACACTTCCTTGCACACGTTGGCATATCTTGGCCGCATGCCACCCTAACACTCTATCATTCCAGAGTACTGCCAAGCATGCCTTGTCACCCCTCCTTAGCACACTTGGAACTCATTGACAGTCCATGTCACACACTCTTATTCACTCATTTCCTTGCATTATGACATATTTTTTCCTTGTGTTTCTCTAGCACTCCCTAACACTCCTTGGCACACATTAGCACACCTTGGAACTTGACACACCTTGGCATGATTTCCTAGCACTCTATCATGCCTTGGAAATAGCTTACATACCTTGTCACTCTCTCCTTAGCACACCTAGAACTTTCTAACACTCCTTATCACACAATCTTATTCATTCATTTCTATGCAATTGAAACTAATCCTCCCTTTTGTTTCCATGGAAATCTATAGCATGTGTTGTCGCCACACCCTATCACCTAACACATCTTGGAATGTGTAACATGTCTTGGAAATTTATAACATGTGTTAGCACTTCCTAGGATTCCCTGCACACCTTGGCACTCCCTAGTTGTCATGCCCTCATATATATCCTTACTTTTTTTGCAACTTGGGAACCCAACCAAATCATTGAAAAAATAATGATGTGTCTGGCCCAAAGTTTCCTTTTGTCTGAAACTTCTTTGTCCATCCCCTTATTGAAAACATAGGCTTACCTCTTACAAGTCCTATTATGAAATTTTCCTAACACAAATTTTCCATGGGACACCTGGAATTCACTGGCACTCCCTAGCAGACATTCTTATTCATTCGTTTCCATGCACTTTGAACTAGTTCTCCCTTATGATGCCCTGACACTCCCCAACACTCCTCAACATGCATTGACACTATTTGGAAAGTGTTCGCACACCTTCTTTTTCATTGGAACTCCCTGGCACTCCTTAACTATCATTTCCCCATAACTGCCCTTATTGTTTTTAGACTTGGGAACCCAACCAAATCTTGTCTTGACTACAATAAATTGAACACATTTCATTTACTATAACTAGAATATGATTTGTTCACCTAAGAATGGATTATAAATCATCTTTGGCTACTCATGTCCAATATTAACTCATCCCACCTAACAAGTTACCAAGTCAAGGCTCACATCTAACCATGGCCATAAAAAACTAAGCAACATAGCTTCTATCTTGACATGCCAAAACACCTGAAATGTCTAGAAATCCCTTAGCACTATGTGTCACATGTTAGCATAACCTGCATTCCTTGGCATGCTTTGGAACTCCCTAACACACCCTACCAGTCCTTGACATGCCCTAACACTCTAGCATGCCTTGGAATTACCTAACATATAACCTTGTCACTCCCTCCTTAACACACTTAGAACTCACCGACACTCCCTATCACACACTCTTATCCGTTCATTTCCATGCATTTTGAACTAGTTCTCCCTTGTGTTTTCGTGGCACTCCCTAACACTCTTTGGCACACATTGGCACACCCTGGCACTTGGCGCATCTTGGAATGTTGCCTTGGCACTGCTTAACATACCTTGTCACTCCCTCCGTAACACACCTAGACCTCGTTAACAATCCCTGCCACACACTTTTATTCATTCATTTCCATGCATTTGAAACTAGTGCTCCCTTGTTTTTCCTTGACACTCCATAACACTCCCTCACATGCATTGGCACACCTTATCACCTCGCACATCTTGGCATGTTTCCATGGCCTCTAGCATGCCTTAGCACTATCTAGTATACCTTGTCACTCCCTCCTTAGCAGACTTGGAACTTATTGACACTTCCTGTCACAATCTCTTAAATGCTCATTTGCATGCATTGTTTTCACCCAAAAGAACAAGATACCCATAGGATGTGGCCTACACCCAAGCGCTTAGACTAAACCTCCATAAAACATTGCAACTTCAACTTTGGATGTCTCAAAACAGTAATATCCTAACCCAATATGATCTGTTTGTTAGGTTTGTGTAATTCACTTCTTATCAGATCCTTGCACCTCCTTGACACTCCATGAAAAATATACTCCAATGGTCACCTTCTAATTTCCAATAAATCCTTTTGCAACACGACAAAACCACCCATATATGTTGCAACAACCTTGCCAACTTCTTTAGTGGGTTCTACATATATTTCACATTTCTTCTTTGTCTTGCAAAGTGGTAGTGCCAAGGAGAGGGTATCAACTTCGATCAAGGAATGTTCAATTAGTATCACTGCTAAGTTGCCTTTGTGCACCTTGTCAAATATATTAAGTTTTCTTCAAAAATTCTCATGGTGCTTAACTTACTTTTATACACCTCTAAGTGAGAATAAAACCCCCCAAAACCTCTCTAAGTATTCCAAATCTTCAACCCTTGTTAGAGTCTTCTTAGACGTGCACTCATGCCTCAAGAAGAACATAACACTAGCATCCACAATGTGCATGCTCATTCCATCTTTTGATGCCTCGATGAAACCACATTATCACACTGCCTAAAATGAAATGTTTACATCTTAAGGTAAAACACATAATTTACTTATGACAACCTAAACTATGTGAGTGACTTCAAGATGACTCCATTTTCTCAAGATGAAAACATAGGCTCTTACAAACCCATTCATACAAAAATTTGAATATATTTAACCTAAATAAGGGTACACACCCTACTCCTTCCAAATTTTTCATATGAAATTTAAGAGACTAACACTTTTAACTATTAAACCCATTTACCATATACTCTCTTTTGTTGACACCCACCTAATATACAAGAAAACTTAAATGTTTTTAATACAAGGAGGTTAAAAGTACTTTTACATTAAAATTACAAAAATACAACATGCCTATCTCAACCAATTTTAATAATAAAATAATTACATAAAATAAATAATCTTAAAAATAGATTATTATTATTATAATAGATATGCCAAAATATAACGAAAACGCTTTCCATCGCAACAAAAAACATGCAATAAAGCATTAGTTTTTCAAATACCATTTAAAAAAACTGTTATGTCCCTATATTACTAGTATAGTCCCTTATTGTTGTTAGTGTAAACCCCTTATTGTTATTATTGTACCCCTGTAACCCCCATATTGTTATTATTGTGCCCTTAAATTATTATTGTTAGGTCGGCTAGGATTACATTGTGGCCCCATGGACTCCTATATATAGAAAGGAGGTTTTGTAATTTGAACCATCCAAGAATTGTTAATTTACGTAATGTATTGGAGGTTTCTCCCTCGAAGTTGCTTATTTATAAGGCATTGATATCTCTTTTCTTCTATTTTTGGAGCTGGTTTCACAACATTTGGTATCAGAGCTTTGGATTCTAGGGTTTCGCTGCTCCAAACAAGTCATCGTGGAATTTTTTCTATAAATTTTTTTCTACGAAGGTTTAGAAGTTGAAAGTTTTAGGGTGTGAAGCAGAAATCCTGAGGAAAATCATCGCAAAATTTTCGAGCTTCGTTCGCAACATTTTCAGAGATATTATTTGTGGAAGGTAGGGCTTTTTGCAGGCTCCTGAATTTCACTTAAACAGGTCATCGCGACATTTTCACTATAAATATTTTTCTATGAAGGTTTAGAATCTGAAATTTTTAGAGCGCGAAGCCGAGATCATGAAGAACATCGTCGCAAAATTTTAGAGCTTGGTTCGCAATATTTTTGGAGATATGATCTGTGGAAGTTAGGTATTTTTCAAGCTCCCTAATTTCATCTCAAAGAGGTGATCGTGGGAAAATATTCATAACTCTCTCTCTGAGCATCGGATTGGAATTCTGTAAAAGTTGGCTGGAAGTACACGGACTTTAGTTTCCTGCCTATAAATTTAAGAACCAAAGGAACAAACAGTGACACGTGGCAAGTTGTACAACTTTGCTCTATTGAACCAGTCCATAATTAGGTCATTGTGGGACATTGGACATAGCGATGTCGTGAAGAATCCAAATCAGGTCAGACCTGTGGCATTTGAAAGAAGCTTCAGAGGACTAATACAGGGCCAAATTTCAGATATTGAGGATCTTCAATTATAGAGATAATTCAATTTCAATATAGACCTCGACAAAAGCAAGTAAAGGGTGTGTATTTTTTTTTCCCCGAATTGCATAAGTCTTGTTTGAAGAATCAAGTTGAATTGATTCCAAGGGAATATTGTAGAATATATATATCAGTATTGGTTTCTAAAATGGCCACTAAAAAGAATTCAACACCCATTAAGCCTTTATAAGGCTCTACTATGACTCATGAAGACGAAGAATGGCATCATGATGTATCAAAATTACAAGAGCAAGTACAACAAATTTCGCTCTCGCAAAGAGTAACAAAAAATGACATGGAAGTTTTGAAGAAAAGTGTGGAAACTAAGATGGATGGTTTGAAGAAAGGCGTGGAATCTAAGATAGATGGCATAGAAGCTAGCATGGAAGCTAAGATCGATGAAAAAAATGGAAAACATGAAGAATGCTCTAAAAGCAGACATGGAAGGTTTGGCAAAGTTGATACAAGAAATGTTTCCTAATGGTGAAAAGATAGTAGAGGAAACTCATGATGAGAAAAAAATAAATGTTAATCATGATTTCATAAACTCTAATGTTGGCAGGAAGAACCACCATATTCCAAAAATGTGATGAGGAAAGCTATGGAATCGGTAGGACATATGGATACTACAGATGGAGCAATATTTTGATCTCCATAATGTGCAAAACACACAAAAGGTACGTATTGCAACTTTACATTTAGAAAAAAATACATTTGTATGGTATCGATGGCTTTTCTCCCGTAAAAAAATTGTCACTTGGTCAATTTTTACAGAGGAAATGATAGCACATTATGAGGATACAAAGAGCAACACCTTCCTTATCCAATTGATAAATCTCAAACAAAAGGGTTTAGTGGGGCAGCACATTGAGGACTTCCAAAAATTGAATATAAGGGTAACTGATATTCCAGAGGAACACAGGATTGATCTCTTCATAGGCACTTTAAAGGATAACATCCAACATGAAGTTCACATTTTGGAACCTAATTCATTGGAGAAGGCATTCAGGTTGGCAAGAAAAATTGAATGTAAAATTATGGCGACAAGGAAGCCTACCACTCACTTCTATAAAGAAGGAAGTGTTGCTACGCCTAGATTTTCACAACCTACAAGGTTGACACCACAACAATTGGAAGAAAAAAGAGCAAAAGGGCTTTGCTATAGTTGTGATAGCAAATACACTAAAGGTCATAAGTGTGCTGAGAAGAAATTATTTTACATAGATTGTGAAGAGGAAGAAGAAAATGAACAATAAGAGGATATACACCAGGAACCAACCCTAGAAGAGGAAGAAATGAGTCCTACCATATCGTGTAATGCATTGGCAGGAATTACCACTCCTCAAACTCTCAAGATAGAAGGACATATCAAGAAGAAAAAGGTAATAGTGTTGATTGATTCGGGTAGTACCCATAATTTTATTCATTGTAAGGTAGCCAAGGAATTGAATTGTTACCTATACCCAACACTAGAATGTCAAGTGATGGTTGCAAATGGAGGAACTATAAATTACTCTGGAAAATGCCATAATATCAAGCTAACCATGGGGGAATATGTATTGAATAGTCCAATGCTTTCCATTCCTATGGGAGGTGCTGATGTTGTATTAGGAGAACAATGGTTACAATATTTGGGGACGGTAGCTTTTAATTTTCAAGAAATTTTCTTGAAATTTTTTTCAGAAGGAAAGGAAGTCGAATTACGGGGTATTGCAGGGAAGCCAGGAAAGATAATAAGCTCTAATGTTATGAAAAAGCTTCTAAAGAAAGAACAACGAGGCGTAATTGCACAATTATGTTCACTAGAAGTTCCAAAATCAAAATCATCTATTTCTGCAGATCTCCAAAAAGTCTTGGACAATCATTCCAAGGTGTTTGAAACTCCCAAAGGACTCCCACCTATTCGTGATCATGATCATGCTATGCATTTGATTCCAGGAAGTGTTCCTCCAAACATCAGGCCTTATAGATATCCTTACTTCCAAAAGAGCGAAATTGAACGTATGATTGCAGAAATGTTAGAGGCGGGGATAATTCAACCTAGTCAAAGTTCTTTCTCTGCTCCTGTAGTATTGGTACACAAGAAGGATGGATCATGGCGAATGTGTCTGGATTATAGGGAGCTCAATAAGCTCACCATTAAAGATAAATTTCCCATTCCTGTGATTAATGAATTATTGGATGAATTACATGGAGCAATTTATTTTACCAAGTTGGATCTTTGTTCAGGATATCATCAAATTAGAATGAAGACTGAAGATATTCCGAAAACAACATTCGAACTCATGAGGGTCATTATGAATTTTTGGTCATGCCTTTTTTCCATACCAATGCACCTTCTACGTTTCAAGGGTTCATGAATTCCATTTTCAAACCCTTCTTGAGAAAATTTGTGCTAGTATTTTTTGATGATATACTAATGTATTGGAGGTTTCCCCCTCGAAGTGGATTATTTATAAGGCATCGATATCTCTTTTCTTCTATTTTTGGAGCTGGTTTCACAACAAAAACTTAGGAAATAAAATTATAGAATTTTTGTTTTGTATTTTTTAGGATGATTGACAAAACCCCTCCCAACCCAAATGTTCCTAAGTAGTATCTTTTCGGTTTTCATAGGGTGGGAACGAAATTTTTTTCTTTTAGAAAGTATCTGAGTAAAATCTTTTCGGTTTGCATAGAGAAAGAGAGAAAACTAGATTGAAGAGAGGCAACCAATATTTCTTGGACTATTGGCCCATTAATTCCCCTTAAGTGCCCATGACCATGGAAACCCAACCCGTGCCATGCACTCCATGTCACCGAAACCCTGTCTTATCATCTGATACTTATCTTTGTCCTATACACATGGGTTCACAAAGTTTAATGGATGCCCATGCCCTCTGCGTCGAATACGAATGAGGAACCATGGATGGGCATCCCAATAGGCATGAGGAATTTCCTTGTGCCTCCGCCTAGTTGCCACCACAAATAAATACATGCTATAAGCTACAATACAATGTACGCAGTTTGAATTGTGAAATTTGAATATGAAAAACCGCGAATTGAAATTTGAAATTTTGAATTTTGAAATTCATACTAGTCGACATTTTTTATTCTTGTATGTCGGTCTAAGAAGACGAGGAAATATCCTTGTTGTGAGAAAAAGAAAGGGGTCTAAACCCAACAAGAAGATCCCTGCCTCATACCCACATGGTGAAGGTGGCTAGCGTTGCTTTCCGAGGGCATGCCTTACTTGTGGCCTCTGCAGATAAGTATAATAAAGTTTGAAATTACACTAGGAGGTCATTTTTATCTAGTTTTGTTTTTCTTCTAGAGATGGCTGACTGTGGACGTGTTAATAGCAAGCAATTTCTGCAATGCTAATATGGCTTGTGCTGCCCAAGTGAGTATAATGCCTTGTCATGTAATGGAGTTTCTGGGTCTACTACCCACCATGCCAAGTATTCATTATTTGTGTTTTCCTAGCGCTTATGAAAGAATTCCAGAAGGTATGATCGAGGACGTTCCCGTTGACGTTGGCTAGGTTCGAATCATGACTACATTCCATGTTCTGAGAATGCCAGATCTCAACGATTCCTACATTTTTCTGCTTGGCATTCCATGGATGGAAGTAGAAAAAACCATTATCGAATTTGATAAGGATGGCAGGCTTGTCGTGAATATCTGTGACGAAAGACAATTTTTCTTCTCATAAATTTCAGTGTTTGAGGGAAATATATTAAAAAATAAATACCAACGATGACATGGAAATTCTTTCGATACTATTTCCCGTTGAAGTCCAAGGGCAATCTCCGCACCTATCGCAACAACAAGTGACTGTACTACCACATTCTGATCTGGCTGGTTTCGAAAGTATTTTAAGAAATTTTCCCTGGCCTGTGCTATGAAATCCTTGGTTGTTAAAGACAAGGTGTATTACTTTTTCGAAAAGATGTGGGTTGAATTGAATCCAACCATGCTAGTTGTTGTGCACCCATCCATTTACGAAAGAGAGCATTAATCAACTAGATCAATTGACTCTTGAAGAGTCGAAGACCATGTGAGCGAGTCTATAGTGAACGCCCTCTTCGAGAAATGGATCAATTAGGTTTCAACTTTGAGTTTTCATCTGATGAAGATTTACTTTTGGTGCAGAGTGATGTCTGAAGCATCACGCCATGTTTAATATGATTTTTGACACGGTAGATAGATTCGTAAATTCACTTGGTAGTTGTATGTGAAGTTTGGTTGCCGTAAGAATTCTTTTTTAAATGTGTGGCCTATTTGAAACATCTCCCTGTTTTTTTATATTGTCTCTTATCGTAATTGAGAGGGCATGGACATTTGTCATTATTACACAAGAGTTTTTACTTAATATTAATTGAAAAATAATAATTTTCAAAAATAAATAAATTATATAGGGTTAGGTTTTGTTTTTAAGAAGTAGAATAGAAACTTGATTTTAACCACCGTTGATAAAAGAAAAATATGTCATAAATGTAAATCGATGTTTTTAAAATCATTTACATTTTGGAAATTAAGTTTTCCCAAATTGGTTAGCATTTCTCAGTTATTATAAATAATATATATTTAACATTTTTCTTTATTTACTTTTCATTTTTAATTTATTTTATTCTATTAACAAACAATAACAATTTTTTTGTATTTTTTTAACAAAAAAATTTTTT
This sequence comes from Pinus albicaulis, assembly GCA_034641835.2. Lineage (NCBI taxonomy): Eukaryota > Viridiplantae > Streptophyta > Pinopsida > Pinales > Pinaceae > Pinus > Pinus albicaulis. Next base: position 753,430,690 of record CM076582.1, on the reverse strand, counting down.
TTCTATACATTTTTTTTAATGAGCATATATATATATATTTCTAATAATTATATTTTGAATTTTGAATCTAGTAATATAATTGAGCCCAAAGACTCATTTTACAGTCTAGTATGAATGTATGTATAATTGAGCCTAGAGATACATTTTAGTATGTCTATGTGTGTAAGTCTCTATGTCCATTCCCCTTTAAAATAAAAATAAAAGTTATAAATTATGAAAAAAACATCGGTAATAATAATAAAAAATTAATATGTGTGAGTAAGATGTTTAAATCTTGTAATTTGGTTATTGATAGATATTTTAATATCAATTAATATTGACATATACTTAAAAATATGTTAATAATAAAAAACCATTTTAATTTGCTTCTTATGTAAAATATTTCGATGTCAATTGCGAATATTATATATCATGAAAAAATTAAGTTTTTATGGTCAAAATGTTTATTTGGTCATATATATACTTTATTTAGCATTCAAAAATACAATTTAAACAATGAAAAATAACACATTGCATTTTACACTCTAAAAAAATTTGTTCGTGAAGAAATTTATCCCTCTCAAGTCATTTTAGATTCCTACTTAAGATGGATATATGTTGGTTGTTAGCAAAATCAAAATTTTACATTGTTTAAAGTATATTTTTGACGTGAAAAATGGATTCAAAATCCTCAAAAATCCTTAAAGCACTGAGATTGTTTGATATTCACAATCAAAATCTATAATTCTAGTTATCATTCTAGATTTGTATTCACAAAAGTAGTCAAAAGAACATCCCCCAAAATTTTTAAGAACATAGAATGCTTAGTGTTGTATATTTCTTGTAACAAGGTTTAGTAAAGAGAAATGCGAATCTATAGATGCTCTCATCACCCAAAGAAAAACGTACAATCAACACTTGTGAGAAGTGATTTTAGAAGAAAATATCTCCTTAGCAGGAGGGTTCTTTGAAAATCCTGTGTAATAATGTTGATCTCCCTCCTTTATGGTTGAAAGCAACAAAGGCGAAGGATAAAATGAAATGGGTAGCACACTCTTACTCTCAAGTGCGATCAACAAAATATTGATGAAATGGTCCATAAGGAACAAGGAAAAAACTCTTGAATTTATAGAGAAATAATGGTTATTGTTTATATGGTCAAAATAATAAAATATTGCCTATCGATAGGTATTTTTATGTGCTTTGCACCTCTTTTCTTGAAACCCTAACCTATGATCCACTTCCTCATCAATGAGCCAACCATTGGTAGGAGGCTTGCCTCCTCCCTCTCTCCTATTGAACATTTTCATTTTCATTGTTCTTGTATAAACCTAGATCAGAACTGCATAAATCTCCTCAAACTAGATTTATTAACTGCTTCAAGGAGACCCCGAAAGTCCTATTTCATGCATCTCATTTTTTCTTTATCACCCTTTTCCTTGCAAACAAATAGCTCATTCAATAATTCATAGGTATTTGACCTTTTACCCACACATTAGCCTCCTAGATGGAAAATAACTTGTAGTCACTAATAAAATGTAAACTCTCCCTTTTTTTTGTGGAAAGAAGTATTTAAATTTCTATTTGAAGAGAAAGAAGGCATGGAATTAATGTTCAAAAGTGATCCTTATATCATGGAAGCATAAGGGATATACCTAAATAGATGGAATCTTAACCTCAACATTGAAAGTGACATTCTCGTCATCATCCCAATTTGGGTAAAACTCCCCTACCTTCCCTATATTATTTGAATGAGGATATACTAAAAAACATAGGAAATGCATTAGGGAAATATAATGCAAAACTCAAATATGGATGTTTGCATGTGCTAGAATGTTCATAGTTGATCTAGAAAAAGGGCTACCAAATGCTATAATCTCACCCTAGAGAATTAGAATTTCATCCAACAATTGGATTATGTCGAAATACCATTTAAGTGGAAAACATGCCATGAATATCGCCATTTTGCAAGAAACTACCCAATGAATCAACAAAGGAGAGGCAAGAAAAATACTGAGAACAATAGCAGAAGCCTAAAAGGTTATGGTCAATAAAACATCCTCCTCCTAAACCTCCCCACTCCTCCACGTGAGATGTCCAAGACCCTTCTCATCAAAAAACCCCCCAAAACACTCCATATTCAAGCAAAGGAAAGCTTTCTTCACACACAAACATATATGAAATATTATAAAATATAGGTGCTACATAAAATAAAGAACCAAGAAAAAATGAGGAGGAAAAGCATGGGGAAATTCCTCCACTAAAATATTCACCCCTTTTCATTCAGTGGAAACTATTTTCTCCCCCTATCAAGAAGTCATTGCGTCAAACTCCAAAATACTGAGGACCCCCAAATCTAGTATTGGACTAGTACTTCCAAAAAATAATTTGAAACAACCAAGGACTCAACAATAAAAGCAAGAATAAAATTTAGCAAAGAAAAGAGGGAAGAACAAGTAGATAAAGACAAAGGAATGGGCACACAACATATTATAGAGGGATTTTATAATACAAGTACCAAAAGCTCTAAATATAAATGTGGATCACTTTCTCCTACTAGAGGAACATATAAAACAAATAGAAAATGATGAAAATCATCTCTTGATATTGCAAAGGTTTGAGAAGGGATGAAATATGAACCTCAGATGAAAACTTACTTAAGACGAAAAACCCAAAAATTATTTTGAAGAGAGTAAATTGGAGGAAGTTTAGTCATCCACAAAAGTAAAGTAATCAAGAAAAATAGCACAACAAAAGCAATTAATTTAAGAGGGGTGTTAGGAGATTTATGTACAATATGACCTTCAATTCACTTCCAACTTATTCAAGATTCATCCTTAGCACACTAGATTTTTTTTTGTTTACTACACACTCCGTCATTTAATGTGTACTTGCCTAATTCATAGCTTGATAAATTATCATGTTGCTACTCCCTATTAAATTTGAAAGACACGACATGGGGATCAATAGTATATATGCAGGGAATTTCAAAACTACCCTACATGCCTAACAAAATAGGATAAATCCTCTTTTATCAAAGTTAATCTCAGAATATGAGGATATATTTTTTGATAAAGGAAAATTATAGATAATATCATCCTAATCCAAGAGGCGATACACTCAAACATAATGAGTGGATAAAAAAGAATGAGTTATACATTTTAAAGTATGTGAGTTATACATTTTGTTCACACTCAAAAGTGAAAATATAGGGCTTCTTTTATCTTTAGTTATTTTATTTTCAAAAGTTAATAAAAATTTAAGTTACTTCACATGGATATAATATTTTATTTAATGTTGAGAATTTTTAGGACATCTCCTTCATATCAACCACTTATATTCATTTTTTTTTTTTTGTTCTAACTGACATTGTTTTTTATTTAAAGATTATTTTTTTCTTATTTTAAAAGGGACACCTACCAACTCCATGTTGAATACAGATTGAATGACACATCATTCTCATAATAATACATGAATTGTGCTCTTGGAACAATGATTATGGATATACATTGTTTTTTTCAAGTTGTTTGTGATCCTCTAGACTTGACCTCTGGCTTGAGGAGCCTCTACCAAGCGGCATATAAGTCATCAAGGGGATCACACCAGAGCTGAGCCACATGATCGAAATTTGGATTAGGGGAAAAAATTTTCCAAAAATTCAAAATGATCATAATGGCACCAAACTAGAACGACCGGATCCAGCCCATCGCCAGGAATCTGACGCACTTCGTTTCGTCGAAAACCAACTCCGAACGAAGAATTTATAGCCGACTGACCGTCGTTTAGAACAGAAAAATTAAAAAGAAGAGGGTCAAAGGAGTCAATATAGGTCAACCATGGTCAAAGGACCTTTGATCCAATGACACTGTGACAAGTGTCACCGCAAAATTCGCTGGTCAAGGTTTGAAGATGAATTTTTTTATGGATTTTCTCTTAAAGTTGATTTTGAACTTTTTTTTATGGTTAGGGACATCCCAACCAAAGGCTCACACATGTTGCAGCTCGGGGCTGCCACGTGCCCCCTTTGGTGGACCCTCTCCAATGGTCAAGTTGCATTTTTTTTATATGCAATGGTAAAATTTGGATTATATCATATGGTGGCACATATATTAGCATTTACAAAGTCTAAACTTATATATATGGCACATTATTATTGTATATGCCAAAGTTAGCATATAACAATGGTGGGAGGATTAAGTTTTATAATGGAATTTTCAAATTATAATATAATATTTTTAAACCTTATGGTAAGCGACGGTGAAAAATCTATGTACACGGTTGGGCAGAGGTCGGGGCTCGACCCTGCGACCTCCCCCACCATACTATGCACCATTACCATTGGGCCACTACTAAAGGTCTTAATAGACTGCAAATTAGACACATATTTATTATCAATGGATTCTCTAACGACGGGAATGGAAGGAGCAAGCGCCCTCCCATATGACTATGCCATATAACCTCATGCAAGCGCCATACCTAATTGCGCTTAATGTGCCTTAAGCTCTCAATTAATCTAGTTTAACATTAATTAAGTACCAGTTAACTATGCTTAATATTTTGCGGAATCCTTAATTCAGAGTTGCCTCTAACTTTGGTGGCCTTAACTGAAGTTTTCTACACTTTTAGAGGAGGTTTACGAGGAAAAATTGAATGAAGCATATTTGGAGAATTTTTCGACCAATTTTGGCTTAGGAAGAGTCATTCCTAGCAGACTGGCATGCTATGAATCCATTGGTACATGTTGCAGGGAAAGAGGAGCAATTATATAGGTGTTTTTATCATTTTGAAGAAAAAGGAAGACGAGGGCCACCAGGAGAGAAGGCCATGCATAGATCAGCTGAAATATGTACTTAAAGAATTCTGGGGTTCATCATAATATACATACTTAAATAAACTGTCAGTACAATATGAAAATAATAGTTACTACTTTACAAATTACACATTTAAACTTCTAGAAATCTCTAGTAATTAATCACATCAATAAATTTTAATATTATATCCCAAATTTTCCTTATAATTTTATGGTTATTCGAGATCTTATTCAAGAATAGTAATATATATCCAAGACCCTTCCACTTGATTGTAAAGCCTGGAAATCATGTCTGAGGCTTCCCCCGAGCCTCTTCGGTTTTAGAAAAATCAAGTTAAGAGATAATACATTCTTTTCTTAGGCCTCAAGAAACCTCGGTCCAGTCTAATAATTTTCTGCTATTTTACAGAGTTCCACTGATTCAAAATAAACTCAAGAACCTCTTGACACTTTCTATCAAAATTTTCCTTCTTTGACATAGTTCTTTTCTTCCTCCTCGAGCCTTCCTAGCTCTTCCCTCTTTCCTTTCCTCGAAAAAGTTATCGGGGAAAATAGGTATAACCTCCAACATTGTATGGAACTGAAACAATTTCTTTCCATTTTTTTCACAACCGAATATCACTTTTACTAATTTTTAAATAAAGTTAGAATTCACATAACTTGGTTCATAGTTTACTACTTAACCTATAGTTACTATATCGCATTTAGTTAAATTAAAAAGAGTTCACTTAAAATTTTTATTTGACCTCTAGGGGATATCACAATGATATATATATATATATATATATATATATATATATATATATCATCACGACACTATATATAACAAAACATTTAACTTGGTTATATATAATATTTAAATATATATAATTATAACATAACATAGTTTTATAACTATTTAACATAACATAAAATTATTTATCTAAATGATGTTCATGCAACATTAAAAATATTAGCTTGATCATATTAAAAAAAAAGTTTTAAAGTTAGGGTTTTTTTTAGTAGTAAATTAGTAAAATTAGTGAACATCAAAACTAGTAGGTCAAGTATTGGTGTATTATTTGAAATACATAAGGAACATGATTTTCTTTTATTATTTAGAGGTAAGTTTCTAAACACGGGAATTAAAAAGTTATAGGAGAAACATTAACATTAAGAAATTAAATATTTCTAATCTAATTATACATGTCTATGTGAGTTTGCAATTTCATTTCTATGAGTATCATGTGCAACCATTAAAACAAGATATTATGAAAAGGGAAAGAAAAATGAATTTTGTATGAATTATGCATTTTAAACAATTCATTTGGTGAGATTAAATGTATGCACGACACAAACATATAAGATAAGATATAAGTATAGGATAATAGTTGTGTTTGTGAATCATTTTCGTACCAAACTGATGTTCATACCACATAGAAAAACATTAATATATGTAGTATTAATATATAGAGAAACTAGTTATGCTGTAAGGCATCACTATTTGAAAACAACTTTCCTAGCTGCCATTTTGTCTGTGTTTGGGCCATTGGATGAAATTTTAGACGATTGAAATGCTTTAGACCATAAGATCAATGCCTCCTTCAACCTAACTAACTAACTAACTCACTAAACATTACTAATGTCTTCCACCTTGCTATGAAATATGATACATCCTGTAATTTTAATACGGGGCTGACCTTTGGAGGTCTCGTGTCTATGGTGTACAGATGGCTCATTGTCAGTTTTTTCACTCTTCTCGTGGGACTCTCCATGGCTGAGATTTGTTCTGCATATCCAACGTCCAGGGGTCTGTATTACTAGAGCGCTATATTGTGGGGCAATGAATGGGGACCCTTCGCTTCATGAATGACAGGATGGTAAGTACTTGAACCCATGATCTGAGTCTTTTGTATTTTTAATGCACAGTAAAATTCTGATCATTCAATGCTTCTTATACAAGTGAGTGAAGGTCCCATGCTTTGCATTTAGGCAACCCATGATCCGAGTCTTTTGTTTTTTTAATGCACAATAAAATTATGATCATTTAATGCTTCTTCTACAAGTGAGTGAAGGTCCCATTCTTTGCATTTAGGAAATATGAGTGAGGTCAGTCCAATTTTCTCCACAGAAAATTTATCGGTAATTTCTCTAAGGGTTTCTGGTTTTACAATCTGCCACTTACTTTGCAACTATACGTGAATACACGGAGACAATGCGAGAAAAACAACACAGACACATTGCTTTTGAAGTTATGCTATCTTTTCTTGTTGCTGCTGCTTCCGTTACGATAATATCTCAAGTCTTGTACAAAGCCCTAAACAATGGTGAACCCAAGTTCGAATCCCTGCATTCCCTGTACTCATGAAGGTAATGGCAAGAAAAATCCTCTTTAAATTCATAATAATCCACAAAAAATTTATTGGTAATCGCTCTAAGGGTTTCTGGTTTTACAGGCTGCCACTTACTCTGCAACTACACACGAATACACAGAGATAGTGTGAGAAAAAAAGCACATACATATTTCTTTTGAATTTCTTCTATAGTGCCAAGGAATAGCGAGCTATGAAAAAGGCAACAAAAGAACGAAAGAAAACAAAAGGTGATTTTTGAATGGGTTCACCTTTTCTTGTGTTTTAATGAATTGAGCTTCTTATGGGAACTTGAAAATAAAAAGTCAACAAGGTCTAGGATTGCTTATTTGAATTGCAAGCCTAGAGAAAAGCATAACATGTTATGTTTTTAATTTTATTTTTATAAGAATGGACTGCTCCCATTCTCATATTCTTGTATTGCCTTTACTACAATGATGTCCAAGTGCTGGATTTTTTTAATATAGGGTATTGATTTAGTACTCTTGATCAAAAGACCCAATTGATGTCCTAGATTAGTGTTACTATAAAATTGTTTCCAGGAAATGCTGCATATTTCAGTTTCTGTTCTGAAATTTTATGATCATTGGCCTTCAATTGGAAGTGCTGGAAGTTCAAATGTTATGTTTCTTTTAATTTGTTTTTCCATTTAATCTTTTATGCAGTATTTAAGTTGGGTTTAGGTGATTTATGTTGAAAAAAAAAGTAATGAAAAATGCCTGAACCTCCAAAGTCTTTATGAAATTCTTGACATCTTGAACCAAAGTTGCTAATTTTTTAACAAAAGGATTTGCACCAAACATGCCGCAACCAAATTCCTGAAATGGAACTGTGAAACATGGCAGCTAATATTAATTACACATGAACAACTAAGATATATTTTGTTTTTGATTCTTGGACCTAATGCCCTCGACGATACTGCGATGCCCAATCTATGAACTGCAGACCATACTCAGATGCACTAGTTTTGTTTGATCTAAACATTAAATTCTATCATATTTCTCTCCCACAAGCTCCCTTACACAAAATGAGTCCTCGTTTTTTAAGATCCCCTTGCTCTTCTCTGAGTGGACAATAGCATTTTCCTCTGATTTTGTAATGGACTGGAAATTAATATTAAATGCTTGGAGATGCAATGAACAAGTTTTGCAGATGCTCAAGTCACTTAGGAAGTTAAGATGCCTCAAACCTAAGATAACACGAACAAACTCTAATATTGACTCATGGTAAATCATAAGCAATGATGAATCTCGGAAATATATATTGGAAAAACAAGGGTTCTTGTTAAAGTTATCGAGCCTTTTTCAATGATGATGAATGTCATAATCGTTTAAGACTAATAAGAAATTATTTTCAATACTCTCCCAGCCAAATGGATTAAAAAATAGTAAATAATGGGTTGATAAATAGTATTTACATGGAACCAACCAAAGAAAACAGAAGGGGGCAAAGTTTTTTCATAATCTTCAAATAAATTATTTTAAAATTTTCAATTGACAACACCTAACGTACATCAAATTTACAATGAAAGACAACATTATTGCTAAACCTGATGGTTTCTTCTACCTTTATTAAAATTAACTAAAATCACTATCGTTATCTTGCTTAGCAACTAAGAATCTTACGACGTTTCCTTTACAACATTTGGTGATGGTGCAATTTCTAGTTAATATATAGAGAATAAGAAGTATCAACTTGATGTTATTTGTTCAAAAAAATGTATTTTTGTTGTTTTCTTTTGTAAATTAGTGAAATCAATGAACATAGAAATTTGTATGTGTATTGGTGCATTATTTGAAAGTCCTAACATAAGAAATATATAATTCTTTTATTATTTAGAGGTAAGATTTTAAACATGAGAATTAAAAAGTTATAGGAGAAGCATTAACCATTTTTTTCACTAATAAGTTATGTAATAGGGATATTAAAAAGAAAAAAATTCTTAAAAAACTAAATATTTGTAATCTAATTATACATGTCTATGTAAGTTTGTAATTTCATTAACTATGGGTGTTATGTGTAATATATTTCTTTCATTCATTAAATAATGGAAAAAAATACTTCTTAATTTTTAAACATACTTCACAAATAATGGAAAAACATAAGTTTTAATCTTTAAATAACAATTCTAGATACTAGAGATAAAAAAAATACCTTGAACAATTACATGAAACCTAAGCCTATTATTAGTATGCAAATGGGGATACAAGAATAAGTATGGATGTGGAAAAGATATAAAGAGAGGAAACTTGTGTCTTAAAACTTCAGAAAGATTTCTAAGAATCCAACAAAGACAACACCATATTGGCTAAATACACTATAACTATATAAAATATCCTTGATTTAGATATGAGAATTTAGTCCATATCTTTTAATATATAATTTTATAAATATAAAAAATTAAATAAAATTAAATATATATTATAATACATTAAATAGTTTTATTTTAATCAATTATTATTATATTAATTTTATTATTAAACTGAATTTATATGTTTATAACCAAATATAAAATTTATATTAAATTTTTAATTACAATATTTTTTAAAATAATTATTAACTAATAGAAAAATAATTATTAACTAAATTTATTTATGTATTTTCATCCAAAATCATTATAAAATGGAGCCAAGCTTTTTCTTGGCAAATCCCTTATTTAAAGTATAATTTCTTAACATTTTAAATCTTAGAGACTAATTTATTTGAATTTGAATTTAAGTTGAATATATAATTTAAACGATGAAGTAAATTATTTATTTTTTAAATAATTTTGAATGGAAATATAATTTTATTAAAAAAATATAAATTTTTAAAATATTATTCCAGTATTATTTGGAAAAAAATTATATAAACAGTTTTTCTTTGCAAAAGATTATTATATCTTTGTGATTTAAATTTTAGAAAATCATTGATTCAAAGCATGCATGGATAAAACTACTGTAACTTCTAGGGTCAATCTTCTTAGCAGATACTTGGATATATCCACTAATGCTCTCTATATTTTATCTATTTATGTATATATCTCAGTAACCATGGATTTTCAGGTTGAATTTTGTACTAATAGAGTTGTAACGTACATCATAATCAACCACAAAAAAAATTAACTTTTACCTTAACAAAGGCTTGTCTAAATTGTTGGGTATGTGTTATATTATTTCCACGACTAGCCACGCGTCAGGCGCAAACGCTCCCGCTATTTGGGGTCCAGGGCAACGCCATGAGAAATTTTTTTTTGGACCCTATTTTCGGTGAGCGTACCCACCCATGGTTTTGTGCATGGGTTTGCACATGGTTTTGGGCATGATGGTTTTCGGCCCCTGGTATTTTGTAGATCCGGTCAAGGGAACTACGATTATGTTCTAATCCAGGGTTAATGGATTGGGGTTTATGCATGTTTCGACATGTATATATATATATATATATATATATATATATATATATATATATATATATATATCTGTGTGTGTGTGTGTGTGTGTGTGTGTTGTAACACTAAAAGGAATATAATGAAAAATTGAGCTGGTCGTCCCGATTTGGGATCAAGGGGAAAATCTTTGTGTATATCTGTTTTTAAGATTTGTTTGCAGATAATTTCTGTACAGGGTTAAAACCTACATAAATGAAATTATCACATTTATATAACTACATCTATTTTCAAGCTCCTATTTCTTCCTCTTACATAGACATAATAAAATAAATGTTGGGTGATTTTAACACAAGTTTCAAAGTAGCACCTTGTCACCATATGCATGATACTTGGCAACATATTTAATACTCGACAGAGCTTTCATTTAATCTCATATGGCACACAAGATCCATAGTATTATTGCGACACGACGAAATACTTATGGTTTATCTTATATTAATTCTTGATTGGAATTATTTCATAGCATAATTTTTACTTGGAGATTTGTGTCTTGACTCTTGGATTAATAGTATTGTACACGACATCACATCACCCTAACTTTGGTTGAAAACTGTATGGATTTACATTTTCAGATTATAAAGGGTTGGATCTACGATGGAGTTTGATGGAGTACCCATCTAGGGTATTGACCTCCCAAACCCTAACTATTTCCTTTCCATTATTGTCGATCCTCGCCACATTTCTCCACAACTTCTCGGCCTGCCACAGCCGACAGGTTTGCCTTGGCTCTACTCGGCTCTGCTTGTATTCTCAAGGCACAATGCAGATAGGTAACTTCAATACCGTCACTGCTTGAAGTTTAAATTTTTCAAAATGAGGTCGCCATTTGGTTGCAAAAACCTTTCAAGATTTTATTTTCCGTAGGACAGTTAGTGGTTCATTGCATTGAGCTTACGCTTAGTTCTCTGCATGAGTTTGGTTTTTTTTTTAAATGGCGTCTTTGTTTTTGTTTCACCAGGCATGTAATCTCTCTGTGGTTAAGCGAACCCGTTTCTCTTGCAAGTCCCTTCATCAAGATAGAAAGTGAGCTAAGGTAATATTTTATGTTGTGTGCTTTCCCTAAATAAATTATACACCCTCCTTCAGATACGAGGACTGACTCTCTTCCGTGGATTTTCCATAGAGTTTCACCTTTGAACCTGCGAAATAATTATTTTACACAGGTAATAAGTTTATACTTCCACTTTTCTTCTTATCTATTCACCGTTTTTCTAGCTTTGTCGACATGGTCTCTTGCTAATGCATTTCTGGTCCTTGTTTTCTTGTGCAGGTAACGACCATGGCTCGACCCTTGAGGGTAATTATTTTGGAGTTCTTGATTCGTAAAGTAGGTTTCCCTGACTCTTAACTTGCCCCTTCAGGTTCCCATTCTTCACTGTAGGGTTCTTAAGTCTTTGGTTGTAGAGGATCTGTGATTCGACCTTGAAGGTGATTACGACATCGTGAGATCTAGATTTTAGTTTTATGGTTGCATGCCGTCATGTTAATTTCTATTCGTAAATTCGAGGGGCTTTGCCTTGCTCGTGAATATTATCGACATTTGTAGCACTATCTTGGAATATACTTTATTTTCTGAATTAATCTGTATTTCTGGTCTGGTTTTAAGAGAGATTAAATCTCTAGACTTGGTAAATTTAGTTTAAATTCCATTTCAAATGCCATAAGATAATTTACTTTTATACATATGCATTATTATTTTGGGTATCTTCTGCTTGCGCGAATACTAGTTCATCCTGTTCGATGAAATGGCTTTTTCTTTTTTGGGTATGTTCACAAGTAGCATAATTGTTTTCAAGTTTTCCTTTATATATATATATATATATATATATAATGTAAATTTTATAGCTTCCTTTTCAAGAGCCTTGAATATTGTTCGATTTAGACTAGCTTGGCTCCTGTAGAATCTTGTTTTCTATCTTAACTTGGCTTGGTTATTCACTGTCATTGTAAATCTTGTTTTACGTTGGTCTTTTTGATTCTGGGTGCATACTATGCATGCAATCTCTAATAATTCATTTTTTTCTTTTACTGTTTATAGATAGATCTACACTGTTTAACTGGTAATAGAAAAAAAATATTTCTTTCAATTTAATGAGATGTCTGGACCATTTTGTCCGTGTATATCATAGATTACATTTAACAACCAACTCGGAGTTTGGAGTTTCGACTCTAAAACCCTGAGTTAATATTTTTCTATGTTAACATACTTGTAGCCGTAGTTCTAGCTAAATCCATCTATTTTCAGTAAACGCCAATTCCTTTCTTGAAGAAGAAACAAACCAGAGCTTGCATAATTATGATTTTTCTCGCATAAATATAAATACTTAATGTTTTATCTAAATCCTTTGGACACTTCAAAGAAACCACATATATAACATATTTCTACACATTCAATGAGGAGAAGTATTCTTTTCATAATTAAATAAGAAAGACTATAACAAGAAATACAAATAGCTAGACAACATAACCAATACCTAGTTTTCCAGTAATAGCTTACTTATCTATTTTCCATACTTTTTTGATGCTGTCCACCCTACCATGAGAAAGGAAAGTACGTTCTCATCTCCCCTCGTGCTCCACACCGAGTCCAATACATAATTTCTAGAAGAGACCTCAAGACCCTTGGTCCAGTACTTCTTCTTTTCCAGGAATAGGAAGTGCTGAGTGTTTTCCACTGGTCACTACCAGCTCGGAATTATCCACTCTCTCCCCCCTCATTCACAGAACATAACCCATTTTCCTCACTAGGATGCAATTTTTATCGCAAGAGGAAAGTTAACTATATTTAACTGTTTTATATTCAACCACTCTCAGTTCTTGGAATACTTTTACTATCAGTCTTTTAACTTTTAATGGAACCACTATTCCATTAATAAATTTTATTTCAGCAAAACATAATTTATTTATGTTTATCAGATAATCCTTTTCTCAAGAGACCTAAATGTTTAGTTACTTAAAATTAAATAACATAACAACTAGTTAACATTTAAACCAACGGTCACAAGAGTTAAAATTTGAGCAAGTTAGGGAACTAAAAATTTCTATAAAAGAATAATTACAAATAATATATATATTAAAATCATTGATAGTATTATGTGAGAAATAAGCCACAATGACCATACAGGTATAGGCTAATGCTATAAAAACAACAAATGTTGAAATTTAGTTGTAAAAATAATATTTTACAGGCAAAAATACTAATTGATCTCCCTATTATTCAATTCCTTCACCAGATACGTAATGAAATCTGCTGAAATTCTTTATATAAAAAAATACATATATACACTATAAGTACTCGCCTTCAAACAAAAAAACTTGGTGCTTTGGCTCCCTTAATGTACTTCTCATAATATCATAACTTCTTCCACCATAGACTATCTATGTTGTATCGGCCATGACAGAGTAATACCTTCTAAGGCAGTAGGGAAGGAAATTATGGACAAGATCTAAGACCACATTGGCTACCGTATTTTGAAGCAAAGTTGAACCCTAGATTTTCCAAAATTCTACAGAGCAGTATTGGTAGCGGTTCGCTGCACCCTCTAGGCATCTCCATAGCAATTAAAGAATATCGTATATTCTCGTCTAACATTTGATGATAGTTATAGAAATTAATTTTTTTGTTTGAGCGGTTTTTCAAATTCAAAATTCAAATCCAAATGAGTGTGCCGTTAAATACCTAAGTTATTGTATCGTATACTTAAATGGTACGATTTTATATCATATACCTCAACTTTTTTCCAGTCTGGTGGTGGCGGTTACGTTAAGGGCGGAGGCAGAGGTGGTAGGAAATTCCTCATGCCTATTGGGATGTCCATCCATGGTTCCTCATATGTATCCAGATGCAGGGGGCATGGGCATGCATTAGAATTTGTCCCATATTCATGGGTTATGTTATCACTCATTAGTTGTAAAAATTTCCTTGATAGGTTCATGCATGTCATTCACCAATTGGATGAGGTTTCCTAAGCCATTTCAATGTGATATTTGAAATTTTTTTCATTTTTTTTTGAAGCCTATCTTAAGTTTAATGTTCACTTCCATCCATGCCACTTCATTCAAATCAGTCCCATATCATGTCAGTTGTCATTCCCATGCATTTAAACTCAAAAGTGCACACCTGTCAGTTTTTCAGAATTTCGTAGCGATTTACAAAGGAAATCCGTAGATTTCGCTACGAAACTTCCTAATAGTTTTATAGCGAATCTGTTAGTAGCCTAACTGTCTTCATTACGAAATTGCGTTTTTTCAGCCAAGGTTGTTAGAGCGATGTGAGGTAGTTTATGATTAGAGGGGTAAAGGTGGAGGTCTTTCAATGTCGTTATGGTAAGTTTCAAATGTACACAACCGTATTTGAAGCAATCATAAATATTTTTGGTTGCATGTGCTATGATTAAAACCTGAGCTATCAATTAAAATTTTAAACCTTACCCAAAACAACCTTTTGTCATATTACTATTTATCCTTGCATGTGAGTCGATCCCTGGAGAGATGCTTCATCGATCCAAGCAGGTTGCTGTCAAATTCAAATTCTGCAGGCATCATCAGTAAGCAAGACAGTGAAGGCTATAAAGCATCCATGGCTACAAGAAAGAAAACAAACAAGGGTGGACATTATCTCAGGTATGAACCTATGGATTTGAAATTACTCAATGAAGACCCTATTTCTATGGAGGTTTTCAGGAGGACTGGCTACTTGCAATTATGCCAGAGGTTGTGGGGTTTCCATGCACAAGTTTCAAAGGATTTTGCCACTAAATTCACAGGAACAACATCAAAGGTTGGGATTTTGAATCTCACAGTAACACTAGAGAGCATATCACTAGCTACAAGAATCCCTAGAGGTGGTTAAGAGTGGTTTAAAGGTACAAAGTTTACAATGCAGGATTGTAAGGAGTTTCTCAAGAAAGAACACAGTGAATTTGATTTGACCAATGGTATCCCTAGGAGTTTTATGAAGGATAATTATGAAAACCTGTTGATGGTCATTCAAAAATAATTTACCTGTGAAGGAAGATTTCAAATGGTTTACTTATACCATCTCAGACTTCTTTTGCACTTTGTAGGTAAGATATCACTTAACTTACCTTTCTATTTATACAAGAGTTTAGGGAAAATATCAAATAGGGTTCAAGTCAAGTCAAAAGGAAATGAGACATATCTATTTCAGCATGGTCTAATAAAGTTGTTAGTGTTGGAAGAATTGAGACGGTTAAACACAGATTGTACTTATTTTTTGTTCATGAGTGGTTATGAAATGGATGTGGTCACTCCAAAGAAAATATTGAAGCCTAGAACTACTACATCACCAGCTGAGACAAAAGAAGTTGAAGGAGAAAGAAGACAATCCCCTACAGAACTAATGGACATAAGAACAAAACCTCTGCAAGAGACTGACACTCCTAAACCAACACCTACAAAGAAGAAACATAAAGTGAGCAAAAAAGGCAGTAAGAGGATAACTAGAAGCTAGACATTGGCCAAAGGGAATCTAGAGGATATCCTTCATGCAATTGATATTGAAGAGTCACCAATAGTGCAGGAAGAAGATATTGAAGGTGGTGGAAGAAAAATGAAGAAAGGTAAGACTGCCAAGAAATTTGGTTTTGCAAGTGAAGATGCTGGCTTTATATTTCAGCCAAGGAAGCCAATGACCAAGTATGAAAAGAATGCCATGGAGAGAAAAAAGACAAAGAAAATCAGTGAAGATGTACAACTAGTAAGAATCATAGATTTGTCTCCATTGGTAGAGGAAGAAGTTGTTATCATGCAGAGAAAGGGAAAAGAGAAAATAATTGAAAAATTAGAAATAGAATCCCTCAAAGAACATCTGAAGGAAGCAGGTAAAGAGATATTAGATGTAAAGTTAGAGGTAGAAAAACATAGGTCTGAGAAGGTTCAATTTGAACAAATGATGAAAATATGGGAAGGTCAAATCTCAAGTGTCTCAAAATCTATGGACAATGCCAAAAGATTGCCGAAGAGGACTCAGGCATTAAGAGGGGTTGTCAAACACACCAGGAAGATGAAATTATACTTGCAAGATAAAAACAGAGCATTAAAGGATCAAGTGGAAGAACTTCAGGATCAACTAGACTTGATTCATGTTGAGCTGGAGAAGAAAGGGCTGATGATGAGAGTGGTTAAAGAACCTATAGGCCAACTCATTGTAAATGAAGAAGAAACTCCTAAAGACTAAAGAATTGAGTTGAAACATGTTTGATGAGTTTCACGGCTTGTAAATAACCTAAATATTTCCTCAGGAGATCAATTTTTGAAGACAGTCACAAAAACAACAAATTTTGGTTTTTTTAGGCAGTTTCGTAGCATGCTTCAGGCTTGAAGCCAAAAAAACACTACAAAATTTCTAAAGATGCTATTTTGCTTTGAAATTCAGTTTTGTGAAAGATTAAGGAGGGGGGGGGGGGGTTTGTTTTTAAGATATTTTGGCTTAGTGAAGGTTCTTGACCAGCAAAGGTGGTAGGGAGATGGATGAAAAGGCAAAAATTGATATGCTACGAAACTGCCTAAAATTCCCTGTTTCGTAGCGAGAGGTTTTTTGAATATTTTTGGAGGTTCCCACAGCACACCAACCATCTGGAAGACATCCAGCTTGTCAGTGGGCCATCCTAGCATAGAATCATTACTCAAAATGAGTGTCACACATCCAGCTCAATGTGCAGACCAATGATTAAAGTGGAGATTATCCATTCCTGAAAAATAGGACTGTGTTTCCTAAATCTAGGGGGTAATTTACATATGTCAGTGATGGTGAATTGCCTCTCGAATATGTGATCTCTATCATGTAACTATTTTAATGTTAAGAAAACTGAATGTAATAAATAGGAAGTTGAGTCCTATTAGGAGTGTCACTTCTTAAAGGATAACTGTCCTTTTTCTGTTACAAGAAAGTAGTTTGAGTTATGATTAGGCATCAAGATTAGAGTTCAAGGATCTAGCTAGCTGGGCAGATCATTTGCATTGTAAAGAATGTATATTTATAGACTGAACATCGAAGAGAAAAGGGTTGGAGAATATTGCACAAAATTTCTACTTGTTATGTTTTTCAATTATCAGTAATATACAGTGACATTCTACTTCTAGACCTGAGATTCTAATGAGGTGTTTAATGTTTTGTTTATCTATATATTTTATGTTTAATCACTTACAGTGAAAATTACTCTAATTACTCAGAACTCATGCTATCATGCTTTGAATTCCTTTAGGGGTTAAATTGCTGTGTTTTCCTTATGTTGTGTGTATGTATCACCCTTATTAAAAACCTCTGTTTGCCTCAGCTTCCATGTGAAGAATTACTGTCACTAAGTGCACTTATGTTGACTCCATAGCCCAATGGTAGCAAGCCTTTCATTTTTAAACCTGCAATCAAGCTAAAACAAGTCACAATTCATAGAGTTAGCCATCTAGATAGTATTTCTATTGAAAATCATAAATCCCCTTTGAGAGAGGCCTCTCAAAGTGAAGAGGCTAATATTCAGTTAGAATTGGTTTGAAAGAGTTACATTGAGTTGATTTATGAGAAACCTATCAAGATAAATTTGGTGATAACAGGTTCACGAGTATTGTTATAGTTTAAAAAATTCCAAATAGGTTCTCTTAGGGCATTAAATAATGGATAGCCTGGTAAATAAGGCTCGCCATTCATAAGGGTTCATAACTCCCGCAGGGGGTACAATGACGAAAACTGAGATGTCTCAACCTCATAAAATAATACAACTCGATAACTAACGAATTTCTATTACAGTTTTCTTCGACTCATAAAAAAGGAATTCATCCATACTTGAATTGACTCAACAATTAAAATGAAATCGGAAACCTCATGATGATTGCCAACAAGAAGTTCTGATAAAATTCTTTATTGAACAGGTCATTGACAACTATTTTTTGTAATAATTCAGGGTTGCAATAAGGCGAGCCTTATTTACCAAGCTATCCATTATTTAATGCCCTAAGAGAACCTATTTTTCATTTAATACATTGTAACAGTACCCTTGAAACCATGTGTATGGGAAAAAGTTTAATGGATGCCCATGCCCCCTACATCCTAGTACAGACGAGGAACCATGGATGGGCATCCCAATAGGCATGAGGAATTTTCTACCACCTCCGCCTCCACCTTGATCACAACCGCCACCACTAGATTGGAAAAATGCTATGATATATGATACAAAAGCGTACCCATTTAAGTATACAATACAAGAACTCATGTATTTAATGGCAAACACATTTGGATTTGAATTTTGAATTTGAAAACCCACTCAAACAAAAAATTCAATTTCTATAACTAGTCACTCATCAAATGTTAGACGAGAATATACAATATTCTTTAATTGCTATGGATATGCCTGGAGGGTGCAGCAAACCGCTACCAGTCTCGCTCTGTAGAAGTTTGGAAAGTCCCAGGGTTCAACTTTGCTTCAAAATATGACGACCAATGTGATCTTAGATCCTGTCCATAATTTCCTTCCCTACTGCCTTAAAAGGTATTACTCCATCATGCTTATATATGTGCCACCATATGATATAATCTGAATTTGACCATTGCATATAAAAAAAATGCAACTTGACCATTGGAGAGGGTCCACCAAAGGGGGCACATGGAAAACCTTGACTGCACCACGTGTTAGCTTCTAGTTGGGATGTCCCTAACCATAAAAAATTTTCAAATTCAACTTTAGGAGAAAATCCATAAAAAATTTGACCTTCAATCCTTGATCGACGAATCCTGTAGTGACACTTCTCACAGTGTCATTTGAGATTCACCTCACAATCTAGAAACTAGATTTATTACCGTGTTGTTTACTATGTTGTGCTCACTTAATCTATTTGTATCCTTAAGTTGTTAGCCCTCATAAAAGATATGCATAAGGCAGAGGGGATCCCAGTCCATTCTTGAATCTTGGCTGCAAGGGAGGAGACCAGATTCGTAACTCGTACTTGCAAACATAGTATTCCCCTGAGAGGGGTCTCACAAGAACTCAGAAAAAAAAAAGAATTGAATCCATGATTACAAATGGGAGGGAGGGTGGATTAAGCTTCATACAACTCTCCAAAACTTTTTGCTACTCATGATGACTGGAGAGAGGGCGGGCCTGCACCAAGCCTTTTAAAAGAAGGCCCTTGGCCACTACAATGTTGAGAAATATAAGGGATTTAGTGTTAAGAGATTTCTCTTCATTAGTGACTATTTGTGAATTCCCTTTAACTTCTTTAGATTAAGATATTATTCTTGTTCAATTATTAGTGTTCCTTCTTCATCAAACAATAACTAATGCATAAACATAAACAGACAAGAGACACAACATGTAGGCTATGAGCCAGGGCCAAAACCTCTCACTCTTTGAGAGGAAAAGCTGCACAAATTATTATTATAGAGATTCCAATTGAAAAATACCAAGACCAAGACCCTTGAACTATTTCGCCATTCTAAGACCAAGACATAGTCATCTTCCTTGATCCTTTGATCTTCAAATCACGATCCCTCTAGCAGCATCCAAACATAGTGATTCACCACTGAACATCATGTTATCAATATAACATCGAGTAGCACCAAGTAGCTTCGAGCATCTTAGCATCATAACATCAGTGAGCACAATACCTATAAGTGTCGAGGTTATACATTATTATATAGCACCTGGAACTGATCAACACCATAGCATAGATTATTATTCTTATTAACACAGTACTGAGACCTTTGCTAATATTGGTGAGACTCCATGGTGTACTACAAGCTCTTGGTGTGGTAGCATCGAACCACACATATTGAATCATAATAGAAAAATGGCCTCATATTTTCTTGGACCCATCCTCCCAAGAGTCCCAAAGCAAAGAAATTGGATCTCGAAGAAATGAGGTGGACTTAGACAAGTAGGATTAAGCCTCTGTGTTAAAGGAGAAGATTCCAGAGGTTACTAAACCCACTCAAGAGGTAGCTAACTGCATTTTTTTTTCTTGTTTAATTATAGTAATTACAACAAGAAATTTTCCCATGAGGGACTTTTGTTGGCTTAGTTCTTGGGTTTGAATGGTAGATATTCTACCCAAACTGTTGACCTTCAACAATCAAAACCTTTATTTTTGGAAAGAAAAATGCAAGGAGAAATGAAGAGGGATTAGGCATTTATAAAGCTCTAAACCCCCTTCATTGAGCACATGAGGCCTATTAGCAACTTGTTTAAAAATAAAGTAAAAATATCTTTTCCAATTGTCCTAGGACTAGCCCTTCTCTTTGGGGAGTGTTCAACATTCTCTAGACAACATGAATATGCAAAAAAAAAGTTATTGATCCTTTTGATATGAACCATGAATCATGATGTAATTTCTCATGATTTATCGTTTAAGAAGTAAAATATTGAAATATTTTTCATTTATACTATTTTATATCTTCTTTATCTTTCAATTTTTCATTTTTTTTTGAAAATTTCTATTTTTTGGGATTCTCACTTCCCAGTTCCTAAATTTTCTTCCATCTGCATTCTTTCTTCTGGAAACATCGTCATCAGCTACATGTATAAGAGGATTTTAGAGTATTTCTATTGTTTGCATCAACTCTTTTTCAACATTATTAAGAGCAGTAATAATACAAAGACTGTTTGTCCCTCCTTTAACAACTAATAAGCATAATGGGGACTTATTGCACATTTTATGGATTGCCTTGTTTTTTTGGCTTGGGTTGTCATCATCATTGTTTGAGCTTATCACTGGTAGAATGATTAAGTGAGGCAACTACTCCAAGCACCTCTCCTAGTTCCTAAGTAGCACATTATTGGCATCCACTTAGTCACATGTTCTCTTCGAACCATTAGTGTACAATCTAATCTCCTTGAACTTGAACTTATTCTTGCATTGAAATAGGAAAGATGGAAAATGCGGTCAAGTTTGCAAAAAATTTCTATCCTTAACTCAATATCAACAACCCTCTTGTATTCCTCATGCTTCCACACTCACTTATCAAACTATGCCGTAGATTTTTCCATTGCCTCCCTGATGATTTCTCTCACCTCCAACTTAAAAAATAGAGTATTATCCTCCAGTCGTTGAAATATCTCATCCACACTGACAAGTGACTCGTGAATTTATTGTTTGAGGAGCACATGTTCATGGAAAATTTTCACTTCCCACAGGGTTTCTTAGTATCATTCCATGTGGAGGACTCTTCTTTCCTATGAATGTATTTCTTGTGTATCTAGACTGTCTCCTCAGAGGAGTCCCATCAAATCCCATCATTTTTAATTATGCAATTGACAGGCATGACCCTCTTCCCTCATAGTTCCTTGAGGGAGAATTTGAGATTTTCTCCTCTCCTTTCTAGCCTTCTTCTGATTTCTAATGGCTAATAGAGACTGAGATAATGAGGAGAGAAAGTGAATTAACAAGCCCAGTTATTCTCTAGGTGTGAGAACAAACAAAAACTTCATACGAATTAAACTATGATTTATACTACTCACTAATGGTTGCCACCATTGTCACAAATTATGGAGGGATTTTCAAATTAGTCCATAAATTTGATGTCCTGCAACTTAAGGCATCTTGCCTTAATATTTCTAATTGAAAAAACTGAGACGTCTATGTCAGCTCCCCAAGGCCTAGTGTTTTTTTGAAGTCTCAACATTTTGAATTACTTTTAATTTCAATAATTCATTATTCTTCCTTTGAACCTCAGGTTTTGAAAATATTAATGTCATATACTTTTCACTCAATGGCATGTCAGAAAGCCAATCGAAAACCTTGTTGGTTGCTCTTTTAGCATAAATAATTCTATTTCTAACCTTTCTACTGAAACCTCATTTCGTTGACATTGATGGTTCAAACTTCAAAATTCGAGAAGAAATGCATTCTATCATCACAACATTGATTATAATATGATAATTCCACTCCATTCCATTGCCACTCTTTCTAGGCTAGGCCTAGGAAAAATTTAAATCCACTATAATATCCCTCACTCCTGCTTGATTGTTGATGTTGATTTCGATTTTTTCCATATAGACTGCAATTATCTCCCCATTCGTGCTTTTTATCACCCTTCCACTAACTACTCTTCTGGGATATCTTTTTGCAGCCCTATCAAAATTTGACTTGAATTGTCCTACCTTTGGGGGTTCCATTTTGACCTCTTCGGAGTGGTTGGCTATTAAAATTGGAAACTAGGTCCAAACTCCACCTTGGACAACTCATATGGAGAAGATATATTTGTTGGATTCCTGTTTCCTAGAGGTGCAAGATTGATCTAAAGATCATCTTGTTTGGATGAGCAGAAGTGAGATTTTGGTTTTGTTCTCTCACACATGTGAAAATTTTCAAGTTCGGCCAGAAGTCTAATGTAGGCTCATAAGCCCCAGTGGATGTGTCTCCACCCTCAACGAAGGATATAAATATGAGAGGCCTATTCCACATTTTGGACATCATAAATCATCACATATATCTCTCTCCTCTCATCATTGGTTCGTACAACACTTGGAGCTTCTCTCTCTCTCCCCCGCACATGTGGATGAAGGACAGATTTCAGGGCATAATTTTGGATTTGTTTTAGGGCTGAATTGTAGAGCATTGACCAACATTGACCAAGGGTCAACCTTGCTCACTTTGCTGCGTTTTCCAAGCAGGAATTATGTAATAATATGGTGGTGAATCTAAATCAAGCTTGAACAAATTAACCAACACATTATCATTCTTAATTTCTCACATTGCATTTCAATTCCCATC
Source organism: Pinus albicaulis (assembly GCA_034641835.2). NCBI lineage: Eukaryota > Viridiplantae > Streptophyta > Pinopsida > Pinales > Pinaceae > Pinus > Pinus albicaulis. The sequence goes on along the minus strand of CM076582.1, from coordinate 753,407,400 downwards.
TCTCATTCTGTGGATTTCTTGATTTGGTTTCAGTGAATTTTCATAGCACACTGAGTTGCTTAGATCAACAAGTTTTTAAATTAAATTGAATTAATTGATCACCCACAAAGGCCAACGACCTTGAATGCCTTTACTGAGCCTTTATTTATTTATTTGACACAAAATAGGCATTGTAACAACCCGAACAGCTATTTTTGGCTACTTCTTTCCTGGCATGGCATGTGTTGATCTTCCTAGGGATATTTTCTATGATGGCATCTTGTTATGAACTAGAAAATAAATTAGGTATCCCAAATGATTGATGACAGTTTAAATTCAGGTATGCGTTGCCACTTATTCTAAATCTAAATGTTTCCCATGCATATAGTGACTACCCAAATCCCATGAGTGAGGAGTTGTTTATGGTAGATAGAGATCACACTTTTCCTTTCAAGAGTCGAGGAAGGAAGAAGTTTTAGTGGGTAGTTAGATACTAGACTTGGCTGTTGCAGTTAGATATTATATTTATATCATGCTAAAATTTGTAGGTATTAGGGAGATAATAGGTATTAAGTCAAATCTCTATAATGCTTGAGATATGTCAGAATGATTCACCTGAAAAATTCAAAAAATATGAATTAAGGAGTGAAGTTTCCCCAAATAGCTTCTCAAATCATCAGAATGCAAGGATTCAAGAAAATCAACAGCTTTTAGTGTAGGTTATCCATCATTTTTGTTGTTTTTGTTGTTGTCAAAATATCTCTTATATTTACGAAAAAGTATTTACAAATAGTAAATCAAAAGGTGGAAGTGTATATACAATGGAGCTTATATCAGTATCCTCTTTTGTAAGACTATCAAAGCAGAAATAAAGTATGTATAGGTTACATAATATAAATATTGAGCATCTCTTATCAATAATTCACCCTCAGTTAATAGCTAGTCATGTACTTCATTACACCACATGGAACAAAAATTAGACAGATAACTAATTTTTTGATCAAAAACAAACTTACACTTAATCTTCCTTGGGAAAAAAGAGTAGAGACTCTCAATCACTGCCAAATCCCAATGAAGGAAGAGTGGACTAGATAGCTACAATTTCCAAACAAGGCAACACACTAGTGAACCCGACATTGAAGGAGAACTAAACAATGGTACTGATTATCTTTCCAAACAGATTAGAAACAGTGTAATTTGTGTGCTCACTTGTCTTCTAGATCAATCAACACCCCATCTTGCATTGAGAGTTGAAGTTAATAGATTTTTCTAAAGCAACAAAGGTTAAAGCCTTTGTGGTTGATACTACTGCAAGGACTAACCAAATATCCACCCCACATCCCTGCAAAATAGCCTCGATGTCGCAATTTTATTTTTCAACACGATGGGTGAGGGATGAGCCCCCCCATCCTTGTGGAATATTGTTCTTCCCACCATACTTTGACCACATGTATGTTTGCATGATTTGCTCCAGATGCTGAAATTGAGTCTTACTAGGCAACCAACAAGATACATAATAAATGTGTGAGGCATAAAGGATATTTCCAACCCCTTTGTCAACTTCCCATCTAATGAGAGGTCCTTATGATGCCAAAATCAAGGCTTACTCTAAAATTGTTGAATACACGGTACACCAATCCTAGATAGCCACTGGTGAAATCCCCACTTCAAAATTTCAAATGCAATGCTTAGATACCTCACAATTACCCTGGGTCGAACATAAGTCCGAGCTGTGGGAATCTAGTAGGCTGAGAGTCTAACTCTAACAACTAAAATTTTTTCTCGTGGTCACTAACCGCAACATCTAATGTAGAGCTAAATATGTGCAAGCAAGTATGAGCATCATCAAGCAAACTCTACTTAATACTCATAGAAATAAAGGATCCATTAGAAAAATCATTGTTGACCATGTTTGACCCATCAGGACGTAAGATGTCCTTCAATTTCCCCTGAATGCTAGCAACTCAAAATAGGTGAGCCAAGGCATCCATTGTCAAATATACAAATCTAGGGCAAAGGGGCACCCTTGAAAAATAAATCGATTTAGAAAAATTTCAGGGGATAATGAGTTACTAACAAGGAAAAATGTTGATGCATTAGAGAGTAGTGTGTTCACCATGGCCACACATCGTGGTCGAAAGTACAAGCAAAACCAACATGTCTGTGATGAAGGTTAAATCTACAGAAAACAAGGCTACTATCCACTATCTCAAGCCCATTCCAAGGCCTCTCAAGTCTAGATTATGTGTCTAGAATAATTGGACCCTGTACAAAACCTGTCTACTCTTGTTGAACTAAATTCCATGTAATTGAGAGCCATTTCTTTAGCTATGATATTGCAAGAGACACCGAGGAGATTAATGAGGCTCCAACCTCTAATGGTTCCCCTAGCTACATCCTTGGTAGTGTGTTTACTAAGGCCTTGATTGAGAGATTTAGATAGCCTTTTATAAGATAAATTTTCAGTTGTCAAATAATAGAAATAATCTTGTATTGTGTTCAACATGGCCTTGTAGAAATCAGAACAAAGGCCATCCATTCCTGATGAAAAAATCACAACAAAGGCCATCCATTCCCGATGACTTTCTATTCTTCATAGAACTAAGAGCTAAAAAAACCCCTCTCTTTCGAGAAGTCACTATCCAATTTGACTGAATCACTACACCAATAGATAAAAATCTTGCATGGAATGACTCTACAATGAGCGTTCCTGACATCCACCACATGCTCCGTAAAATCATTAAGAGAAAATATTTTGAAAACACAATCAGAACATGCCTTTGACCTTTGTTTGATCCTCTGCAAGAGATCCATCCTGTTGATGCAAACCAAGAATCTTGTAACTGTCACTTTTCTTTTCAAGTAGTCAAAGTAGACTTTGGAATTTGGATCCCTCATCCTCTTCAAAAATCCACTATAGTCAAGAATGCACCCTGGCACCTCTTGTAATGCAGTCCCTTTCCTTACAAACTGTCATTTCCCCTTGAAGGACCACATGTAGATATCCATTTTAAGGAAAATGTGTATCTCCTTGAGTGTAATCAGAGCATCCTGCAACTCTTTTAAGTTTTTTACTTTTGTGGGACATCATTATGTCTCACCCATATTATTACAAAGAAGACATTTCTCACACCCATCCTTATTTTGCGTCTGCTTTTCAAGGTGATGTCATATGATTTGAAAGATCACATCCATGCAGTGTGGTCATCTGTTTTCTTTGAATTTAACCCATTAAAGAACTAGTATCACAAATTGTTAGAATGGACCTATGGTAATGATGAAACTGTAAACCAAAAATAAAGTACAAACTCTAATATTTTAAAAGATTGAAAGGGCGAATCCACAACTACTATCCTGAGTTGTTTTTCCATCTAACATAAAGAATTCTTGTTTCTTGTTTCTAACTAGGTCAATGCCCAGCATTGGCATTTATAAAAATGCTAAGATACATTGATGATTCTTGTTACCTCACAAACCTGCACTTTAAGTGGTAAAGCCTTAAAACACATGTACAACCATTAGGGGAACTAAGAGGGTTTGTTTGTCATACCAAGAGGGAACTAAGAGGGAACTCTGTCATAGCACATACTACGCCCTTTTCTTGAAATTCCCATTTTTCCATCACATGAGAGCACATACTATTTTCCAAATGATTATTGTTAAAGGTTTGTATTGGATAGATGAAAACTTGTCATAAGGGAATCATGATCTGCAATTCTATCTTTTAAGGAATATTGATTCCATAGTCTTCCATAACCATTATTAGGCCACCACAAGTGCTAGTGATCCAACCCATCTGGAAGTTCTGCACCTAAGGCTTGAAGTGATAGGCCTATAAAGAGTTGGGAAATTAATTCATTGGCGACATTGCATATTACCAACCCATATGAGCTTAGAGATTCCTTTTCCAGAAATAGTGTGAAACTTAGAAATGTTGATCTCAGGTTTCTTCAAGTACTAGTGGCATTTGTAATACCAAATTGACCCCTATTCAATAATTCTTTGGGCCAACATTGATGCATGTGAAATACTTCCAAAATCCAATTTTGATTTCTCAATCTCATGTTAATCACTAAGTAATTTTAGAGTACAAGCGCATAGTATTTGTCTATTGGGCTATTTTAAGATGGTTTCCACATCATAATTGACTCTTGGTCAGCTGCGCTTCCCTTCTGTGCTAAAAATGAAAACTCTAAATCATTTAAGCTTAGAATGATTTCCATTCTTTTATTGTGGAAAATTTACTCAAAGTTAGGCGAGGGGTTTGGGTTCCATTGTTCCTCTGGATACAAAATATCATGTGAGTTAGCTATTCTTCTAGTAGCATGAAGAGCACTCTTCAAAAACATTTCACATTGATCAACTCTGCCAATTCTGTTTACTTTTGAATTATATTAGAATTGGTCCTGTCCCCTAGAGCATGCAAAAGAGTGGGTACAAATTCATTTGTCATTTGTGTTCTAGAATATTTATACAAATTAGTGAGGTACATGTTTACAACTAAAAATATTTGTGGGATCATGTCATATGTGTTGCACTTAAATTTTTTGATAAATATGTCAGTTTCTTGATTGGGTTGTACAGGGTTTTTGGCACTAGATTGTGCATTGGAATTTTCTTCTTTATATATCTTTGCATGGTGCTCAATAGGCCTATAGTTTTGAACCACTGGCTGCTTGGTTCCAACATGGTTGAGTCAAATACTTAACTTGTCATCAAGCCTTTCACTCACGGTGTTGACACCAATGCAATGATGCAAGCAATGGTCCACTAGGGATGAACCACATCGTCAATGTGCTAGAGAACATATTTCCTATGAAAAATATTATAAGGCTCATGGTCATATCAAAACTTGTTACTCCTACTAGTATCCTATTTTTTTAAATTTCCTGCAATTCATGTTTTTGGTTACCTGTGCATATATAGATCTTATTGATGTGAATAAAAATTTTAAAGGTACCCCATAAACTGAGTGGTCAGAGCAGCCAAATATTGTTTATGACTACATTGAGAAAATGTCCTCTTGCTGGTTTCAAGATCATTTTGACCTATATCATCGATCATTCCAGAATGCACCTTTTCCAGGCCCCAAAGTTGTCCCTCAGTGTTGACTTCATGTGGATTTGTTAGAGTTTCGCTATCTACATTTCCTTGTAAAAATATATTGCATGAATGATTGTCCACATTTTCATGGAGAAGAGAACATCTTTGCATTTGGTGTGGTCTAGAGAGAATTTTTATTTGGGTCAAGCCTATATTCTTCATCAATGATTTTCTTGACATCACTTTCATTCTTAGCACTGTAGTTGTAAAATTATCATTGAGGGTTTCATTACAGGTTTCATCAATCTTCTGGGGCTGTCCAACTTTGTTATTGTCAACAATAGAGCCATATAGAGGTGGAAATGGATATGTATGACTAAAAGCTTCATTAATTGCGTGTTTATCACATACCTTTTATTTTTCTACCATGGAATATACATGACATATGTCAATAACTTTGTCTTCTAGATGAGTATTGACAGTAAAAGGGAGAAAATTCTCTACCCCATAAGGATTGAGGAATAAATTTAGATCATAGGCATAAAAAATAGGGGGACCATCAGATTCCTTGATATAGGATCTTTGAGGGTTGAACTGTAAAATTAATTGTTTCTTCACTCAGATAATCACGAAGGTCACATTATTACTTTCATGTTTTTGAAAATCCCTTTGAGTTTATTGACCTCAAACTCTAGGAAACCATGATTACTTCCGTTTATATCTTACATGATCATGATTAACATCAAAGTGCAATGTGGGGGTTACATTATTTCTCTAATCAAACTCACAATGGAATGTCGAGGTGCCAAGTATATTACCATGAAAGTGTAAAACTCCCTTACTTTCACTGTTTGATGAAATAGGATTAGTGTTATTGAAGTATAATTATGTGACCTCAAAAGTGTTTTTAGGATTTAAATTATCAGCAAGGGAAGCATGATCTTCATTGTAATTTTCATATGGTTGATCCTTTTTGTTAGAAACATGGTTTCTACCCGACACAAACTGCATACATCCTGTATCATTGGTGGAACTACTAAAAAAATTCATTTCCTATGTTTATTGCTTTGTCATGTTGGACATCATGAATAGCCTCCTCACAATGGTGAAAATTATTATCATGCTCCTATTTTTCATGAGACTCTTTCATAGAATCTCTGACACTTACATCAACACATACCAATTCTTAGATGAGGATGGGGTTTGTTGTGGGGCTCTGTTGATCACAAAGTATCTGGTCCATCATGAACTAATCTTATGAATTTGGAGGGTCCATTTTAGTGATATTGTTATCATCTTCAAGAGGAGTGGGAGCTTCTTCTTCTTGTATGGCCACCACAAGGTCTTGAAAGGTGTTTTCATATCATTGGAAGCCAGGGGCCCAATGCTCTAGAAATCCCTCAGTTAGACTTGCAATAGAAGATATTCCCTTTGGACTACCGGATCTAACCCAAGCCTTTTGTTTTTCCTCAAGATAGTATAGAAATATCATTATGCATAAAATTGAATTTTGAAGTGTGTTTTAAGAAATTTACATTGTTCCATAGGGATACGTCCTCGAGGTGGGGTGTGCGTTCCTCATGTTTCCCTTGCTACTAGGACAAAGGAGATGCCTGGGGAAACATTTCTCAATGTACCCCTTATGGGGGAATGAGGGGAAACAAAGAGGAAACATTTTCTAAATGTGGTGGATATGTTTTCCCGAAAATGGGTGCCTGCGGGCATACCCCCCCAAAAACGGGGGCTTTTAGGCATCCCTTGATTTTTTACTAAAAAAAATAATTTATGAGTAGTGAAGCTTGATATTGAAACCCAGGGCCCTACTAATACTACGCAATTAATTTTAATGTTAAATTCTTAAAGTAATACTTTTACTTAAATTTTTAACATTACCATTAAGTTTCAAGATGTTTGAGATTGGTTCCAACCTCACTAGATTTCATAATGTTCCTTTTATCAAATACTTTTATGCTTCAATTTTTTTTTTGTGGGATTTATCACTTAGCATGAACTTCTTGGGGCATTGCTATTGCATGTCAAGGACAACTAATTGACCTTGAATATTCTTGGTAGCCTTTTGTAAAGCTTTAGTGTTTGAGGGTATATGTTGTAGAAGGTCTATTTTTGTATGTAGATGAGCTAAAATTTCTTTCTCTATCCTTTCTTCAGACCCGAGTCTAATAATATGTTGATTTAGATCATCAATATTATTGGAAGTCAAATATACTACAATATTTTGTGATCAACTCTACAATAGTTAAGCACTAGATCCACTATTTAATGAGAAAATAAATCGTTATTCATCCTCTTCCATTCTCATGGAACCAATCTAAGTTGAAGTGAGGATAACATTTCAAATGGATTGTTTTCCTAAAGCAAACCAACTTGCTAATTAAGTACATGAAAGGAGAACCCCTGCAAAATTCAGAAGTATGCATGGTCCAACTAATTCAAAAAACTATATACTTGAATAAGTATAGTTGTGAGGATTTAGCAATGTTTGTGATCCAAAGGGAAAACATAGAATAAAGCCAGTGCAAGAATATAATAACTCCAAATTCATTGGTGCAAAAAAGTAATAACTAATTCTTTTTCTTGTACTTTTGATGACTATTTTTTGGCAATGGCGACATTTTTCCCCAATTTTCATGGCCATTGTTTTTTATAATGAATACGACATGGGTCACCAACGATATAAAAATGGGCATCAAAAACTTGGGATAAGTGTTATAGTATGAAATTCTCATCTTATTTCTGTAAAAAGAGGTTAGTCATCTTGAAGTTCTATTAAGGTTCCGTAATAACCATTGCAACATTTCACCAATTATAGCCAAAAGTTAAAACTTATGTTACACAAGTTTCAATTTTTGGCTACAATTGGTGAAATGTTGAGTTCTAAAAATGAAAAAGGGCATCGTTAATGTTCAAATGTAAGTGATGCTTGTTGTGGTACTAGTATGTAGTGTGCTCATAATAGTTCATGCTTCATACTTCATATCATAAATATTGAGAGACAAAATGAACCAATGTTTTATTATAGATTACATGTCAACTATCATCTGATCTTGACAACGATCTAAAGGAGAATTTTCTCCTAACTATTTTTCTTGTTACTAATTTCACTCTTTCTATATGTATTCTATTCAAAAGCATGTGACATAAGCACTTAGACTCTTCCTATTCCAATTCTTGATTTTTTAATGTTATGCATACACTGCGCTTAGATTTAAAAGATAAAAAACTTTAATGGTAGTGGGAGTGATATATTATGGAATACTACCTGTAATTGCTACATATTTTCTATGGATTTTAGTGAAACTGTTTATGGTTTGATACTTTCATACGACCTTTATCAAGTTACATGCACCCTCATTAGAAAAAACAAGAGAATTTTTCTTGGCATGACTATATTTATTTGTCATTGTTGACTTACGAAAGTCTTTTAGCTAAGAAACTAGTTTCAAGGTTATGGCATAACTTGTCATATAAATTGAACAGAAGTTATATCCAAAATGTTAACTTGTAAACTACTTAGCTGGTTTTATGCTTTCCATTTAAAATCAAGTCCAGTTTGAAATTTGAACGATTTTTTCCATAGACTTGAATATTAAGATATTTTGGTGTAAGGATTAAAAATTAGGCCATAAGGCCTCTTAGTTATTCATTTATTTTATCTAAATATAACATTTACTATTAACTTAGAACCACTTGGCACAAATACATCATAGATCAAGATCATACTTTGCAGGGTGTCATAGAATAAAAATAGGAGCAAGGATAGTGATTTCTTTCAGTTTTCCTGGTTCTTACTACTACCCTTTGTAGTACCTCCACAAGTTTCAAATGGAAGTTCCAAAATATCTGGTATCCATTATCATCATGGCATTTATGGTATATGTTTATGGGAAATGCCTTGGTTGTTGGGAATTAGAATTTATTTTGGTATGGTTTTGTTATTGAGTTCCATTTTGGTCTTGAATATTGTGCTCTATATTTATAAGATCAAAGTGAAATTTGTGAATTACCCATCTCTTGTCATGATTACTTGACTCTAAAAAATTATAGTAGGTGCTGGTACAAAATATCATGAAGAGGAATGGTGTTAAATTTTACAAAACACATGGCTTATTCCTCCTGTGCATATTCATAATTACATATTTAGTGAAAGAAGAAAGCATACCTAGTTGTGGAAAATAGGAAATTCTTGTGACTCATTCATCACCTTGGTTTTCTAGTGCATATGGGAACAAAATGAACTAAATCCTAAGACTAAATAAATACTTAAAACAAATCCTTATATTGTAATAGGTACTGTGAACAAGATTTGAAGTACATGGTGATATCTGCAAAGCTAGGCATGTCAATGAGGAGATCGGTAGTGTATTTGGCTATGTCGTCTGGAAACCATCAATCAATAAGTTGTCTATGTCATGCCTAGTGGTACTATCTATAGATATATTGCTATGGATTTCTAGAAAATTTCTGTGTAATTATGCACTTTTTATAGATTGGGGTGGGATAATAAGAATATTTTTTTAATATCCAAATGTGATAAAAAACAAGTACATTCTATTGAAAAGTAATCTAAAGATGAGTGCTTGTTATGAAGGAATACTAGAAAAGTGCACTCTTAGAAATTATAATAAACAATATTCTTGTTAGCACTGGAAAGTTGAACCATGCAAGTTTATTTTAGAAATGAGACCTTTGCCATCTGTTCCAGGATTTCCATGAGATAATAATTAGTTGCAATGTGGCAAGGTTGTTGTTATAGCCTACATATACTAATCTGTGCACATTGTGGACTTCAAATTTCAATATAGTGTGGCCAACCTTAACACATGTTCATACCCTATTTCACTATAAATATCACTCCAAATATTATTGCTCATCTTATGTTATTATCTAATTTCCTTAGTGATGTAAACCTACTTCATCGAAGTCAATAGATTTTAGGAGCTTCATTAGTTAGATCCTGTATATTTAGAAATTCAGCATTTGTGGTTCACATTAATTGTGTTCCTTCCATTTCTATATTGCCATTATCAGCATGGCATAGTTTTTTAGTGTTCTTTTTTTGAGTGAACTTGAAGGAAGCACTATGCAAAAAGTCCCCAATGCAAGGATTTCAGGAAGACATAACTTCTACAAAGTAACGACATAAAAAGTGACATATCTAGTTTTGAAGTGGTGATCTTGGAGTTGGTGATAGGAATACAACCAATAGATCAAGAAAATGGAGAGGATGAAGATCTTGTGAAGTGGGTGTGCAATAAAATAGAGAAAAATAATGGATTTTTTGAAGTGTTGTATCTTGAGTTTATGCACTGCTTCAAGGAGGAAATGACCATGGTTCTGAAAGTAGGACTCCTTTGCATAAGCACCTTGCCCATCAACTGGCCAACAATGAAGAGAGTTGTACATTTGCTGCAGGAAGCCAATACCGAGCACAAGGCCAAGGCAACTGTCAAGGATGAAAAATAGTCTCCTCACTAGTACGTGGAACCCATAATTTGCATTGTATATGCATGATGGTAATTGTATTTGGCCTATAAATTTATTCTTTACATGGCCTCCATATTTACTTCCACTTTTTAGCTTCTTAGTTTGTTTAGGTTTGTTCATGTATAACCTTTTGAATCTAACCTAATACTAATACCCAAAATAGAAGCTTTCCTTTGTAACTATTTGGGAATCATTCCCCATGAAAATCCAATGGTTAGAGGGTGCATCTATCTACTCAATCGTGGGCCATTGTGTCATTGTGTTTTTGATAAATCTATCCTCCAATTTAATAATTATGGTGGGTTGGCTAAGACATAGAATTTTCTTGCTATTAAACACCATGAGGAAAGCACAAATCGATACCATTGTCATCCTCATCCATGATAACACCTTATTATTGATCTCTTCTTGCTCTAATCTCCTTGGGCACAGGAATTTAATTGTAAACCAGAACACTGAAGCTTTCAATGTAATATAGGTGGAAATCAATATGATTTTAGTGGTTGCTGCCTAATATTATCATTATCATGTTGTCATAAATGGTTATTTCGTAGAAGTTTAATTATGGCCTTTGGATGTTTTAAAATCGTATTGTGACATGAAAATGTTCATATCTAAAATTTACGTGTTTTTAAACACTCAAATTAAATCCTAATCAATATGTATTTAACCATTCTCCATATTAAATCATGACATGAAATGACAACAAAATTGTAATAGGAAAATCATGCTCCTTCTTGAAATTATAAGCGTATTTAATCTTTAGTAGTTTTGGTAAATATTAAGTATTTAATCATGAATGGTTTTGGTAAATATTAGGTATCATAGAGGAAATTAATTAATTGAGTTATTGTATTTTTATTATGTATTTTGAATATCATATTTATTCTTATTATCTTTTTATTATGTATATTGAACATGTTATTTCTAGCAACATATAATCTTCCTAGATATTATATTCCTTCGGTGTATCTTTGCACCTTTAGGGGCAATTTATAGTTTAAAGTCTAATTCCTTAAAGGGTGCTAGCTCAATGGAAGAGCACCTGCTTTACAAGTAGGAGGTTGGTGTTTGATTCACGCGTGCCATGATATTCATAGGGAATGGCGAAGATTAGTTTTTGGTGACGAACGCTCTTTTGACCATCACCAATAAGCTGATGGTGACATTTTTATACCCTCACCAAAATATGAAATGGTGATGGTCAACGAACGCCACCATATATACGCATCAAAAGTGATGACCATGAAAGGTCCGTCACCATAAATCGTTTTTGTTGATATGCAATCGTGAGGGTCACTGTTTTTCATTATAGTCATTATTCCTGACAGACCTTGAAGTCACCAATGCACTTATCATGACATTTTTTGACCCTCACCAAATATGAAATGGTGATGGTCAATGAGCGTTGCCATATATATGCACCAATAGTGACGACCATGAAAGGTCCATCACAAAAAATCGTTATTGTTCATATGAAATTGTGATGATCACTATCTGTCATTATAATCAATATTCGTGACAGACTTTGACTGTCACCACAACACATACTTTTGGCGACACCACCTTTGGTGACATTCAATTTTTTGGTGACAGAGGCTATTATCCATCACCATTGCTCATATGAAATGGTGACGGTCACTATTCGTCATTATAAATCATTATTGGTGACAAACATTTAATGTCACCACAACACCTATAATTTTGGCGACGCCGCCTTTGGTGACGTTCAATTTTTGGTGACGAAGGCTCTTTTGACCCTCACCAATGAGCTTATGGTGACATTTTTCGCCCCTCAGCAATGTCCTTTTTTTGTAGTGATAGCTTTAATTTTCATTCACGATAATCTCCATGGGGTGGTCATTAGAACCAACAATTGATTCAGAGGCCAAAATCCCACCACGCTTCTTTCCTAGCCATTTTAAAAGGGTAAGGAAAAATTTCCATTGCTTCTCTAAACTACCTGGGTGAATATGAAGCTTCGAATGTTCTAACTCTAAACCTATAAATGCATGTGCTACTAGCATATTTTTGTGTAGTACAATTTCAAGGTTTTGAAAATTTTGGTGTTGTGGGTGTAATTTGAACTTATGTCTATTAAAAATTCTTCAATTTCAACCTGGAGTGACTCATAGGTGATGGAACCCCACTCTGAATTGACCTCATCCTCCAAAAAAAATAGATTCTTGCAAGTTGCAGGAGAAACATTGGAATGGAAGGACTATGTAGCTTCCATAACAACGAGTTTTTCCTTGATGTGATGAATAGGAGGCCTTTCCTGACTAGTTGGATGAGTATCCATAAGGGAAAGAAAATAAATATGGTGGAAAACAAGAGCATGAATTAAGTAGAGAATTTCAGAGAAGGAGAAGGAAAATTAATGTAGAAGAAAAAATGAGGAGGCCAAAAGTAAATCCATTTCCATAACATTGAACCAGAAAGGCGAGACAACACACATGTTGCATGGAGTAATTCTACTTGTTCTCACATTAGTGTTGAAGGTATAGGTGTGATCATGGATGGGTCTAGGCACCATTATAGTGGAGAAACCTTCATAAGAGAAAGAGTTTCCATACTTATCCCCTAAGTTGTTTTCATGCACCAAAGTGAGATAGAAGCAACACATGGCTAGGTAAGAGTCATCTCCCAATTCATCACTCACCTGTATAATCACACAAAAATACCACTCAATCCAGAGAAAATCCCTTATATATATATATATATATATATATATATATATATATATATATATATATATATATATATATATATATATATATATATATATATATATATATATATATATATATATATATATCTTTTTATTTGTTACATGGGTGGGACTACCCATGGGTTTTGAATTGATGACCTTAATATCAAGGATTTCCTTAAAAATACACCTAATAACTATCTATTCAAAGCCCCATGTGAAAAGTGCTTTTTTATATTAATTATGATAGCTAATTGTGATAAACATTTATTAGGACTAAAACATGGATTTTCTCCATTTTATAATCCATCTCTTAGAAAATATGGAAAAGTGGGAATTGGAAGTTGTTAAATTTGAAAATATACCTTAATGCCTCATAAGTGTTGTATTGAGCTACAACATTATTGATCTATCATAGGACATCAATTCTCCACCATTTTAGTAAGAGGAGGGATTACAAGAAATGAAAAGGAACTACATTCAGTATTCACATGGGAAGCCCATCTAATAGATAATTTAGACAATGCAATTATGAATTTTGTTTATGTTCAAATATATGTGAACTTGACTTATCAATATTCCTGAGGCCTCTTGAATGAACAATAAATTCACTTGAAAGAAAAATAAGTTAGTTTGAGTGATAATAAATTAACTTGAGTGAATAAGAAAGAATAACAAAATCTCAGTGATAAAATAATATAAACATTGGATAATATTTGAAATTTTATATTAAATCACACTAGACATATCTTCTCTCAACTACTTGAGTTCATCCATTGGTGTAATATATCTTGATTATATAGTGTAACATATTTATATATTTTTGTGTGTCTCTCTCTCATTTTTTACGTGAAGTTATTTAATTGATCATGGAAAATTTTATTAATCCTAGTATGGTATCAAAGCTTAGGAGTTGAACGCCCCTAACTCTCGGTCCATGTCATTATAAGGTGTGCTTGGGAGGTGTTGCATCATAGGAGGATCATATATTGTGTTAGCACCTCTAATGTCAACTTTCTATAGAATATTGACATTTGTTAGGCTTGTATTAGCCTTTTGTTGAAGGAGAGGGGTTTTCATAGTCTTGAAAAACTGTTAGGTAGATATGAATAACCTACAACATAGCATGTAATGCTTGATGCCATATTATGTCATGTGGGCTCATGTATTCAATTTATCTTAGAAACAAGGATTTGTGGTAGTATACTAAGGGTTTTAAACCCATTTTTTTTTTAATCATGATAAATTCAATATTGTGTAAGAAGAATGAATTTATAAGGGTGATGAACACCTATATCTCAGGGGATATTCATTTTCACACTCTTGGGATAGATTCTCCACATGATTTTTGGCAGAAGATGAAGGTTTTATTTGATAAGGTTGATGAGAATAGAGTTGTGTTCATAAGGTTTGATAAGGTTTTATTTGATAAGGTTTCCACTCTCAACCTACTTTTATTTAACAATATTGAGAATTATATAGCCATGGCAAGGAGTTGTAGATGAATCTAGGATAGTGTGGTAAAGAAACCAAGAAGAAGGAAGGATATTTGATAGAATTAATTCATTTAAGTTTTGTGGCACCTTATAATTTCTCCAATTCCATATTTTTACCAATTAGAGTTGTGAGGAAGGAATATGGAAAGGATTCCACCTTTTATTCACTTTGAATGCTATTGACCAAGGAGTAGGATAAGATTAGTAAATATGGAAATATTGACAAAAAATAATAGACTTACTTAAATAGAGGAAAGGGTAAGGATAATCCTAAAGGTACAGTCATAAAAGGGAAGAACAAGGAGAAAATCATGGAGGGAGCCATGGTAAGGATCATGAGGATAATCAAGAGTGAGATGATAAGAAAGAGCATGTAAATGGAAACTAAGAAAAAATAAGGGAGTCAAAGGGAAAACCTTGAAAAATGAGAGGGCGTACCTTAGTTTAATAGAATTTAATTTAGGATTTTAATGAGGACTTGGTACCAAAAGACAGTATAGAAAACCTTTGCTAACCTTTTCCTTCTTACCTTGTGAGAAAACACCATTGAGTTAACATAATTGGTGATTTTGTGTTGATTTGATCATCAACATGTGACACACATGGTTAAGATGTTTAGAAGGCCAACTATCAAGGGACCTCTTTATATATTCCATGAAATTGAATTTAGTTAACAATTGTAATAGACCTAAATCCTATGGAAATTTCTAGCTATGTAAACATATAGTACTCCTAAATAACAAAGAACCCTATGATGGTTTCCCAATATTGAGTTGGCGAGTTGGAAGAAAGGAGGCAATAAAGAACTAATATTTCAGAATATGAACCTTTCTCTATAAGCTTCAAAAATAGGTCAAGGGAAATATTTAAATATTAGGTTCTCATATTGACATTGGGCCCATAATATTGATATCATCAAGGAAAAATTGGTTGTTGGCATTCACCTTAAGGGCTAATTCTATAATTTATGAGAGTCTTGTTTCTTGGAGCTATGAAAAAATACTAGAAAGTCATTGTCCGAAAATATATAGAAAGGGCACAAGTGGAAAACCCTGTAAAAATATTTGAAATGCCATAGAATCTAGTTTGGAAACCACTAACCAAGACTAGAACAATTTTTTTGTACCAAATTCCCTTAATCCAAATGAGGTTAGGTCGATAAATGTGTTTCAAGTCAAAGATTGTAATTAGAACATCCAAAAACAACCCATCATAAGTATTTCCATGTTGAGTTTTAAAAACAAGGAGGTTAGTTTCCTAGTTATCATATGAAGAACTTATCCAATGATAATGTTGATGTCCATTATTTTACTTCGTGTGACCAACCTTGTTTTATAATAAAGCCAAATGAAATACAAAAAGATGGAGATTCAAATACATGCACCTAATGACTATTGCATTACATGTACTTAATGACTATTGCATTACATGTACTTAATGACTATTGCATTATTGACCCTAAAAATTGAAATTGGGCCCTAGTTATAATTTATTTGAGTTCCTTCCTTTAGGTTAACACTAGAATTTTTTTTTTTTTAAAGAGAAAATATTGTTTGCGTGTTGAATACGAGATACAATGTCATGAAAATGAGAATACAGAAGTTATGCCAACATCACAAATATTTTAGTAGTCAAGCAATATGGACCAAGGGATTTGTCATATGGGAGTGATTAGATTCCTTCTTCATCCAATTTCTGTAAGGAAAACTTGAATTTGTCTCCCTGAGAATATAAGAACAAGTAAATTAACACATAGTCATAACTGAAAACCTCTTTAGTTAGGAATTTAACAAACTGATCATGGATAGAATCTGCAATGAATTGACTGAAATTGAAAATGATGGAGGGTTTGTAATCTGTGGAGAAAATGGATATGAATACTATGATGGCTTCATCTACCCATTGGTTTGAATAATAACCAAGAAGGTAGGAAATGACTGTGATGATTTGTTTGGATCTTTCAGGGAAAATAGATGATGGAAATGGAGGGTTTTTCTGGGGTAATGGATCATTTTCAGTCATAAACAACTTAAGAGTTTGAGATATTTTTGAAAAATCTAACTTTTGATATATTTGAATTAGTGCTTCTTGGGAAAATGGTGTGGCATTCTCTGTGGTTGGGGCTTGCATCATTTTTTCAATGGTTTGGTAGTGATGGTCACTAAAATCTCTCCTGTAGGAGCGATGATAGCTCTCTAGTTGGGAATATACCAGGCTTGGCACTCTCTAACAAATTCAGGAGCACTATGGGTGTGAGGAAAGATATAATGTGGAAGGTTGGAATCCCACAGTCCCATATCATCATATTTATCTAAGAATTTATCCTATAACCAACAATACAGTTCAAATAACTCAAGTTCACAAAGGGTTTCATGGATTTTATGGTTTTTTTCTGCTAATGGTATGTAATGAAAGTTAATTGGAGGGTGTAGTAGCAGACTTATTAGTTCTTCTGGTCATTTATCCTTTGGAGCAATGATTGGCTCTGTTTGAAATGGTGGAAACATGAATTTCTGATGGAGAAACAAAGGCTGAGATTGAGGGAAAGCTCAACAAATCGAAAGAATTTCAACAACTGTGGATGAGGCTTTAAACAGTGGTAAGGTTGATTTCTGGAGTTCTAACAATAACAATGAATTTTTAATCCTGTGCAGAGCAAAGCGAATAGAAGAACAAAATTTCAAAATAGGTGTTTAGTGATGAATTTATGGACAATTGGTTTAATTCCTGTTGGAAAGAGCACGAGTACGTTAGCTTAACAGTTAGAAATTAAATTTAATTAGCTAACGGTTATGGAAGGGTGGGAATTAATTTGATTGGACAGTTCTCAGTCCATGCTGGCATGACATAAATGGCGGGTGGAGCAGTGGTTTCAACCAACGGATAGGTAGGATTTCAGAGGTGTACATTGGCAGTAAGTAGTTTTATGCAGGGGGATGCAGAATCATCTGTTGTCGACACATAGTGGTGGGGTCAGGTTTTGAAACCATCCTTTTTGGACACCCCCTCGACGTTAATTTTCAGATGATGAGGGGGGCCGAAGTCTTGTACGGGCTGTTAGATTTGATCGAGGCACGATGGATGAGTGGTGAGATGGGAGGTGGTTAGTGTATTTCAGAGTTCAATGAATGGTGGGGTAGAGGGATAGTAAATGTGATATGACATGGATAATTGATAAGTAGGGGTATGCGATGTATCAAATGGGTAGTGAGAGATAACGCATATGATTAAATCCTATGGTCTCAAGAGTGATTTTTCGAATCGTTGAAGAATAAAACTTTGATAAACATGTGATTTTGAAAATAATTTTCTTCAGCAAAGCTCTTCATTTCTTCTCGAATACAACAACATGATAGGAAATTATTATGACATGCAGAGTTTATTTTGAACTGTAAAAACTGACTTTCTCCTTCAACTAGACTTTTATGAATGAAATGGAGGTTTCAGTGCCTTATTTTTAGTGAAAAAACTGAAGATTTTTCCATGGGTAGTTTTGACTCTAGATTTAACCTAAATGAGATGGAGTGACCTAACTATAGACCTCTAAATGGTGATGAAATGATGTGAAGGAACAATATATCAAGATAGGACCTGTTTTGTGGAAAAAATTGTTGCTGAAAACTGACTGAAAAAGAATTTTTTTTTGACTAATGACTTGATGGAAATCTCTCAGAAGAGCTATTTTTGATCATTGATAAACTGAATCTAACATTCCCCACCCTACCAAAAATGAAAAATAGGTAGGATCAAGATCAGATCCTAGTAGTCTAAGTGACTAGGGAAGTGGAGCTCATATTTACTAAAGTGAATTTCCATCATTCAGATTAAGAAGTATTAGCAACACTTCATTTTAATCCATTGGCACCTAATATAGTCTTGTAGATAGCATGCCTTTAGGTCGAGAAATCGATTTACCACAACTACTATCTCCCTCTCCCAATCAATAATTCGAGCGCACATCAGATGCATGTCAGATAAAAAGTAATATCCCATTCATGTATATTACAATTACCTTTGGGAACACATATACAAGACTAATTATGAGAGAATATGTAATGGTTTCATTTTTTTAAGCTCATATACTGTATTTAAATAACATTGAATTTACATCGCATAAAAATCTTCTTAGAATGGCATGGCCTACCGATATGTAAAATAGACCAATGCATAATCTTAGGATTGAACATAGGTCCACCAAAACTATCAAAATATTCATAAGATGTATATCAAAACAAAACTAGAGTATGGGCTACTCCACCCTATATACTAACTTAACAAGAAATAAAAACCAAAGCCTGCAGTCAGAGACAAAATGACATAACCAACTAACATTAGCATAAAAAAATATGCAAGTAAACATACCCACGAAATTAGATTATATTTTTACTAACTACAAGTCCATGTAGAGAAATATAATAATTCACCCACCAAAAAAGTAGAGGAATTTGGCTCCATTGTTTTGAAAAAGGATGAGCCACCCCAATCCAGAGGCATGTGAGATAATGCAATACATTTTTCAACTCATGTTGTGCATGTACTATGTGTTTCTATGAAGTATTTTGTATGCATTTTAGCCGTAAATACTTGATTCTAAGGTGTGCCCAATGGCTATAAATTATAATATTCAAGTTCTATATGGTTGGATTTCACCAAATACTTCGAGTCTAAATCATGGAAAATCTAGAAAATTTCTATTATATATTGGTCGCATTTTATAATATATATTAGTATACCAAAATTATAACATATATTAGTTTCCAATTCACAACATTTTGTGATTATGATGACAATTTATGTACATATGTGTGTAATTTCCATGACGGGACATATGAATTGTCCTCCCCACATTGCCCGTCAATGATTATAACCTTGAATGGGCTAGCACTAGCCTGTCATCATCATCTCAAAATGACTTGACAGATGAAAATTTACCATGTCTGTCATCATCAATTCACACTATCTCATATATGACCACTTCTACACATTATATGCATGAATTTTTGGTAGGTCATCCCCATACCTAACCTATGATTGATTGTGACAATAGGTGAATAAAGGAAAACCGACGAGCATGGTATCACTATCATCTCGTCCTTCTCCATCCACTCCATAACTAGTGATTTTCTAATTTTCCACTTCCAACATTATATTCTGGAAATTCATTTTGGTAGCTAATTCTATCGATAGTCACAACACACCTAGAAGTCAAAGAAATTTTCATATACACTACTGAACTCAATGAACTGGTGGTGACCCTATGCTTATAAATTTTCCTTTATTTACATGTTGTCACAATCAATCATAGGCTAGGTAGAGGGGACGGGTTTCCAGAAATTCATGCATATAATATGTAGAAGGGGTCATCTATGCGATAGTGTGAAGTGATGATGTCATACATGGTATATTTTCATCTACTAGGTCATTTTGAGATGATGATGATAGACTAGTGCTAGCCCATTAATGGTTACAATCATTTATGGGAAATGTGGGGAGGAAAAATCAAACGTCCCATCATGGACATTATAAAAATTGTAAGGATGGGGCTATAGGGGTTATGGAAATTCTAAGCGCCAGTTTTTTTTTAAATTTCCAATGTTGTTGGTCTTCCAAATTCATTTCCCTCCAAATTCCATTGCAAATATGATAGATTCATCGCAATATATTTAAAAAAAATGGTGAAAATTTCATTCTTGCAACACAATTTTTGACGACATCAATGTCGAACCATGACGAGTTTGTCACAATATATTTTAAAAAAAATTGTGAGTGTCAGTCTTGTGACAACCCTTCTGGAAGGGAAACATCGCAACCATGGTGACTTAATCACAATATCTTTTAAGAAAATCAGCGAGGTCGTTGGTATTATGATGTGGGTTTCGATGGTGAAAATGTCACAAGCATGAAGGGTTCATTACAATATCTTAAAAAAAAAATATAGATTCGTCGATATTGTGATGCCATTTTTTAGGGAAACAACATTGCAACCATGGGAAATATCGACAATATTTTGCAACAAAGAGGTTTTGGTGCTTCGACAATGGATTGTGTCAAAATTTTGTTGAACCAGAAGGATTAGAACATGTGACTGCACTCCTTTTTTCATTATATATATGTAACCTCATCACAAGAACAACAAAGAACTGTAAAAAATTGTGTCAATATTTAGTCCTGATAATATCAACTATGGATTGAAATAAAATCAAACCCTTGTTGCGGAACCCTAAGGTATGGCCCAACAATAAGTTTTAATCCTTACCTCACAACCATCAAAGGATAAGTGATAGATTTACCCTAATTGCCTCCTTCCAAGTGACAAAGCTTCCCTTCAAATACATTAATCCTGATATTCTTGTAGTAGTATTGAATTAATCACATATTTCCCTTTAAAAAATATCCATAATATCCAAGAAATAGAAACTCCAAAATTAACACCAAAGCTCCATGAAAATTATTACATTGTGGCAAGAATGATCCCAATAATTCACAATGATTTGGAAAGAGGATGTGCTCATTATTTATATATGAGGCTCTCAACATCTCTCCCCCTTTTTCTCCTTAGAAAATGTCTAAGAAACTTTAAATAAATGTTGGATTGTCATCCAAAATTTTGGAGACTAATTAATTACCAAAAAATGTCTTTACATTGCTTCAAACCCTCAAAAACAGATGATAACCAATCTATAATAATTTCGATTCATATTAGAGAGGGTTTGGCTTAGCTTGGAAGTCCAATGTTCCCTTGAAATTTGGCTCGAAATTCCTTCATTTAAAATTAGAAGTCCTTAAGATCCCCAACAACTTCCCTTTCTTGGTCAACATTCCTCAATTTTGACTTATTTGAGCTCCAATAATTACGGGAAGGTGTATGGCTCCCTTGATTCAGTCCAAAACTTCCTTATACTAATGAATTAATACTTCACTTTACTTGTTTATGAGTTGGAATTGATTCATTGGAGTAACTTTGAATTGAAGTGATACTTTCCTTATTTATGAGACGTGCCACGTTTCTCCTTTAACCCCTCTTGTCTTCCCTAGGAGAAGTTGGCCCCATTAATATTGAAGAAAAATTCTTGAAATGATATATTTATTTGGGAATTTTTTATTTCATTTTGAATTGGAGAGTGCAATGGGAATTATTTATGCTTGAATGTGGAAAGTTACCATGGGGAATGAAAATGCATCATGAATAGTGAGATTGTTAAGAAGAATGATGATTGTGGCCAACGATGAGTGCATGCATAAGATAAATATTCCATGTGGGGAACAAAAACAATTGCACAAATACAATAGTTAGATGGGTGTTTCTACCTTACATAGTTTGATCACCTTTATAGGGCTCATATAATAAGTTTTCTTTAAGCTATGTGTCTATATAGATCAACATCCATGATTCTTGCATACCTATCCCAGGACGTAGGCATGTCCATCAAGGCAAGAAGTTACCGCCCACCAATGAAATTCAAGAAATACATAAAAATAAACACCATGAATATGAACCAAAAGGACCAATCATGACCATCCACTGAGGGGGGAATTAGGATACACTTTTACATTGCATTCCACATGGCCTTATAAGGCCATGAATTCACACATTTAGGCTTACAAATAGTTTGGTCAATTTTTTTTCGGCTATGCCTATTTAAATAGGAGTAACATCTAGCTCGAACTATAGGAAAATTTTCTTCTGAAGAGAACTTGAGAACCAAAAAATATTTGATAATTAGTTACCTGCATCAATATCACAAAACAAACATCAAATATTAGGGAGGGATAAAGATACAAGGTGCCTTATCCTTTCTTGACACAACTAATAAACCATGCATAAAGGGCAATGAATTATATTCTATAAAATAAAGGGACAAAATGAAACACATAATAAAATGAAATCACTTAAAGAAAGGTATAAGAGGCTTATTATAGTACATGGATGGCCTTTAAGAATCAAATATTACCTTTGAAGTATACCTTTAGATCTTTCCCATTTACAAGCAAGGGGAATCTTTCTCCATCCAAATGGATAATATAAAAATAATTGTTGCCTACATCTTCATTAGTTGAGTAAGGAACTAACCATAAACTTTAAAATTTACCATAATTACTAGATTTGTCACTTATTTTCTTCCAAAGTAGGATGTGGTCAAATTTTTGGAAACTTTTCTAGTGAAATTTCTTGTCAAACTTTTTCTTGGTTATTTCTTCACTCTGCCACAGATGACCATAATAAAAAATTATGCTTTCATCAAGTTCCAGTAATCAATTTATTCTATTTTACAATGCATATGAATTTGAAGAGTATTTTTTCATGAATTTGTAAATTAAGATCTTTAAGAGAACTAAAAATGTTACTTCTATCCTATAGAATATCTCAACTAGTCTTTTTCCTAGAGTGTTTCTTTGTTATTTTATCATCCCATAGAGAATATTTTATTTTTTCACTACAAGGAAAATACCATATAGCAGATGTTTTTTAGGAACCCCTTATAAAAATACCCCAAACATCCGTTTCTAGTAGAGGTTACTAGAGGAGGTTGGTGGGCGGAGGTTTTTGCGGATGTTTTTCGTTTGGTGCACTTATCATCCTAAACCGCACCAGTGCGCTCAACAAGAGAAAGCACCGGTGTGCACAAAAAATTGGCACACCAGACACCATACGCTCCATACACACCCACCCATTGCATCTTATTACTGTAGAGCACTGGTGCTTTACAACTCTTCCGCACCGATGCATCATAAAACACTGTGCCAAAACATAAACCGCCCGGTGCGGTATTAAGAAACCGCACCGGTGCGTCTATAAAACCCCACGCACCAGAACAGGGTTAAATAAAAAAAATATGGTCAAAAAACCGCATTCTTCACTTTTCTTAGTGCTCCAAAGCTCTCAAGCACCGATGCAATTTATCCTTGTTTGAGCCGCCCTGACATCGGTGCTCCCATTGCACCCATTGCACGCATTGCTGCTGTGCATTGCCCACCAATCTCCAACTTGAATTTTGCAAAACGGTGGGCAAATTTTCTTTTGCAAATTCCACAGCCAATATGCCTCCTTGACGGCCAAATGTATAGGTGTTTTTCTTGTTTTTCCATAATTAAGATTTTTAGCGGATTATAATTTAAAATAACCTTAAAATTAACCATTTAAAAGATATATATATATATATATATATATATATATATATATATATATAGATATATATATATATATATATATATATATATATATTGTCGTGCGGTGTGCTTGAGCTGTTTGGCTCGCACCTGTAAGCGGTGCTGCCCGTAAAATTTACAAGCCACACCACAACCGGTGCTAATGTTATCCACACCGTTTACAAGGTGGTACCAAAAGGTGCACCACATTATTTTAAAATTTAAAAAAAAGTATGGTGTGGTCATTTAGCCGGCCACACCGTTGACCATGTGGAATAACAGCAACATGGTGCGTTGACTGAAATATCCTCCTCGGGGCGGGTATGTTTGTCAGTGCACTGCATTCGGCATTTCAACAGGGTCAATAGTTTAGCCTAGTAATAGACCTCACTGTTGACTATGTAATGAAGTCAGGAGGTCGATGCGCTAACCCAACTATACCTGTCGGGGTGTAGATTTTAGTCAGCGCACCACACTCTTGACACCGTACATAGTCAACGGTGCTATGAAAATTTTCAGGTGCACTTCCTGCGGTGCGTTGAATATCATCTGGGGCACCGCCACCAATGCGTGACAAATAAAAGATGCACCGGAACCAGTGCATGACTTTTTTTTTGTGGCACACCGACTGTTTTGTTTTTTTTTTCCAAAGAAAATTATATATGTGTATTCCTAAATACATGTCTCATTTAATAAATTTTTTTTATTTAATATTTCAATCATTCAGAGAGAAGAGGGGGAACAACAACAACAACAGGTGGAGCAATATGACATGGTTTGCCTGTGGGAGGCACGAGAGTGGGAGAGAGATGCATACCCTTGCCCTATTACGATACCTACCTAGGGGTTCCTAAGGTAGGTAGGCCTCCTCAAGTTCTATGAGGAGGCTACGTCCCTAAAGGGCCATGGTGTGTTTTTGAGACATCTTATCCACGGGTGGAATATCGATCGGAAAGCTTTCCCGGTTGGTCCTAACCAATGGTACACACCCATTGAGGAGGAAATATATTTCATTACAGGGCTATTGAGGAGAGGGTTGGATTTTCCCTCATTCCCAGGGGTTCCAGCTGGCTGTGTAGCAGGGACCTAGTAAGTGCACTCCCAGAGATACAATGGAGCAGATGTACTGTCTCCTTCAATTTTTCAGGTCGCCAGAGGTTAGTTACGTATTGGTGCATTTGGTAGTGAGGAAGTGAGGTACCTATCACTTCTGATTTCTACCATTTCACACAACAACAGTGACGAGAAACACATTAGTTGCATGCTTCTATATTATGTTGATTCTTTAGTACAAGAGCCATGACTTGTCAGGTGGTCTGCCATTTTTTTGCGGCAATTCTATACAGCCTTAGATAGATGTTGTGCTCATGCACAAGGGAGGGTCAACTTCCCTTTTGCTTCAGAGCTTTTTTGTTTATTTTTTGAGAGGTTTCCAGAGACAAGGCCTACTTTTTTTCGGCATCCTCGTAGGCTGATGTTTGAGGCACGAATGCACATGTGGGGGAAAATGATGCCCAAGAGGGAAGCGATTGTGTTTCCAGCGAGGATATTGCATGATGCACTAGAGTTACTAGCCAATGTTGACGAGCTGCATCCATTCGTTATGGTCCCCTGTCCTTATGCTGGATTGGATTGGTGAGGGTTGTTGAGTAGTGGAAAAGGTATGAATTCACTATGTTTTTTCCCATTCTTTTACTTTAAACATAATTCTTTTACTTTAGAAAGGTGACTTATTACAAGAATTGTGGTAGAATTGTAAAGATTTATGTTTATTGTAAAATGTAACTAAAAACTGTCTTTTATTGCTAAAAACAGGAATAAGTCGAGGTGAACAGCTATACCAGAGGTGAGGCTAAAGTAAGTGCAACTGCTGTTCCTCCAGCATTAGACCAAATCCTGCCAAAGACAAGTAAATCAAAACGCATTGCTAAGAAAAGGCAGGGGACAGTTCAACTTCGGTCAAAGGAAATCAAGTGACAGCTAAAGAAAGAAGAGAAGCGAATCCCTCAAGATCCTTTGATCTTGAGGGATCGCTGTTCAAACCTCATCTCGTTCCTTGTCTTGTCCATCGAGTTTTTTATATAAGGCAACGCCTTTAGCGATTGTAGGGAGTCAGATCATTTGATTAAAAACATTCCTTTTGTAATTCTACGTTTTATTGACTCTCATGATCAGAGAGAGATCACTATAACACTTTTATGTGCGATTAATACAAAGGTGCGTTTCATTTCATCTTTCAAGCTCTAAAGTAACCCAACAATGTTTCACTGGTGCTAAGGGCCTGGCTCTGGTGGAATTTCTCTGCTGTTTGTATTTCTATCCTTTGATTACTGTCGTGTGATAATTGCATTTGGTTTCATTATGATTGCAAATTTATTTGATTACTGTTGAATTGAGTATTGGATTTCTATGTGCGCTAATGGATTGCATTGCTATTCTATTTTAACAAGGATTGTAATTCTGTATTACTCATCTTGTTTTCTCTTATAAATCTTTTCTGTTCCATACTTAACTTTGTTTGCTGTTCCATTAGATTATTGTTCATTTCGATTGACTACTTAATAGCGTTTACTGTCGACAGGGTTGGAGTTTAAGAAGACTTGTTATCTGATTTTGTTAAGTTCATGTTTGCTGTTCAATTACTGTTTTCTATTCAATTACTGTTTTCTGTTCATTTCTAATTCGTTAAATTCATATTGGAGAGAGATTGTTTATTTATAGTTGCTGTGTATTCATATAGATTACGAATTGATGTTCCTATCCAATTCTTGCTTTTAAAAGAAATTATTCTTAGTTTATTTTCAACAGAAAGTAGTTAAATTTCGATTTCATTTTGATTGATTAAAGAGCAAGACTGTCAACTGTAGAGAACATTGGCTACTGCCTCCAAGTTCCCAGATTGATTGCCTTGTCTCAGTGTGATTTCAGTTGCATCGATTTCTAAGGGAATGAGTTATTGCTACTGTATCCTTGATTGATGCTTTGCAGAGTGAATAGTTAGGATTTCAGAGTATTTGCATTCATGTTATTGTAATTAAATTTCTTTACAAGCTTCCGTTTACTCTTGTATCTAGAATAATATACTACATCTCTCATAGCATTACTCTTAGCTAAATCACAATCTCAAACAGAGTACACTCTTGAAACAAAAAGTCGTTCCCGGATTGATAATTAATGTAGGATAAATAGGTGTTAAAAAGATACCTTTTATACCTCAACAAGGGTGTGCCAACATCCTCTTCACATATGATGAGCCGCCAGATGATAGAGGTAATATTACTGTTTTATTTAAATTTATTCTAACATGTTCTTTAACTTGTTTTTCTTAAATTGTGTAATGAAATTGTCTAATTATTGTTGTGTACTTGTATATATTTGCAAACATTGGGTCTTTTGATGGTGAGGACATGTCGGCACCACCGCATGATCTAGGTGTGGATACTGATGATGATCAGGGCATGCCAGATGTTGAGGATCATCAGGAGGCTGATGCAGAGAGACCTGCTCCTGTTGGTGCGCCGGAACCGCCTTTTTCTAGGCGCAATCAGCTTGATACTAGATACATGATGGAGTTGGGCGACCAACTCATTGCATTGATTGTTGAGGCAAGCATTAGGCCCGCTAATATGAGATACATACATGCCGATGGTAGGTTGTTACATATGTGGAGAGGCATGTTGCGTGACATGTACAACCTGATGCAGCATTTCGTAGGAGCTACGACCTTAGTTAAGCGGCTAAGGAGCACCATTGCACGTTATAGGCATGGTCGAGATGCAACACGTGATCGATAGTCTACAAGAAGCAACTCATCATCTCATGATCATTCACCTCATGCCGCGCCAGATGAGCAACCTCCACTAGCATCTAGCAGTAGTCATCGTGGAGATCAGGCTAGACCATCAGCCACGTCTAGTCAGCAACCTGTAGTATCCATCAGTACTCATGATCATGAGCAGGCTGGACCATCGACCATCGAGGCTGCACCATTGACTGAGCAAGCCTCGACTAGTACTGCTATTGATGTTGTACCCCCAGCTGATCCATGAAATTTATATTACAGTTTTATATTTTTGACATTATTAAGTTATATATATATATATATATATATATATATATATATATATATATATATATATATATATATATGGTCCATGTACTTTATGTTCATGTTGCAGTTGTACTTAATTTACATGTTGGTGATCATTATGATGTGTATATTGTTAGGTCATGTTAGATATGTTCATTTAATGTGAAACTTGCAGATAGATGTGTATGTGATAGCATGAGTTATTTGACATGAGATGTATATTTGATGTTTGTGTTGTGATGATGTTATACAATGCTAATTGTGTTTTGTTAGATGATCATGATCACGATGATGTTAGCGAATTTGAATGTGTTTTTTATTCGAATATGATGTTTGTACGATGGTTATCATGATCGTGATGTTCATTAATTAATTTAATATTAAATGACCATGATATTTATTAAATATTATGTCATGATTGTAATTGAAATTGGAATTTTAATTGTAAAATTGTATTTGTATTTGTAATTGTAATTTTAACTGTAATTGTATGTAAAATAATTGTAAAATTTTAATTGTAATTGTAATATTTAATTTATTGTGAAATGATTGTAATTGTAATTGTATATATGACAAATTGTAAAATTGTAATTGTATGTAAAATTTTAATTGTAATTGTAATTATATGTAAAATTCTAAAATTGTAATTCTAATTCTAATCGTAATTGTATGTGAAATTGTAAAATTGTAATTGTATGTAAAATATTTGTAAAATTTTAATTGTATTAATGTGAAATCATTTTATTAAAATTTGTAAATTTGTAAATAATTGTAAAATAATAAATCTTGAATTTTTGTAACATAATAAAGTTTAGAAAATAATGCAAATAAATTCATGTACTTTAGAATTATCATTATTTTATTATGATCTTACATAAAAAAAAATAACTTTATATAGTATGCCATTTCTAGCGGAGGTTCCTGGTTTTTCGTTCGGTGCGCTTATCATCATAACCCGCACCGATGCACCTTAGTACTGTAGCGCACCAGTGCTTCACAACTCTTCCGCACCAGTGCTTCAAAACTCTTTCGCACTGGTGTATCATAAAACACCGTGCCAAAACATAAACCATGGTCTTAGGAAAATGCACCGGTGCACTTATAAAACCCCGCGCATTGGAACAGGGTTAAATAAAACCTCACGTGAACCAGGTATGTCATTGAAATATCTTTTCTAAGAAGGAAAATTTATTATGTAAAGTGTAGTATTAGAGCAGCGGAAGGTTCAAATCACGAGCAAGAATTTTTCTAAGGAGATGAGGGTTTGAAAAGATGAGAGTTTGAATTTCAACTAAGAAGTTTATAGCAGAGAAAATGAGTGATTCAAATAGAAAGATAGACAACGACGCTTACAGGGATGCATACGACTACAAAGCTTGACAGAGTACAAAAGGAGAAAATATTTATGAAAAATCTGAGAAGGGCGGTTGAGAAAGCTCGGTTGAGACCGATGATAGGGTTAAGAGGCCTAGTCATGAGGGTAATTATTTTCTTGATCATGACAGAGAGCATTCGGTTGAGGCCGACGATAGGGTTAAGAGGTCCCATGATGGAGAAAGGGAGAGTAGAGTTGATGGCAAAGAAATACCTTTCAACGCTCTGGCGAATAGCAAGGTGAAATGGTCCTTAGAAAGCAAGGAGTCCTATTCGCTAAGGGATATCAGAGAGAGATCAATTAAGTCTCTTGAATGGGCTAAGAGATCACATGAAGGTAACGATTCTCATTCTTACAAGGATGGAAGGGAAAGATTGGACAATAGAGAAAGATCAATCGAGGCAGTCGATAAAGCCAAGAGACACCATGAAGGGAAGGATTCTAATTCCCTTAAGGACAACAGAGAAATATCAATTGACATTGTTGATCAGGCTGGTAGGTCCCATGAAGGGAAAGATTCTCGTTTCTA
Organism: Pinus albicaulis; assembly: GCA_034641835.2. NCBI lineage: Eukaryota > Viridiplantae > Streptophyta > Pinopsida > Pinales > Pinaceae > Pinus > Pinus albicaulis. The sequence goes on along the minus strand of CM076582.1, from coordinate 753,377,526 downwards.
TAGGGATAGTAACGAAAGGTAAATCGAGGCTGTTAATCCGTGCACCATATCTAAAATAGGTCACAATGTGTACATTACGATAAAATAGATGGGCTTGTTTGCTTTGATGACCATGTTCACTTGCTCTCTCTAGAATGAATTTAAAATCTGGGAGTATTGTCCAAGCTTTGGTTGTCTTACATAAACTTTTAGCGGCAAAGTTGACGTCGCATAAAATCACATCTTCAACTTTCAATTGAACCTGAATGGGATCTCTTACTTGTCTGAGCTGTGGTCCTGTGGATAACGAGTAATATCACATGGAAGGTACCCAAAAACCCAAATTTTTGAAAGTATAGCTGAATTAGCCCTTATCAAAGAATGAAATGCCGAACAAAATGCGAACGAGATACACTTAAGGATTCCTTGGTTCCATTTTTTATTGAAAATGATGCTTTCTCTAGATGAAAACAATAAAAAGTCTGCTTGTATTATAAAAGGAAATCCAGTGACCATTTCTGTGGGAAGAAAAGCACAGATACCTGCAGCTACCATATTTCCACCTGCGAATTAGTTTCCCATTAGAAAAGCTAATGTAATAGCCCATTTTGCAATTTCTTTTAGTTGCTCAACCCTATACTCATTTTCTACGGGAAACCATTGCCTCCACATGTAATAACTGCATCATCTCGTCGAAAATTGGTCTTCTTCTGCTAACAAATGTAGAATGAAGGACTTGTTGTCATTTCTCCTAGAACATTCAAGGTCAGTTTCTCGTAAAACATAGATTGTATAAATTTTTCTAAGATCAAGATAGAAAGCACAAAGGAGAAAAGAGGAAATTGGATGCCAAGACGGAGGAGGAACTTACAAATGAGAAAGCAAATCATGGGTCAGTAAGAAAATCATGGGGCACCTTTTCTTGTTGTAGGTTATGGAAAGGTTCAAGTTCATTTTTCTGAAAAAAGAAGAGGTGTAGTTTTGAAAAGAAATGGCCCAAATATTTTCACAGCAAAATGTACATTTCCAACATGTATAATTTTGGTGTACGCACGTAAAAGTGATTTTGGTGCTTTAACTACAAATCGGTGCTAATGTACAGATGATTGCACCGGTATGTTTTAGTTACTGCGCACCGGTGTGTTTTAGTTACTACACACTGGTGCCTTGTTACCAATGGATGTAGCAGTGTGGTCCTATTAAGTGACGCACCGGTGGAAAATAATTGCAAATAAAAAAAACACAACTCTATTTTATTTAAGTGAAAAAATGTGGCAAATTGAAAATGGGTGGAAAAATATTTTCAAAAATCTAATTTCATAAAACAATTCTTTAAATACTAAACACTTTTCATTATTTCACTATTTTTTCTAAAATTTTCAGCCAGAGATTTGCAGGAGACATACTAGGAGCAAGAGAGCATGAGAGCACCATGGAGCAATGAAATACGTTCGAACATAAGTATTCATACAATTAGAATCCAAACCTCTAGTGATTCAAACCCTGTAGCATAGAATTTCAAATGATCTTGTGATTAAATATGATTATTTTTTTTTACTTTTCTGCATTCTTTGTACGAAGTAAGAAAAAAATTTCAATTTTTTTTTCCTTTTCAGAAGACAAAAAAAAAGAAAAAAAAAAGAAAAGAAAAAAAAAACCCATTTTTACCCTAAACCCTTCATTTATTTTGTTTCTACCCTTTCTTCTCCCTGTTTCTATTTTTCAGAATTAGGGCTTTTCATTTTAGATTGACATCCAACCCACGGGATGACTTGCATAGTCAGATCTCAATCCATGTCGACCCTTGCATGAATTTTTTTTATCAGTGCGCCATGCGTAGCCTAGCGCACCAGTGCACTGTATTATACAACGCACCCAACCTTATAAATCTTTACATGTAATATATATATATATATATATATATATATATATATATATATATATATATATATATATATATATATATATATATATATATATATATATATATATATATATATATATATATATATATAGTGCACCATATCTAAAATAGGGCACCAGTGCACTATGTTACGAGGAGAGCACCATACGGTCTATTATACTGTTTGTGCAGTGCGTTTATAATACCCCCACACACCGACGTCATTGCCTACATCATGACAGGAGCACCAGTTTCTTGAGATTTATTTTTTACCTAAAAATTTGACAATTTATTTATAAATATATTAATGAATGATATGGTACAGGTTTCATATTGATAAAGAAATGACTGAAAAGAAATCGAGTAACAAAAATACTGATAACACATCAAGAAAAGAAAAAAAAGGCAAGTTCTTTGTAAATTCTTTACAAAAAATATTATTTTTGAACTACATGTAAGTTTAACTAGTATGTATTGTTTACTGTGTATCATGCAGAGCCACAAAATTATGAAACTCGATAATATTATTTCTGATCTAAGACTAGAAGAGCGTAAAAGCTTGGTGGAAGAATTGCAAAAGGATGAATCAAGTGAATGAAAAAATACTATCGATTCAATGTGAGTTTCTTTTTTTAATTTTCATTAATAATATACTTAAAATTATTTGATAACATGTGCCAAACAGTCTATTAATTCACATCCGTTTAATGTTCTATAGGGTCCAACAACTCAGAAAAGGAATGTTGTTCTAAGAAAAGAAAAAAATAGAACATGCGAATGATAATTAATTTCTCCTTAGCTCATATGGAGTGGTGCTGGAGGTTAACGAAAGGGGGAAATTTTTTTACAAAAGTTTGAGGGATCTAGTGAAACAAATATATAGACGTTCTTTCCACTTATAATACAAAAACCAATCCAATGATTCGAAGAACCAAATTTTATCTAAACTATAGGAAGAGTTTCCAGAGTATTGGTCAATGAGACATGTCAGGCTTTTAATAGTAAAAACGTACAAAAAAAAAAGAAGGAATGAAAAAGAAATATTCCTTTAAATGTTTGTCTAGAATTATTTATAAATTTCACTTTTGTTATATTTAATTTTCATATATCAATATAAAAATCAAATAGTTTATTTTCATGTAACATTTTCAGGAAGATTATGAAAATCTCAAAAGATGAACGACCTGATATCAGAAATATGCTAGTAGGAATGTCCAAAAAGGTGTATAAGGAGATGGTCAAAGAAATTGACAAAATTGCAGCACAGGAGGAGCCATCCCAACAACAACGTGTTTCAAATGTAATATGTAATCATTGATTTTTTCGATCATTAGGTACGATAAATAAACAATTTAGCATTAAATATTAATTTTCAAGTATTTTCTTGTAGAAAAGAAAAGAAAATGGAACCCATTCAACACATAAAACATGACGACAAGGAAGAAAAGGGTTGATATCTAAGTTTGTGAGTAATTGTTACTTCCTTATAACAACTTAAATATATTTCATTTTTGTATTTTTTAAGTTGTTTCACAAAAATCATCATTGAATGTCTTCAAACAGGTGCTAACATTCAAAGAGGAACCATCAGACGAATTGATTGAAATTGGGTTAAATATGGGTTGTGAGTATATGTTGGCATATCAGAAATTAATTGTGGAATTTGTAAGCATCTATCGATCTTGTTTTACTTAGCTCTGTCTATAATTAATAGAACAAAAAAATCTTTTATATTAAATATATGATTTGTTATGGGCTATAAAACTTGCAGGAAACAAAGTATGGAACTGCACCAACATATGAAATTTTGAAATATGGCATGGTACATGGTTTTGAAAGAATGTGTATAGTTTATGTGTCAATTGTTGCTATGGTATGTCATTTAATTTCTTTTCGATTTACATTGATGTATATTATTTAATATTGCAATTTTCATTATTCTCAACAACGTATATACACTCATTTCAGTTTATTTTTATGTTTGTAGATGGAAGGTGAAGAAGAAGAAGACAATCAACACCATGAACAAAACATTCCTGAAAATAACCCAAGTCATGGAAGTAGCTCTAGCAGTGACAATAGTTCAAGTGAAAAATGATGATCACTATGTTTGGATATCAAAGAAAGACACTGTATTTTTTGAAATATTTGTTTGTGAAATCAGACATTTTGTTTAATGTAATGGACATAGTGTCCCAATTGAAAGACAAAGGGATACCAATAACTGCCCCATTTTGTATGAAAAATATTGTCTTATTCACACACACACACACACACACACACACACACACACACATATATATATATATAGACATTTTGTTTAATGTAATGGACATAGTGTCCCAATTGAAAGACAAAGGGATACCAATAACTGCCCCATTTTGCATGACAAAGACTGTCTTATTCATATATATATATATATATATATATATATATATATATATATGTTTTAATTTATTCTATTGCGTTCTCCATTGTCGTTCTTAAGTGCACTAATAAAAATTTAATTCATATGAATATTGTTATAAGATATATATGTGTCAATTTTTGATGAATAATGAATTTTAAAAATTCACAATAATTATGATATGATATAACAAATTAATCCAAACGTCACATTCAAATGCATTAATAAAATTTTAATTAATATTAATATTGTTATAAGATGTGCTGACTTTTGATGAATAATGAATTTAGAAAAATCACACTAATTTCACTGTCACAGGTCAATGTTTCTAAAAAATACAAAATGAACACCAGTGCATGTCAATTATTATACACTGGTGCGTTTGTATGATGCAGCGCACCGGTGCATTTCTACGACCTATGGACATTTCAAAAAAACCAAAACCAATTAAAAATCTTGGTGCACTTTGTGCGATACTGCGCATCGGTGCGTTTATGTGATACTACATGCCGGTGCATTTGTACGACGTATGGGCACCGCAAAAATACCAATACCAAATATAATTATCGGTGCATTTTTCTGATACGATGCACCAGTGCGTTTATATAAGTCTACGTACCAGTGCGTTGAGACGACCTATGGGCATCGCACAAATCCCAAGACCAATTGGTATGGCCCCATGCGTTGTATTACCAACACTATGCCCAATGTGGTTTTATACCTTGACGGCTTGGTGCAAGAAACTTAGACCGCCCCGGGGTCATTGTCTAGATTACACGCACTGGTGCGTTGAAACCTTAGTACTGCACCGATGAAAAAAACATCTGTAATAACCTCCAGCCACCAATTTTTTTTAGTTGTGTTTAATTTCCATTAAAAGCTCTGCCAAAACCTCCGTAACCATAAATGGATGTCGTAGCAAATGTTTTTTTGACAATTTTGGCCAATTTTATAACACTAAAAACCTCCTTTATAACCTTTGCTAGAGGGTATTTTCCTTGTAGTGTGTTGTCCCAACTAGTATTTTTCCTAGAGAGTTTCTTTGTTATTCTATCATCCCATAGAGAATATTTGATTTTGCTGTCCCAACTCTTCTTATTCTCTCAAATTGTCTTCTCTATTATGTTCTTGAGATTATTGTTGTTGGACTTGACCAAACCATTTATTTATAGGTAATAGTTTGAAGACTAGGAGAGAAGAATTCCAGAGTTAAATAAAATGTTGATAAATATTTTGAATTGAATGCTTTAGCATTGTTAGTTGTAATATTTGATGGCACAGTGAATCCTGTAATAATCATTTCTTTTAAAAAATCCATGACAACTCTACAGGTGGTTCCCTTTGTTGTGATTACTTAAACCCCACAACAAGGGAAGTAATTTTTAGCTATGAGAATCCATCAATGAATGTTTCTTGAATTATACTTGAATTCCATAGTGAGGTGCTTCTATTATAATTGGTTGAAGAATGGGCATCATTAATTTCTTCTTCCTATACATGATTAACAAGGTTGGCATGATCTTATCAACTTATGAACATTCGAAAATATAGTGGGTCAATAATATTCTCCTCTTAAAATCTTATAAGTCATGGTTATGATGGAATAATTTCCACCACAAATCCTTAATGAAACTGCCATTTCAACTTCTTTTCTTCTTGGTTGACACTTTCGAGGATAAATTCATCTGGAATTTTCCATATGAGTCCCTTTTCAATGAAGCAATACTTGGATGATTTCAATCTCAAATCCCTCTTCTTATGATCTGGAATGTCCCTTGGCGTTAAGAGGTTCTTCAAATAGTATATGACATTCGTGTACCAATCTGCCTCTCAAAATCTTCATTGACTATACATACCACATCACATGACTCTTTATTTAGGTCAAGAGCCATTGCATTTAATTTTTCCATTAATTAAACTAGACCATTTACTTTGATTAGTTTGGTGAGCTTGATTTTTATATCATATCAGGTAAAAATTTAGGGGCAAATTTTCACAAATGGGCTACTTTTTGGACATTTTTTGAAAAAAAATAAAAAATAAAAATAATAAAAATAAAAATAATATATATATGTATATATATATATATATATATACACACACACACACACACACACACACACACACACACACACACCAATTTGGTTAAAAACTCACCTATTTTTTAAATATATATGATTAAATGGATGATATTCGCCAAAAATTTACCAATTTTAATAGTAAATTACATGTTTTTTTTTTAATATTTGCCTACATTCTATATATATGAATTTTCAAACCAGAATATTCGCCTACAATACTATATATAAAAAAATATTTAAATCTTTAAAAAATTCTTTGGGTCATATTCTTGTATCTTTGTTATCCACTTGCCTCTAGTTCCTAAGAAATCATGTTGAGATAAAATGTCTTTAGTTGTTGGATGTGGAACATGGGAAATCACCTAGTAGTAATCAATATAAGTTTTAAAATTATTGAATGATTTGACCAAAGCATGAGATTGATTTTCCATGATTACATATTTTAACTATGCATTAGAATCATGCTCATGGAGGCTATAGTTTGCTCTTCACCCTATTCATTCTTTTGGAGAAGTATACTTGTAATAGTATTGATAGCAGAAAAAGAAAATAATATGAAATATTTGTAATGATCAGGACTTATCAATACTGAAAATTTTACAATAGATTCTTCGATATCTTTGATTGTTTCATTACCACTTTTATCCCACTTGTTTCAACAAACTACTTAGAGCCTTTATGATCTCAATGAAAATTTGGGTGAATCTTCTGATAGATTTTATCTTGTTGAAAATTTATTGAAATGCCTTCTAACATTTAGGTGGACTGATCTCTTTTATCCCCTTAATTATTTATGGATCCACCCTTTATGTGCCTTTAGAGCTTTCCCTATGTGGCACCAAGTATTTTGTTCTTTGGGTTAAGTGAAATAATATATTGTTGGCACCTTTCAAAAGTATAACTAAGATGTGCAATGTGAGAAGCTCTCTATTTTGAATATACTATGAGATCAATCTAATATATCTAAATGATATTTCCCATGAGGTCCCTGAAAACATAGTCCATTGCTCTCTGAAATGTTGTACCTGCATTCATTAACCCAAAAGGAATCCTTTGGTATTTATAAGTATCCCAAGGGTGCGGTGAATGTTTTCTTATGTTTGTCATCTTAATTCACTGACACTTGTTCTGTACCCTAAAAATCCATCTAGAAAAGATGACATTTGTGAACTTGTAATCCTTTGTAAAAACATTAGCATGTTGAGGAGTGGATTTTTCCTTAATGGATGAAGCATTGAAATAGTGGAAGTCCACACATAGACTAATTTATCCCAATTCCTTCCTTAGTATCACAAGTTTTGATAACCATGAATAATACCTTGTTGGCACAATGATTGTTGCATCAGGTACTTTGTCTAACTCATTTTTCACTAGAGAAATTAATTTTGGATTAATGCATCTTAGCTTACGACAAAATATTTTTCTTCCTCTTTTAATGGAATAACATATTTCCTACAAGCCTTTAAACCCTGATAATACCATGCAAAAGCATGCTTAAAATATTTAATAAGTCTCTCAATGGCCTTCCTTTCTTCATTTGTAGTATTTATTCCATATTTAATTATCTTTGGATCTTTTTGAGATCAAATATTGATTTCTATGTAATCATTGAGCTTGATGGTTTCTATCCTTCCATTTTATATTCCATCTTGTTGAAAATGTATCTAATGGGGACTAAGCCTGTAGGTATTCCATTTTATTTAAGTTTCACAATGTCGTCCTCTTTTGTCCATTCAAATTCATTTTCTGAAATTCCTTGTAATGAGTTGATAAACCTAATTATATATTCATCATAATCAAACACTTGCTAATGGATATCGTTATTTGGCACAAATGGTTTATATACGATCTTTATTTTATTTCCTTCCATCGACTCTTGACATGACTATAAAGTAGAGAGTGAAACTTCCAATGCATCTACTTTCTCGTTCATTGATTTTCGTTGGGATTTTATAGATAAAGCCTTGAATGATTCCATGGCATCCAAAATTGGTTTCCTATATCTTTTATTTTTTCAACTTTGAGACATAACATCCCTTTACTTGGTAAAAAATTAAATCAAAATCTCCCAATATTCTTCAAAACCTTAAGACCAAATTCTTTAGCTAAATATAGACTAAACAAAAGAGCCTCATGCTTGGCTATATTGTTCTAGCTTCAAACTCCAAATGAAAATAATTATAGGAGATTTTATGTTCGCATGAATTAAATGCAATACCTACACCATTACCTATATGAATCTTGTGAAGTTCATATTCCATATTTGGTCAATGTCTTTTTGAGGGGACTCATATGAAGCTAGCACTATGTATGAACAAAAAAGGTCACTAAAGCACACCAATTTTCTTTCCAAATTCATCGAGTCTTCAACATGATTCCTTCTCAACTATTCCCGACGTAGAGTCACAAAATACACATCACCAATACGGATAATGACGTAAGACAAGTCTATCTAAATTCTTCTACCCAAATCAACTACACATTTTTTTAACAAAAGCATACCCCAAGGATTGGGTACATCAATTACCACTATGTCCATTACTAAACGTATATCTAGGTGTGCATCCAGATGCACTTGTAAAATTTTTATGAGAACAAAAACTAGAAACTCTTGAGAATCCATTGTACAAATATTTATATATGGCCTTGAAGTCCTTAAACCAATTTTATTCATGACTTCAAGGGTCATTACATTCATGGAAACTCTAGAGTCCAACATATAATTGTCTAATATCTATCATGTAACTATTACTGAAATGAAGAATAGTTAGTTCATTGAATCCTTAACCCATTTTTATCTCATTATCTACAATATGATAGGGGCATATTCCCCTTATTCAATATTCAAGATTAGACCTTCTCTGATTTCGAACCATAGTGCATTTTCAATTTATTTCATGATTTTTGGGTACTTGACTAATTCTTTTATAAGTAATCACACCTTTGCATTATTTATCCAACCTGTTATATCGAGATTGTCCTAAGGAGGTGTTGGAGCTTACTTAAAATTTTGAATATGAGGAGCCTCAGGTTGACTTTCATTCTCTAGAGGAAGTGACGATTTTGGTTGGATTGAATTCTTGGTCTTTCTCCTACTATATGTTTTTCCTTTGTACCTTCTAGAGTACATTTGGTATATCTTTTCTAGTGTTGGCATCTCACCAAATGGTTTTGTTGTTATATCAACTTCTATTTTATTCATTGAGATTGTTAAGTTTCTTCATCGTAAAAATATTCTTCTCCCAGGACCATGTTGCATGTGTTTGGGTAACCCCTATCATGTGACATTGTACACTCCCAATAGATTACACAAGTCCCTTCAATGTGAAATGAATTACAACATCTAAAAAACTATGGATGGGGGTTTTCCACAATATTAGTTGGTTTTAATGAACTAGGAGATCTCTAATTTGATGGTGGTCCTTTGATTCCATTCCTTGGTAGAAACTTGCTATGTTGACAACTCTTCTCAATCTACAAAATCATTTCTTGCGTGGAAGCCTAGTTATTGGTGATATCAATTTCAAGTTATTTGAATATATCAACCAAGAAATACAAAGGCTCTAGAGCAGATGAAGGAGGCATTGAAGATGAAAATTTCTTCCTGTGTTCCACCCTTTCTATTTAGGGAACTAAAATATTTGTCTTGCCAGAAAATACCAAACTTTCATCCAAGCTCCCTGTCTTTTATTTAGCTTGAATTTTTTTTTTTTCTTATATTTATTTAGGAAGAAGATTAAATTACCTTGGAATGCTTTCATGTAGTACATTAATATGGTTTCCTGAGTTATTTGATGTATTTGTAGATCTCCCAAACAACCTTGTAAAATATTGCATGAAATTCATCAATAGATTCATTATTAATTCTTTTAATGTTAGTCAAAGCATTCAAAAGGAAAAATATATCCTTTTTCTCAACCCATCCATTAATTAAACATCATGACAAGATTCATATGAATTAATACTATATGAGGTGAGCTAAAAAAATATTTTTTAAAATCTTTCTTTAATGATGAAGAGAAACATTTAAGGAAAACTATCAAGGTGATCGTATGTTCTCTGAACAAATCTCAATGTTGTATTTTCCTAATAACATTATCCACACCAAAGGTGGGAATTTATTTAAAGGAGGTTGGCATGACATGGTGTTGAAATAAAATGTTAGTGTAATCAAAAGGTTTGTAGGAATATTTCAACCATGTAGTAGCCATTATATATTAAGTACGTAAATAATATTCAAATTTTCTTCTTATACCACAATGATTCAAAACCTAACTTATTATTTTATTCCCAACATGTGTTTTGTAGTCTCTTCTTTGATAGAAAATTTCAATCTGAGGGGCTTGAATAGGATCACCTTGGGATTTTGTTTGTGTCCTATTTGTTATTTTTTGTTGTTGTGTAGTCACTAAATGAGGCCTATCAAGTTAGTTGTTCAATTCTCACCAAGATAAAATATAGAAGAAAAAACTTACCTGCCAAATGTTGTTGAAAAACTAGGGTGAAAGACCTTCTCCTCGACAATGACACCAAAAAATGTTTTCCCTGCAAGGGGACAATTCACATTTTGAAATATAAGGTCTTTAAAACACCAGGGAAATTAACCTTATCCCTAGAAATAGCACAAAAAATGTTACCACTTGGATCAACAACCTTGGCAAAGTTCAATTAAAGTGTTAAGTGGTAAGCACATAGGAAATACCCTCACACTTTAGGCCAACTCATACAATGTCACGGGGGTATCCCGATCTACACACAATTCACTAACAATCTTAAATCCAAATTCCCATAAAAAATAAGTATGATGAAAAGTAGGAGTTAAAAGAAATTAAATTATAGGTCTAATACAATTGCATAAAATAAAAACCAATAAACACGACTCACTCAACATACTCAATAAATGGTTATCATTGTTTCTTGAGAGTGAGGGAAAGGTATAAATACTAATTAAAATGACTTATCCTTGATTTCCACTTGATTTGTAACTGGATTTGGACAAGCTTGCTATTTTCCTACACTTCTAGGTCTATAAAATAACCAAAAAATGCAAAAATGCCATATTTGGAGTGCCTTTGAAGCAACCCAAAAGTGTGGAAACGCACTATGATGGATCCTTGGGTGCTTGAGTTTTTGGACCAAAAAAGTGGAAATACAATCTAGCTATAGTAATGCAGTAACTAACATGTTACCGTAATCTGATCCAAACTTGTAAAAATTAGGGGTCCAATCCCCCTAAGGTCAAAATTAAAAGTTCCCTAAAAAAGATAAATCCTTTTTCAAGACTTAAGGGACTTAAGGAACTTCTAAATGTTAATAATATGCAATAGAAACATTTCATAAATGTAATTAATGGTATAGGGTGTTAGAAACAACCTCTTAGGAAACCCTATGCAAGGAGCCTCACTAATCCTTTGAAGATACTATTGTAAATAAAATTCAAACTATTGATGACATCTTCAAAACCATCAAGGTTATTTCATATAAACCTTTAAAGAAAAAAACAATAAAATTACTTTATTTGGGCCTTTAAATCATCAATATGGCACAAATCCCAAGAAAATTGTCTAGATTAAAAAATGTAATGAATGAAACTTTTTACTTTACAATAAATGAAAGATATTTCATGGTTTACTTTATTTTTTATAGTTAGATTTTTTTTTTTTTTTTTTTAAGGGATTTTTAATAAATAAATAAATACAATAATGGAGCAATTTTTTTTAAACATTGACTGTTTATTAGATTAGGTCGTAAATTATTGATATGAATTGGGGCTATTTAGATAAAGATGAATCCCCTCTTAAGTTGTTTATTAAATTTTTGTGGATTAGGGAAAAGAGGTCGGACCATAAAAGTTAAAATTACATATTTTTATAATCAAGACAAGTTATGAAACCAAGCTGATGCAGCGGCATTCGAGCAAACTTTTATTAAAATATGAATCTGAAGCTGTGGAAAGAAAAATGTGGACAATCATTATAAATTGGGGCAAAATTGGTTAAAACAGAGCTAAGTTGATGGAACTAATTAATGTAATTATCTGCCATGTATGCATAACGAGAGATTAGGGGTTTGTTTGAGAAATTGAAGGAGTGAAATTGTGGATCTTGGGTGATTCACACTCCTGGAAAATTCTATAAAAGAGAGAGTGTGCGCGTGATAGAATAAAAGTGCGAGTGGAAAATACAATGTAATTAGAAGTGGATTTATTGGCTAAGGCTGAAATGCCTTAGGGTTTGTATATAATTAAAATACATATGATGTCGGTTTCTGTGTGTCGAGTTGTGGTTATTTATATTTTAGGTTCATTTATTAAATAATGTGTTATGATATTTATTGATCGACCATCGATCACTGTAAGGATCGATGGCGATCCAATGACAATATAATGTTATAGAGTGAATACTGTATGGCAGAATTAAATCTGCATTGGAACCACGAGTGAAGGAACTTTGAGTTGAGACACAGTGTAATAGCAAGTGGATGATGCAGGTTTGAATGAGAAGGCAGAAAACACATGATAGTGTTAAGAATTGAAGGCAGAATGGTGGACCAAAGCACAGTGGAAGCGTGGTGAAATACGCGTTTTGGAACCATGAGTGGATGAACAGTGTAGGTGGTTTTTGAAAACCATGAATGGTTTTCACGCAGCCTTCGATTGGTAAGTGGTTTTATTGAAATTGAACGCGATCGAGTAAGATTGTGACACGTCACGGGCACGAAACTGCCAGTTTCGCGTGACTTTGGAGCGATAGTTCGTCGGGGTTAATTGGACGCGATAGTCATTCGATCATCAAAAATTGAGATTCGACGGTGTTTGCATCGGACACGGAGGTTAATGAAGGAGTGGAACATAGGTGTAAGATGCGCTGGTGATAACGGTGGAAGCCACAACTTATTTCGATTAATAAGTTGTGATTTATGTGGAGCGACAATCGTCTGATCTTAGATTGACGGTTCTCGCAAATAAAAATGACTCGGGGTTTAAAATTTTAATGAAACCGAGATATGTTATAAAAAAAAGTTGAATGACTTTTGGGTTATGGGTTTAAGTGTGTCAAAGTGGGACCACTTTCTGTAATTCCGTATTTAGGGAATGTTGTTGCTTTGTTTTATTTGCTTCTAATACATTCTAATGTTAAGGGTTCAAAAGAGGGCCATCATGTATTTTTCAAAGTTTATGGAATTCGATGGTTTTATTTGCTTTCGATATATATATACACGTGGGTCATAACCCACAGGTCCTAGGATCAAAGGATCGGATAATGTGAATCATGCAGCTTTGATACATATTTTGAAGGCTGCAGGTTCATATTGATAAGGATCTGTTGCGAGAAGGAGTTTGCATACAAAGAAAGAAGAGGTACAGTTTTGTTTTTTAAAGCTTGTGATTTTTATATTTTGTGAAGGTAGCAGTAGAGGAAGGTGAGAAGATTGCAGTAGCCTAGAGCAGGAGTGCTCAAATGGTTCCACAGGAGCGAACCAGAGAGATGCCAAAAGAATAAGCTCAGAGGAGAGAATTTTGGTGAGGTGTCTAGTAGTAGGGAGGAATTTCTATTGCAGAGATTTTGTTGCAGCTCACAAAGGAAAATTCCACAGAGGATGTGGGTAGAATTGTTCAAGAATGTTGTTACGGGAAGATCATAAAGGGAAATTCCACAGAGGATGTGGGTAGAATTGCTGATAAATGTAGAAGACATATGACCAAGAGGTCATAAATTTTTTGTGCCTCGGGAGTTTGATGCAGGGGCATCTGAGCAAACTTTCATTAAAATTGGAATCCGAAGCTGTGGAAATGAAAATGTGGAAAATCATTATAAATTGGGGAAAAATTGGTTAAAACAGAGCTAAATTGTTGGAACTAATTAAATGTAATTATCTGCCATGTATGCATAACGAGAGATTAGGGGTTTGTTTGAGAAATTGAAGGAGTGAAATTGTGGATATTGGATGATTCACACTCCTAGAAAATTCTATAAAAGAGAGAGTGTGTGCATGATAGAATAGGAGTGCGAGTGGAAAATACAATGTAATCAGAAGTTGATTTATTGGCTAAGGCTGAAATGCCTTAGGGTTTGTATATAATTAAAATACATATGATGTCAATTTTTGTGTGTCGAGTTATGATTATTTATAGTTTAGATTCACTTATTAAATACTGTGTTATGATATTTATTGATCAACCATCGATCACTGTAAGGATCAATGGCGATCCAATGACAATATAATGTTATAGAGTGAATACTATATGGCAGAATTAAATCTGCGTTGGAACCACAAGTGCAGGAAATTTGAGTTGAGACACAGTGGAATAGCAAGCAGATGATGCATGTATGAACGAGAAGGTAGAAAACACGTGATAGTGTTAAGAATTGAAGGCAGAATGGTGGACCAAAGCACAGTGGAAGCGTGGTGAAATAGACGTTTTGGAACCACGAGTGGATGAACAGTGTAGGTGGTTTTTAAAAACCACGAATGGTTTTTTCGCGTAGCCTTCGAGTGGTAAGTGGTTTTATTGAAATCGAATGCGATCGAGTAAGATTGTGACACGTCACGGGCGTGAAACTGCCAGTTTCGCGTGACTTTGGAGCGATAATTCATCTGGGTTAATTGGATGCGATAGACATTCAATCATCAAAAATTGAGATCCGATGGTGTTCACGTCAGAAGTTAGACGAAGGTTAACTAAGGAGTGGACCATAGGTGTAAGATTCATTGGCGGTAATGGTGGAAGCCACAACTTATTTCGATTAACAAGTTGTGATTTATGTGGAGTGACAACCGTCTGATCTTAGATCGACGGTTCTGGCAAAAAAAAATGGCTCGAGGTTTAAAATTTTAATGGAACCGAGATATGTTATGAACAAAAGTCGAATGAATTTTGGGTTACGGGTTTAAGTGCGTCAAAGTGGGACCACTTTCTATAATTCTAGATTTATGGAATGTTGTTGCTTTTTTTTATTTGCTTCCGATATATATATATATATATATATATATATATATATATATATATATATATATGTATATATATATACGTGGGCCATAACCCACAGGTTCTAGGATCGAAGGATCGGATAATGTGAATCATACAAATTTGATACAGATTTTGAAGGCTGCAGGTTCATATTGATAAAATGACAGTTAAAATACCCTATGGTAGTTTAGCTTTTCATCAAGTGGTATTAGAGCAGGGAAAGGATTTCCTGCGAGAAGGATTTTACATACAAAGAAAGAAGAGGTACAGTTTTGTTTTGTAAAGCTTGTGATTTTTATATTTTGTGAAGGTAGCAGCAAAGGAAGGTGAGAAGATTGCAACAGCCTAGAGCAGGAGTGCTCAAATGGTTCCACAAGAGCGAACCAAAGAGATGCCAAAAGACTAAGCTCAGAGAAGAGAAGCTTGGTGAGATATCTGGTAGTAGGGAGGACTTGCTATTGCAGAGTTTTTCTTGCAGCTCACAAAGGACAATTCCACGGAGGATGTGGGTAGAATTTTTCAAGACTGTTGTTACGGGAAGATCACAAAGGGCAATTCCACAGAGGATGGGTAGAATTGCTGACAGATGTAGAAGACATATGACCAGGAGGTCATAAAATTTTTGTGCCTTGGGAGTCTGATGTAGAGGCATCCGAGCAAACTTTCATTAAAATTGGAATTCGAAGCTATGGAAAGGAAGATGTGGACACTCATTATAAATTGGGGAAAAATTGGTTAAAACAGAGCTAAATTGCAGGAACTAATTAAATGTAATTATCTGCCATGTATGCATAACGAGAGATTAGGGGTTTGTTTGAGAAATTGAAGGAGTGAAATTGTGGATCTTGGATGATTCACACTCATGGAAAATTCTATAAAAGAGAGAGTGTGTGTGTGATAGAATAGGAGTGCGAGTGGAAAATAAAATGTAATCAGAAGTGGATTTATTGGCTAAGGCTGAAATGCCTTAGGGTTTGTATATAATTAAAATACATATGATGTCGATTTCTGTGTGTCGAGTTGTGGTTATTTATAGTTTAGATTCATTTATTAAATACTGTGTTATGATATTTATTGATCGACCATCGATCACTGTAAGGATCGATGGTGATCTAGTGACAATTAATGTTATAGAGTGAATACTATATGGTAGAATTAAATCTGCGTTGGAACCATGAGTGAAGGAAATTTGAGTTGAGACACAGTGGAATAGCAAGCAGATGATGGAGTTCTGAATGAGAAGGCAGAAAACACGTGATAGTGTTAATAATTGAAGGCATAATGGTGGACCAAAGCACAGTGGAAGCGCGATGAAATACACATTTTGGAACCATGAGTGGATGAACAGTGTAGGTGGTTTTTGAAAACCACGAGTGGTTTTTGTGTAGCCTTCGAGTGGTAAGTAGTTTTATTGAAATCAAACACGATCGAGTAAGATTGTGACACGTTAGGGGTGCGAAACCGCCAGTTTCGTGTGACTTTGGAGCGATAATTCGCCTGGGTTAATTAGACGCGATAGACGTTCGATCATCAACAATTGAGATCCGACGGTGTTTGCGTCGGAAGTTACACGGAGGTTAACGAAGGAGTGGACCATAGGTGTAAGATGCACTGGCGATAATGGTGGAACCCACATCTTATTTTGATTAACAAGTTGTGATTTATGTGGAGCGACAACCGTCTGATCTTAGATCGACAGTTCTCGCAAATAAAAATGGCTCGGGGTTTAAAATTTTAATGGAACCGAGATATGTTATAAACAAAAGTCGAATGACTTTTGGGTTACGGGTTTAAGTGCGTCAAAGTGGGACTGCTTTCTGTAATTCCATATTTATGGAGTGTTGTTGCTTTTTTTTATTTGCTTCCGATACATTCTGATGTTAGGGGTTCAAAAGAGGGCTAGCATGTATTGTTCAAAGTTTATGGAATTCGATGGTTTTATTTGCTTCCTATATATATATACGTGGTCCATAACCCACAGGTCCTAGGATCGAAGGATCGGATAATGTGTATCATGCAGCTTTGATACATATTTTGAAGGCTGCAAGTTCATATTGATAAAATGACAGTTAAACTACCCTATGGTAGTTTAGCTTTTCATTAAAATCCCTACTAGAAAATATCCCACCAAGGGGGTAGCCTTCAACCATAAGATCAACTATGAAATGAAATAAAAGCAAACCCTTGTTGAGAAAGCTTACGATATTTCCAAACAAGGAGTTTTAATCCTCACTTCACACCAACAAAGGGGAAGTGGGAGATCTACCCTAGACGTCTCTTTCTAAGTGAATTTTTTTCCATTCAAATGGATTGATCTTGGTAACCTTCTAGTAGTCTTGAATTAATCACAATTTTTCCTTTGAAAAATATGTAGAATATCCAAGAAACGAAAACTCCAAATTCAACACCAAAAATTCATGAAAATAATTACATTATGGAAAGAATTATCTCAACAATTCACAGCCATTTTGAAAGAGGATGAGATCTCTATTTATAGATGAGGCTCTCAAAATTTTTTGATTTAAGTTTGTGCCATTAATTCCTGGAAACAGATTCTTAATTAAATAAAAAAGATGCAATAACAAACACATATGTTAGTGTAGATATTTTATCCTAGAAATCCAAAATTGGGAAAACCAACAAGATTTTTCAATATATATAGTTTTTGTATAGTATTACAATACAATATATATCCTTTTAAAACCATGAATTGTGAGTCCATTTTCCTTGGATTAGAATACAACCGTAGTTCCTTAACCAAAACTATAAAATAATCTGCTACAAAACTGCTTTAAAAAAAATTATGTGTACCAAAAATTACTACAAGTAAATGCAAAAAACCACCCAATTTTTTTTCGAGAGCATGTCCTGAATAAGGGGAAACCCCGTGACCCTCTTGTTGTTCCCAGTGAAATGCATAGTGTATGAAATTAGTCATGCAAATAATATAACACACACCCAAATTGTCCTACTACTTGTTTTCTTTGCACGCAGAGGTTCACAACAATATATGATTAGCAATCTATGGAAATAATGCCCATTTTTTTCACTACACCAAGAGAACTTATTAGTGTTCACAAGTTTGTTAATGAATCTGCAACATTCTTCAAAGTGATCAATTTTTTTGTAGCACCTTGTATTCCGCCATTTCTCTCACGAAATGATACTAAATATTAGTATGCTTTGTATTCAAATGATAAATTGAGTTCTTTGCCATGAAGCTTGCACCGTGACTATTAAAATTGATCCTTACAACTTATTTTACCAACCCAATATCTGAACACATTCTCATAACCATATTGCTTCCATGAGTGGCTACCATGCATTCATATTTTGTAGTTTTTTTTTTTTCTAAATAAGAGTAATCTATTAACAGAGGGATAAAAATACGTCGTGACCGCAATAAAAAACTACTGCCTTAGAGGCAGAAATATCATGAAAAACAGTTGTGGAGACTGCCCTTTGATAGGGAAACCAGTCAGACAAAGATAGCCAAAACCCACGCAGGGGATCTAGTTGTGATCTTCCTGAGTTTGCATAGGACCAAAATTATACAAAAAGAAGATGAAAAACCTCATAACCGTTTGAATAGAAACATGCCCAATCGTATGGGCAGTAGGAAAATAAGAAAGACTAGCAGTAAGCCTACTAATCATCAGAAGGCTCTTCAACAATACAACACCAACCTGAAGCCATCAAGTCTCTGGCAAGATCTTCCTCGGATTTTGAGGGACCGGGATCAGCTGGAGCCATAGCCACATCAGGAACGCTGCTAGCTGGAACCTTCGGAACTTGCATCGACGCGCTGCCAACTCCCATATGAAAATTCGAAGTCTGGGCAGGATCCACCTCAGGGCCAGCTAGATGGGCGCTTGACTCCTCGTGGAAAACCACTGTGAAGAGCGCAATGATTCTTGGGCGAATCAGGGAGCTGGAGAAAGTAAAACGTGTAGAGCCAGTAGTGGGAGGAGGCGAGGTGGCTGGAGGTTGGGGAGCAGGGGAACTCCAGCAATGATGAGTGTCAAGATAGCGACCCCTTCCACTGCGTGTCCGAGGGTAATGGCTGGGCATCATACTGCTGGAGAGAGAAGGTGAAATCAAAGAAGGGCTGGAGTGGGCGCTCACAGGACAACCCCTGGTGCCGCCTCTTTGACTCCGAAGCCTGTGGCATAGTCGAGGCATTGCAGGAGCTAAATGAATCCAAACAGCAGCTATGGCAGGGGGATAATAACTCGAAACGAGTCCAGTGACCCGAGAAAAGTGCCAAGTGTTCAGAAGGGGTAGCACCTTAGATGGACTAGAGCGCAACTTCAAGAGCAAATCCCCCTCCAAGTAGCTCGAGACGTCTGGTTTGGAAAAAACGACTCCACGCAGGTTGAAAGTAGAATTGGTACCAGAGAGCAGAAGGAGGCGGACACATTGCATTTGAGACCATTTCACAATGGTCTCATTGTTACTCCACCCCTTAACCTTCCTTTGTGCGTATCGTAAATCCCCCATAATTACTGAAGCATTGAAGTGATTCGAGTAGAAGCGAGTGATGGCAGAGGCCAGTTCGGTGGGCGTGAGGTGAGGTACTAAACCAGATGGAATGGATCCTTTGGTATCTGCGAGGTTTAAATGCAAAAATCTCTCACATATCAGCCTGAGATATTCACTGTCCGGGGTGGGCAGGTGTCGATCCACCTCGCTGCATCTCTGTCCCATCGTATCATACATCCGTCGGAGCACCCACATCCAGGAGAGTTGCATCCCTTTGGATGAGTGTTTTGCATTCCTGATTTTGATCATGATTCTGTATTATGTCAATAGCTCTAGTGAGTAGAGTGTGCTCAGTATCCACCCCCGCATTGGCCAGAAGGTCAGCAACCTTGTTGCCTTCACACTTAACATGTTGGAAAATGAAAACCCGATTGGTTTGGAGCCATTGTTCAATCACTTCCAATCTGGCTTCGAGTCTCCAACTGTTAGCAATTTTATGCGCATATGTCCCATTGAGGAGTTGATTGGCCATGTTGATGAGGATTTGGGAATCACCTTCTACCACCAGAGGATGGAAGCCATGTCGCTGGGAAAGGAGTAGACCTTGCCAGAGACCCTCCAATTCAGCAGAATTGTTTGTATCCCATCCAATGTTACCGTAAAAGAATAAAAGAGGCAAACCCTCACGATCTCTGAATATGCCTCCAAATCCAGCTTTGCCGGGATTGCCCTTTGAAGCTCCATCAAAGTTGAGCTTGAAACAGAACTTAGGAGGGGGGGTCCAAGAGAGCTCTATGATGTTATGGCCTTTTGAAGGGCTGCAAATGTGCATACTTTGAGGAAGTTGTAACCTCCAGTTATCCCAGAGGTTTTTCTCATTAGCCAAAGTGGGATAATCTTCCGGTTGCCAGGTTTGAAGATTCAAGGTCTCTTTGAGATTAAGACAGAGGTTGCTCCAAATAATGTCTAAAGGAGTGCTTTGATCTTTGAATATACGCTTGTTCCTTTCTTTCCAAATTGTCTAGAGGAGAAGACCAGGAATCAATCTCCATAGTTGGTTGAGAAGTTCGCTTTTATAAGGGTTTTGGTGCCAATGTTGAATGGAATCGATTATATCATTAGACACTCTGCAGTTCTTTTGGCAGTGGAAGATGGCCTTCTCCCACAATTAGATGGCTAGAGGGCAGGAATTCAAGAGGTGCTGGAGAGTTTCTTCCTAAGAGTTGCAATTGGGACAGATGGAGGGCCCATGGAAGTTTCTTTTTCGAAGATTGTCCCAAGTGAGAATTTTCCAGTGCCCCAAAATCCAGAGGAAGAAAGATACTTTGGGCCAGATGCTCGGTGACCATATTCTGCTCCAGATGGGATCCAGGGGCCTTGGATCATTGCTTATAATTTTGTACGCCTCTTTGGTGGAAAAATACCCGTTTGGTGTGTATCCCCATCTGAGGATGTCCCTACCATTGGAAATCCTTATGCGTCGATTCTGGAGTTCACGCTCCATGACCTCCTTGGCCTGATTATCTGCATTTCTGATTAGTCTATCGATCTGCTTCCATTGCCTGTACCCATGTGCAGTCTCCGACGTCCATTGTTGCTGAACTATTTCCTGTTGTTTCTCCTCCCACTCTTGGCTTGGAGGCGGATTGTAGATGTTGTTGAGCTTTGGAAGTTGTTGCCATGCATCCGTCTAGAACCTTGCAGAGCAGCCGTTCCTTATTTCCCAGAAGCTGTGTTGTTGGATAAGTGCGTAGTGTTGTCTAGCTGCGTTCCATATTAGGGATCCATTTTTAGTGGGAGTGAATCTGATTAGCTCTTCCATTGGTCTATGATTGGCGTACTTGGTAGTCCAGAGGGCTGCCCATGGCTTGTTGGGATAAGAGAGCCACTGCCACCATATTTTTGCACCCATTATTTCATTGCTGTGCTGTGGATCTCTTAGCACTATGCCCCCTCTTTCTTTTGACTGGCATGCTGTCGTCCACTTTACCAAGGCCCATTTGCGGTGTGTTCCTATTGCACCCCAAAGAAAATTGCACTGTAGAGCTTTTATTTTTTTCAGAACCCATTTAGGTGCTGCCATAATAGAGAAAAGATAGAGGAGCATTCCCTGAAGCACTGCTTTTATTAGCACAGATCTGCTAGCTATATTCAACGTTCGATGCATCCAAAGGGTGAGACGTGATTCAAGTTTCTCCAGGAGCAAACACCATGAGGTGTGCTTGATGGCCGAATCTATTAAAGGAGCACCTAGGTATTTGGAGGGTAAGGAGGCGATGGAGAAGCCCAGGATGTGGGCAATGGCATTCTGAGTAACAAAGGGGGTGTGAAAGAAGAAAATCTGCGACTTGGCCTTATTTATACTCATCCTTGAGGCATCAGAGAAATCATTCAGAATGTATTTAAAGATGGAGGCTTCATGAACAAAGGGGTACCCAAACAACATGTTGTCATCGAAAAATTGTTGATGAGTAACATTCATATTCTATAGTTGAAAGTGGCACTAAAAAATATTTTTTGATCATCCAACTAATTGCTCCTCCAGATTAGTTAAACGCATACCCACTTGTATATATTTTGTGGTCTAGATCTCCAACCTAGACTACTTCAAAAAAACCATGTATATCAAACATTATTTGGTCCTGGTCTTCAATGGCGTAATCGATATCCAGTAGTACCATGAAAATACTTGAAAACCCTCTTTATTATTGTCCAATTCTCCATCTCTGGTTTTGACATATACCTACTCAATACTCCCACTACATATGCAATGTCAATAGTAGAAGTGTCCTCAAACACAAATTTTATTAGTAAGGAAATGTGCAAGGCCTTACACATAATCACTCAACGCTCTTGCAGGAGGATAAAAACAAGCTTTAAATAAGCTTGTGTCCTACACTGATTTAGTTATAGATCACTTATCTCATTTACAAGTGTCCATTTACATTTAATTCATTTCTAACAATACTCCTAACAAATTTCCTAATTTAATTCCTAAAGAATAACACTTTTCTAGATGTCATATCTATTATAACAAATAGAAATTCTAAGAAGACTATGGGACTCTAAATAATTAATTTATGAAAACTATAAATAGTTAAATATTAATTTGTGTAGTTTAGATCATATATCTAACATTCCCCCCTTTGATATAAAGGTACATTAAAACATATACCAAGCTCTTCCCTGAACTTAGTAAATTTGATCCTGCTAAGTGGTTTTGTGAAAATATCTGAAATTTGGTCTTTTGAAGGACAATATATTGGTTTTATGACGTCCTTTGTGATTTGTGTCCTGATGTAATGATATTGTGTGTCCACATGCTTTGTTTTGGAATGGAAAACTATATTTTTTGAAATTTTTATGGTTGAATGGTTGTCTATGAATAAATATGTGGCTTCTACTTGAGGAACACCTAAATCCTGCAAAATTTTGTGCGACCAAACAATCTCACATGTTGCTTCCAATGATGATATGCATTATCATTTTTCTAAATAAGTTTCCATTATGGATTGCTCCTTGTAATTCCAAGAAACTGTTGTTGACCCCATGTTCATCAAATAACTTGATGTTGATGCTTGATCATCAATACTTCTAGCAAAATATGCATCTGAATATCCACCAAGTACAAATATCTTTGTCTTTTTGTAGAGAAAACTATTTTTTTCCTTGGATATATCTAAGGACCATTTTTGTTTCATTTGAGTGGATTATTCAAATTTTGTCCCTTCTATTTCTCCATCTATCTTATATTTGATTCGGTAAACCCATTTGCATCTAATGGGTTTCACATTTTCAGGCCAATCAACAAGTTTCCAAGAGTTATTTCCCATCACTGATTTATATTCTTCAACCATTGCCTTTTTCCATTTTATATGTTTTACTGCCTCTTTGAATGTGGAGGTATCATTAAAATCATTTTTTATTAAGGAAAATATTTATTCATTTCTTTGTGAACTTCTTGTTCATGTTTTGATTTGTTCATCTGTCCTGATATCCTTCAAAACTTGAATGGCCCTTTTAGGAAGTTAATGTTGACTTATTTGTGGATTTGAATTATCACCATAATTATAAGTTGGATTGGTTTAAATATATTTTCTTCGATCATATAAAGGTTCACGGGGTGGAGCCACTGTCGTATAAGCTATTGCCAGAAGATCCGAATAGTCTCGATGAAGCACGTGAGATGGATGAATCATTTTCTACAGAAGTCCATTCAATCTCATACCATTGTTGTGTACTTGGTTTATTTTGCATTATGATTTTGTTTTTATCACCTTTAGTTTCCAATTTCCATAGAAGACTTTCTATCTATGTCGCACTCTTGCTTTCTGTTTCATCAAATATAACATCTTTATTGACAATAAAATTTCCATTGTATAAAAGATGATATCTCGTTTTTCAATGGAATATCCAATCAATGCACACTTCAAAATTCATGAATTGAGCTTAGTTTGCTTTACTTTCGAAACTAAGGCATAATATACTGAACCAAAAACTCTGAGATGTTTGACTCAAGGTTTGAAACCAAACCATGCTTTATATGGTGTAATTCCATCCAAATAAGTAATGGGAGATGTGTTCCTTAAGTATATTGTTGTATGTATTTCTTCTACCCAGTATGAAGGACTTAATTTTTTTAAAGGTAACATGGATCTCGCCATCCCTAACAAGGTTTGATTCATTCTTTCTGCTACTCCAATATGTTTTGGAGTATAGGCATTTGTAAATTTTCGTTTGAAACCATTTTCCATGAAATAATTTTGGAATTCATTGGAAGTGAATTCCCCTCCATTTTATGTCCCGAGAGTGCCAATTTTCTCTTTAACTTCATTCTCAATCAATTAGCAAAAATTCTTGAAATTTTCAAAGGTTTTTTACTCCTTTTTCAAAAAATAACCAAGTCATCCTAATGTAATTATCAATGAAGAGTAAAAGATATTTATAACCCCCTAAAGAAGCTTGTATAGGTCCACAAATGTCACTATGAACCAATTGAAAATGCATGTTTGTGTGCCATGAACTTCTTGGAGAATTCTCTCGAGTTTTTTTCTCGTAAATAAAATCTTTACATCTTGCATTTTCTTTCTTAAAATTTGTAATTACTTTAACCATTCCCTGCTTTTGAAGTTGATATTGAATTTCAAAGTATAAATGCCCATATCTAACATTCCACAATATTATAGGTGAAATACCTAAACTTGTTCTCCTGCAAAATCATACTTCTATGGAATTATTGTTCCTTTCATCCTTATAAATTTTCCACCTTCAAATCCGGTCATGATTGTATTCAAATTCTGTTTGATGGAATTTATTTTTACTAATGCATCCTCCATAATGACCTAATGTCCTTCTTGTCAAATTGTTACTAATGGCAAAAAATCTTCTTGAAAGTTGGTACATACCAAAACTTTGAAATTAGATTTTCTCCAATTCCAGGAAGAGAAACTTTTACTACGCCTTTTCCACAAGGAATGTGTCTTGTATCATCTTATAGATGGATTGAATGAGTTAACATTATTGAAAGGTCCAAAATAAGTCACATTGAAAATTCATATATAGTGTCGCCCAGGCTATATCTAAGATCCAAGCATCTTCAGAATCACTTTTAAGATATGTGGAGACTTCTAAGGTTGTTGATTTCAAAATTTGAAGTGTATTGAATACATATTATGAAGAATCATCCTCATGATCATTAGCGAATTGTGCCAAATGTTGTTGAAACTTTGGGATTCTTCCAATAGAAGTTTGGCAATCTTCAACATAATTGGCCAACTCTATTACATTGTTTACGAACAACTTGACAGAAATGTTTGCCTCTACCTTGACTTTGTCCTCTTCTTATGCTTTTTCCTCCACCTTGATTTTGTCCTCTGGCTTAACTCTCTCCTCTGCCTTGACAATAGCCTCTGCCAAAATTTTTTCCTCTGATGAAATTGTTCCCTCTACCTTAACTTCAACCACGACCTTGGCCTTTGTATGTTCCCAGATTTTGATTTTTGCACCCTTTGTTATTCATTTCACTTCCTCTTCCTCTGGAACTTTTAGTTGAAGATTTAATAGTGCTAGATTTTGTAAAGAATACATCTTCTCCAACCAGTTTCTTCTTTCCAAAAGTTTTGTCATGTTGAGATAACATTTCACTTAACTCAACAAATTTTAATTTATCTAGATTTCCACTCACCTGTAAAGTTTCCAAAAAATGTGTATATGAAGAAGGTGAACCAATAAAATATAGTGACTCCATACTTATCCAATCAATAAAATTTGGGACGGGTTCCTTGATCAAAAACCCGACTTTCCACCCATTGTGTTCCCTCATTCTCAATTCAAGCATATCACTTCTCGATTGGTATAGAATCATTGAAATGTAGAGCACCTTGATGCTTTCTCCATTGAATTTTACATGGGAAAATGAGTAAAAATAAGGTAAGATCCCATGTTAATTAGATTTCTAGATAGATATCTTAAATACAATGCATATAAACCAATATTGAAATATATGAGATGGCTTCCACTCATCTAGATATTTTGTAGGTATGACAATGTCATCAAACATGTGTTTTCGTAGGGACTTTATGGTAATATTGTCCATTTTAGAGTTATTTTCATTGTAATTTCAGAGGAGTCAGTGGCCCAAGCTACTGGACCCCCTAGACTGGTAATTCTTGGTTCTAAAAAAAGTAGATCGATAAGTGGGCATGGAAGCTATTCTTCCACTCATAAGACTTGAATCTCGAGTAAGGAAAAGGGGTATTAACATCATGGATCATTGAAAAATGGAAAAACCTTCTCTTTGTAATTAAAAATTATATTACATGCAAATTAAGGTATGTTATAACCTTTCTCTACCATATGATATTTTTACTTCATTTTTTAAGCAGGTGAACTTGTCAATTTTCCTTTCTATTTTCATAAGAGTCTAGGTTGTATTGAAAAAGATTGCAAAGCACACTAGGAATCTAAAACATAGCTTGTATCATCATCAGTTGATAAATATTTTAATTTTAGAGGAACTCGAGAGAAATAAATTTACATGGGAAGATTTTCTTGCTAGAAATCGGTTATGCTCAACCCCAACTGCCGAGGAGAGATCCTAGAGAACCTAATAGAGATAATTGAAGAAGGTAGCAGTGAAAAAGGAGTTGAGCAAGAGGATAAAAACAATAATGGTGACAACATATTTGGAATTCAATAATGTGGGGAAAACCCCATGAAATTTTATAGAGTAAAAAAACATCTTATTTTCACTAGAAGGGTGACTAGAAGTATGGAAAAAAGAGGTTCATGTGATAGCAAAGTGAGGAGGCCACCTTTCCCCCTCTATAGAATCTTAAATAATCCTCACCCTCTCCTCACCCTCAAGCTTCCAAACAATCCATACCTCTTGAGCCTTCCGAAGAAGCTACATTTAACATTGTGACTACATTCAGCCATGAAAAACAAAAATAAAGCATGGCTTCTTCATCTAAAAGAACCAAAATTAGATATTTCAATTCCAATATTTCTATATCCATTTTCAATAAACTATTAATCCATTGAATCCCACTAAGTTTGACAACAATATTCTATACTATGAGTAGCCTATACTAATTGCCCCATCCATTGTCACAAGTGGGCCTTCACCCTCAGAGCTAAGAAAAAAAAACAAGAGAATTTCAAAACTAAAGGTCATAGTTAATATTTCAAGGTGTTGTATCATTATATAAAGAAAGAGATTTATTTACATAGAAGTAAAAATGCTTAGCTATAGGAAGAAATAGTGATAGGTTAGTGGCAAAGAATAATAAAATGGACAAATTTGCAAAGAAATGATGCCAACGAAACACTACCTAGCCATTCATAACATAGCATTGGAAAATAAGTTGAAGCCAACAAGAAAGAATATTGGGGCTAATGTGAATATATCCATTAGACACCACTAACTCGACAAGTTATAATATTTTGATCAATTTTGTGTTTTAGTCACTTACACCCCATCATGATCGACATTCTACCGATTTGACAATTTGTATTTTGTTTCATCAAGAGATACAAGAACTCTGTCATGCAGAAGATGTTAGGGCTCAAAATTGATATGGTTTTACTTCCAACCTTCCTCAATTTTGAGCTTATACAACATCAATTTTGACCAAATAATATCACCCTCTCATGTCTTTTCCACAAAAAATCACTAAAAGAGACCTACAAGGTAACTTGCTGACATTATATATTTATTCCAATGTCTTAGCATGATTAGGAAACTTAATTAGAGGTTTTGTGCTACTAATGATGGTTTTTTGCAAATTTTGTAACCTTTATGGGTTCTTGTAACTAACCTCCAGTTCATGATGGTTCCACTGCTCTTGGACATAAAAGAAAACATGGGTTTTCTTCTATAAATTTCTAGTATTATTTGGTGTCATTTGGATTAGGTTAGGGGTCATTACACGGTGTGTTATATTCTAGTAAAATTCACATTTATCAAACCCCCAAAGTTGGAATGAAACACAACCATCAGTCCTATAAAGCTCATTTTTCCAAATCGCACACAAAAAACCAATTTGTAGTTGAACGGGTTGGTTCATTGTATTTAATTTGATGGGGAATCCACTCATTTTTTCCTTTCTCAACTCTTGTTGATATTATCATTGTGATTGCTGAGTGAGATAAGGAATCCCCTAGATCTACCTACTCACTTCTCCTTCTCACGTAACTATATGAATTTTGACCCTTTGTGCATCACATGAAAGGAAAGTAGAGGATAGGGGAATAGATTGATTAGAATTTTATTTGTTTTACTTTAGATCAACACACTCCTAGGGTTTTTGTGTACTGATTGACATGTAATTATTTGGGATCAAAATAATATAATGATAGTCGATAGTGTGTTGGTATTATTTCACATATGGTGCTTAGGCAACATTTTCTTCTAGTTTATAAATTTAACCTAAGGGATGTAGCTAATTGAGAGGGCCCACCAATCCATCCATGTTCGCCTTGCAATCTCATTTTACATTATTTCTTGAATCTGTGTTGTAAGACTCATTTTGATTATCTTATTTTGATTTAAATTTTGGTGTGTATGCTTGCTATGTATCACTTCGCACATTGCCATTGTGTATTGTTATATTCTTGTTGTATAATGTTCATCATGTTTTTTATCTTATATATATATATATATCTGTATGTGTGTGTGTGTGTGTGTGGTATTCTATATCCTCCCTGTATTTTGGGTTGGTGAACAAGGGGTTATCAAACCTAGGTGGGATAACATGTCCCTAGTGTATAGCCTAACCCTACCTGTCTCTCAATTTGTACGGACCAAAGTGATGATCTACTAGCCTATCTGCATTGTCCAATGTGGACCAAATTATGAATCTGTGATGATTGTACTGGGCTATAATCTATGATCAGTCCATTGCGTCAATTTGTAACTGAAGCCATGGAAATATTAACCGTACTATTTAGATATGACAATAATTGATTTCTATTTGAAATCTGAAGAATGATATGAATCTATGACATTATACGGATAGTACAAAATCCTACATTGCAAGGAGTTGATCTATGTCTCTTTGGAGAAGCTTGAAGAAATTTTGATTCAACACCATATTTTAAGGAAGAAAAAGAAGGAAAGCATGTCCCTATGCTGGACATTGGATAAAACAACGATCCTTGTGTATTTCGCAACATGGAATAATTGCATATCATGGATAATTATCTTTGGTGATGCGCTTGTTGACTAACACCTGTGGGTTTTTGTCTAACGACAAACATGATTCCCAACAAATTGGTATTAGATCGTAGGTCACGATTTCAATACACACCTAGCTCGTGTTGGGGAGGGGGTGGGGGGGGGGGGAGATTGTTTGAAATTGGATAAACCAATTCTCTCCCTCTGCTTCATGACATGGACTAACTGCCTCTCGTGGATCCTTATCTTTGGAGATGAAATTGTTGACTAACACCTGCAGGTTTTTCTCTAACGGAAATCGTGATTCCCAACACCCTATTCCTGTATTTCATACTTCATTTCATCAATAATTTTCATAATTAAATCAAATATATAAAAATAATTCACCAAAATAATTATTATTCCTAATTCAATCTAGAGTCCAAAACTCATTGATGAACTTTGACTTCAATGCACTATTGTAATTTTCCTTCCCACTAGGAAAACTATTAAATATTGATATATCCACATCTCATTAAAATCATAAAGAAAATGAAATCACTATCATTGAATCCACTAGGTTAATTCATCATATATTATCTAAGAATCACATAAAATAATAATTATACCATTAAATTATCATCAATACTCATCATAAAATAAAATATTGGGTTTTATCATCATAACAACAAATGCAAAAATAAATCATTTACAAATCATCACCCTCAAATAATAATTATTTTTTTTCCATAGTAATTAGATAAAATGGGTCACTATAGAAGTACTCTTCTGCTACTAGGTTAATAACTCACATATGATGATCGAGGAGAAGTCAAGCTCTTGATATTGCACTTGCAGATTCTTTAGTGTAGATTTTGATTGAGTTGACTACTCAATTTCCTAGTTCATCATAGATTTTGACTTGTATAGTAGAATTCCAACATATATTTCCTCATTCTTAAATTCCAAGAGCTCATGGATCTAAATTTCAGATTACATAACACATGGATCTCAAAATGAGGACTGTAAGGCCTAATTAACAAACTAGAAATCTATGGGAAACACTACTTCTTTAAAGTAAAAATATTTCTTTGTTAATTTGGGAATTCTTAGAGAATACACTATTTGTGTAAACAAATACACCAATCTAAATGAATGTTTGTGGATTGTGGTGAGAGGATGGGATTTTCGTAGTAGGTTTTCTATAGGAGTATCCAAGGTGGATGTAGGGTGAATTTTCCACCATTGATGCTAGACTTATAACATGTGGAATACATCATGGGAAATTAGGAGGAAGTTTTCAATCTGTTAGTGTCAATATTTGCATCCTTCCACCAATGATCAAAACTAAATCTTTCATGTAATTTTAGGTGTCCCTTTCAGAATTTTTTTATCATTCCACTAGGTCATGCAAAAAATTGGTCACTTGGTGAAAATTTTCATCAAATTTCACTCTTTTCTAAAAATGTCATTTCATCACTTGCTGGTTCACTTTATCACATTCTGACTGTCCATTATTCATGATTATTTATCATATTTTCAGTCATATCATCATGAATTCCATTCAATCAATGTGCCCATTAAGTCTTAGGGTCTTCAAGGTCCAATAAAACATCATTTCCATTGCATAAAATACCAGCAAGACTAAGACTGATCAATAAATTCACTTTACTATGTAAAGTTCAAATGTAATATTTAGTTTTTATTCCATTATGTAATTTTCATTTCATCATGTAATTTTATGTTTTGTCAATATTTAATAAGTTTATGGGCCAAATATATCTTCCAACTCAAAGGTTTCATGTGCCATGAAAGCTTAGAAGTTTTAAAGTCTAAGTGTTCTCAATCCATCAAATGATCAAATCGCCAAAAGATCATAAACAAAAGTGAAAGGTAAATATGTCAAAGTTTAAAGTGAATGAGAAGAAAGAAAAGTGGGTCCCAAAAGGTAAATTCATTCAAATCATCAAGTATAAAGTCCATTATAAGATAAAGAAAACACTCCTTTTCTTTCAAAACCATGGAGCTCACACTCCCTCACCTCAAGAAATCAGTTTGCAGGGTCAAATTTCAAAATTTGGCTGGTGTTGCACTTCTGGAGGTTAGGTGCTACACTCCTAGAGGAGGGTGCTGCGTTCCTGGCAGTTAGGCGCTACGATCCTAGAACTGTGCTGTGCTCCCGACCAGTTTCAGTCACAACCTTCAAAATTTCATGCAACAAATCCAAACCACCAACAAAGGGTTTCTCCACCTCAATACAAGTAAGAAACACCATTTTGGCCTCCTAGAATTTTCCATTTGCAAGTTTAAGGTGTTAAATCTCTCATTCAAGTTTGCAAAGTGTTTAAGCTAAGAAAGTATAGATTTCATTCCTACAACCCTAAATTATTCCCTAGACCTTGTATTCCATTCCCACATCACACTAAACCCTAATCCTATCCATAAATCACTAAATCCTTGTCCCCAGACTACATTTCCCAAAACTCTAGCTCCTAGACTACCAATTTCCTAGGCAACTTCCCCTATACATGTAATCAATTTCCAAAACTCATTTCCCTAAGTATTTTAATCCCATATAAGTCCCCTAAGTTCCCTAACCCCCTTCCCTATTCCCCCAATTTTTACTATTCCTATCCCAACTCCCTAAACCTATTTTCTACTCTCCTTTCCCTTCCATATGGTTTCAAAACTAAAAACACTATGGAGGAGGAATACAAATATTTCATGGAGGAAGAGGAGGATAGAGAGAAAAGGAGACCTCACAAGGGAGGAAGAATTATGAGGCTTGAGCCCACCAACACCAGAGAACTGATGGCCTCACCTATGATAGTCTCTTGCCTTGAATATGTTGGTTGCCTTGATTTCTTCCAAATGATCCAAAGAGTTCAACACCACCATTTTTTGAGCAGAGTTTTCATCTCAAACCTCAGAGACAATTAGGTGACCCTTGTAGGTGTGACCTTCACCATATTCACACCTATCATTGCTGCTTGCATAGGGATACCAAACATGGGTGAGAAGTGGTTTAAAGCCAAAGACCTGGATGACCAGTATTATGAACCATTCATCAAACCAAGGTACTTAAATGAGAGAAAGAGAGTGTTCCCTTTGAGTTACCTTCTTAACAGGTATACTCCCATGATGAAAATCATCATGAAGTACTTCTCTTGTGAAGGGATGTTCTCCAGACTTTATGCATATCATATTAGACTGATCATGAACTTCACAAGATTCAATTTTCTCAATATCCCATACTATTTGTTCAAGATCATAGAAAAATTGGCCTACATAGTACAGAAGAGAGAATATGATCAACAAATGAACAAAATCTTTCATCACTCCTTGATAAAAATAATTGTACTCCATCATCTATATCAGTTGCACATTTCATGGGATACCTTCATTGCCAATGATGTTTTCACTACTCCACAAGCTCAACATGGTGAAATCATCTTGCCTTCATCTCAGCCCTTTGCATCTATTCCTCCATTAGCTCAGCCTACTAGACCCATATCATCACCATCATTAGTATTTCAGAGTCATATTGGGTCATCCAGTAGATTTGTGGTCAAAGAGCCTAAAAAGAACAAAGAGGCCTAGAAAGACATATTGGCTAAAACATATCAGAGAGGGCATAGGTAGGAATTTTTCCCACAAATTGTGGGAGGTACCTTGCCTTCTTCATCAGCAAAGTAGGTAAAAAAGGGAAAGCAAAATAAGGAAGATGCAATTGTGCATGAAGAAGTCATGCAAGAGGATAAGGACCCTCATGATGAGGAAATTTTTTTTGACCTAGCTGAATTGGATAAAGAAGATGATCATGAGGCCTCAAGCTTGATTATAAAAGAAAAATATGCCCAAATTATATAGCTACAAACTAATTTGGATAGAGCTCAGTTTGTCATTTCACTTCTTGAGTAGGAGAATAAGCAGATGAAATACCAACAAGTACTTATGGAGCTAGAGCTGCTCAAAACAAAAAGAGGTAAATCCATGATGCCACTTGATGATCTTGATCAGGACACCAACCAAAGTAGCGGAACAAGACCAAAGACAATGGGTGTTGAAAGGGCTTTACAACAACAAAATATTGAGGATGAAAAACTCACTTTTGAGGAGAATATTTCCAAGGAGGTTGAAGATGAAGAGAGATGTGGATTGATAGTGTCAACATCCATCTTGAGAAACTCCTCCACAAGGCAAAAAATACAACAAAATTCTTAAAACATTTCTAATAGGTATATCACAAGAAACAAGGTCTGTAGCATTAAACTCAAGCAATTGCAGGAGAAACATAAGCAAACCCTACCCAAGCAAAAGGAAGGAGAAAAGCTTGAAATCCTTGCTGACGCGTCCATTATTGCTTAGCAAACTTCATTAGGTTTCTACAAAACAATTTTGAAGTAATTTTCAGCAAGTTTTGAATTTTTTGGGTTTTTGCAATTTTTGACAATTTTAGCACAGCTAGACTGCCAAGAGTGCGATGCCCTAGGCGTTGTGATTCTTATAGGAGGCTATAAATGCAAAACCAAGTGTACCATTGGATTCAAAATGCCAAAAAGAATCAGGTTAGGTAATTTTCTAAGAAAATTTGGGTAAACTAGCAAGTGAAAAGGTCAAAAAACACCCAAACAATCATGTTTCTACCCTCTTTTTAAGCTAGGTGCTGCACTCCTGACCAGTCTTGGGAGATTCAATTTTTGGAGGGTTGAATATTATCATATTTGGAAATGAAGGAAAATTTTGGAAACTAGACAGGACAAGATTTCCAATGAGATATTTTGAGCTCAATTTGGACATCAAAAACCCCTTCAAAAGTTGAGCTGAAGATGGCGTTTCACTCCTGACACTGGCACTGTGCTCCTGAAATTGGCGCTGCACTCCTGACCATTCTCTATTTTTCTTGATTTTTTCCAGTTTTATTAGTTTCACCATGGAAAAATCATGTTTTTACCAATGTAATTGATGGATGTAAATGTAATAATTATTTTTTTAATTTACCTAAGGGTAAATAAATTAGGTAAAAAATTTTGTGAGGATTGATGAATCAGTTTCACTAAAGTTAGGGATGAGTCAGTTTGACCTCCCTACACTATAGGTTTGTATTTCAGAATTTTGTGGATCATCTTCATAACTCAGGGATTCAACCCCTGAGGTTGGGAGAAGTTGTTTCATGCCTATATCTTTCATTTCTTGACTCATTTCATAGGCTGGATGATGTTGTATTGACCAAAGACACTAGTGTATTCAGATTTTGGCAGGAAAATATTGGATGAGTTGCAACTATTATTTTGGGATTCATGTGGTACTGTACTTTGGCATAGTTTCTTCTTCAGTTTCATGTGTATGATTTTTTTGTACTTTCCAGTTCTATGATATGTTTGATTCTCAATTTTGATAGGAAAAATACATATTTTATGCTATGTTTTGGGAGAATCACCATAATTTTTTTCAGTTCTTCAGTTTAAAATGAATTCATGCACTATCATGCTCTTTTTAGCACCTCACCAGTTTGATCCATCTCACCCTAAAACCCTAAAGTGTTAGAGATCTTACCTACCTTGCCCCATTAGATGTCTGCAATTCCGATCTTATTTTCCTTGACCTAGTTATCTCTTTGACCTAATTCACTCATCTAACACCCAAATCAACCAATCAAAACCCATGTGATACTATACCTAGCCTAAAACCTAATTGATCCAGTCCTCTTAGTTGTGATCCCTTGGAGAGATCCCTCTCTTGCGTCGTAGGGATAGCTACTTGGCGAGAGCTTGGTCTGTAGTTACCTTTGCTGGTCTCTTTTCAACCTCGAAGATCCGGTGGAGTGCTAACAAAACCTCACTAAGAATCCTTTGAAGGCTCAAGAAATTTGGTCCAGAATTAGTGTAGGTCATGTGCATGCATTACGATATCCCAAGAAGCTACACTATTTGGGATCCAAAATCTTTGAGGAGGCCAACATGGAAATTTTAGGAGAGTTGGCATGATAGCTAAGTGTATAAGGTGTTGGAATATTATGAAACATGGAGAATAAGGTGACAATACTTCTTGATGATTAAACCAAGGGCCATAAATACTTAAGCACATAATATCTTATTAATATTCTGATCTTGAGAGTGTTGCACCAGGTTTGACAAGTATCATATCCAACTTGAGGGAAGATACAAGGACTAATTTACCACCAACCACGGGGACCAAAATTCTAGATGATGCACTCCATTATGTGTGGGATGTATGATTGTAACGATGCACATGTTAATGTTGTAATTAAAATGAAATCCACAGTGATGGGAGAATTTGAGAATGTGACAAGAAAAAAACTATAAAAATAGTTTACTTTTGTCGATTTTCTTCAAGAATGTACTGTGTTGGTGTCCATAGAGTAAGGCATGTGGGTTCATGCCTTTGCAAGAAAGATTAGAATCAGATCATGAGTTCAAGTAGTGACTAGAGACTTTAGAGAAGCAAAGTTGAATTCTACTGGTTAGTTTGTATATGAATTTGACTTGTCTTGTTGACTAAATATTCTATAAGGAAAGGATTGTTAGGTTTTCCCTTAGCCTCTAGCCTAATTTCTGGTGTCTCCTATCTTTGATTTCTTGTGCATTGTGACCTCTATCTAAATGGATAAATTATTAATGTATAGTTTCTTGATGACTTAACTAAACAAAACGAATGCTAAAAGAAAATCATACACATAGTTTTCACAAGTAATTATCTTGATAATAAATTCTCTCTTGCACTGGAATTTCAACAAAAATATCTAATGCTTGAAGATTTCAAGAGTTTGATAAAATTCTGCAAGAAAATAAATATTAACAAAATAAAAAACATAAGAACAATAATAATAGCATAATCACACATTATACACAATATTTGGATATATTTTATGAAATGAAAAAGGTAGGGTGCACACATGACAAGGAAGGGCTACTCGAGAGAAGAAATTAGTCCGCTTGATTTCCATCCATGTTACATTTGTGGATGATGATTTTATGGAGTAAGAATACCTACAAGGCACATAAAATGTGTTAATGGTAGATAATGAATAAGCAAAATAATAAAATAAATGAAGAAACATTTTTATGACTAAATAAAAATTAGGCAAGACTAAGGCACATGAAAACTCGAATGAGATCATCTTGGTTTCAATAATAATTTATTGGAGTAGTCTAATATTTGAACAAACATTCCTTGATTTGACGGAGCAACAATGAATTCAACATTGACTTAGTTGTTTGCCTGTTGGAATTATGGAGGTTTGCTCCAAGGCTATCCAAATCCTAAATTATTATCTACTAAATAGGGCCAACCATGTGAATGTTGAAGCTCTTATGGCCCCTCGCCCCCCCACATCACTCTTCATTCCCCAATACCCAATCTATCTACTATAAAAAACTTGATAGCAACACATTAAGATTCATGCATACACACTAGAAAAATAGAAAATTAATAAAGAAACATATGTGGTTTTGTACATAAATAAACATAAACAATAATTCATTAACATGTAGCATTCATTCATTGGTTCATTAATAACAAAAAAAATACACTTCATCTCAATAAATTTTATCATAAAAAATATGTTTGCATAATATGGTATGTGATGTTTCTAATGCTATAACTAGTATAATCATTTCTTTTTCTTTTTATTTATTTTTTAAAAGAATTTATAGATAAATACATTAATTTTTTCATCCCCTTCAGTTGTTATGGCCTCTATAGCTCACATTGATGACCTGTACTCATGACATCGTTGAGGCTCTTGTAATCCTCTATCTACATGAAGAAAAGGTGAGGCTACCCAACGATTCAAAGAACTAATTCAAAGTTCGTATCATTAAAGAAATTCATTAATACTAAAAAATACCTTTGCAATGTAATTATTTACCTCATGCACTAGTTGACATCATTGGAATGACTGCCTTGTGCTCCTCTTTTGGTAGAGGATCCTTATGTATGCCATGCTCTTCCATTGAAATTTGGCTCATGGTAGTCGGATGTTGTGGCGTCTCTGCCAAAAAACCATATACAATAAATAAAATTCTTTTTCGATTAGATAACGTAAAAGTTAAAAAGAAAAATTTCATAATTCAATTTATGACATAAGAAAATAACTTTAAAATATGGTTATTACCTGATATCTCCAAAGATCTTGGTTCAAGATGTTGATCTTATATTTAATCTCAGGAGTTTTATCTCTAATGTGAATTAAATGAACAAGTTATTTGTTTGTTATAACCTTTATTTATTGTTACGATTGGGTCGAGAGAAATAAACAACCCATCGTCATCAAAACAATTAGGATCATCATGTTCATGTCCCCCAGACTACATATTTCAACACCATAAAAGTTATTTTGGTTATTTAAACAAATAATCAATTTCACATTAAATTATTTCAATTATTTAAACAAATAGTATCCTGCCTTCTTTTCAATCCTTTCCAATATTTATGAAATATATCTTTAGTGAAAGAAAAAAAATTATTTTCCTGTTGTAAACATTCCTGTAAGTAGTAAAATAAAGAAAACATTTTCTTTTTTTGCCGTAAGCATTCCTCAAAGTAGTGAAATAAAAGAAAATAATTTTGGTAAGATTGTAAAATTGAATGAATAATTAAGCCAAAATAATTTTTGTCTCAAATTATGTAAGTGACGACTTCCCTTTAATCCTTTAGTCAATAGTAAATTCACATTCTAGTTAAAACATATTTGTTATCACTGGAAAATCGTACAAGCAAAAGGCATTAGGAAATGTCAAGCATAAGGTACAAATAAGGATTTATAGGGAAGAAAGACATTACAAAATATGAAAATTTTAACTTTTCCTAAGGTCAAGCAGGCAAATTTATCAAATAGTGCACAGAAAGAATTGACCCTAAGTGATCCCCGTGGCCTTTTCTTCGATAGTAGCGAAGATCTTCGTGGATATCCCTCAAATAGCAACATGATCCTGGGTATGGTGGAAGGTCACCATCTGGGACCACTTGGCACACTTGAAGAAGAAGATTGCCCACTCAAGCCAACCAAGTACAACCACCTTGGAGCCACCTTGAAGTCTCAAGTGTAGCACACAATGGAATGAGCCTCCCACTCTTGTGTCAGCATCCACATTGTACCAAGAGAGGGAGGGAAATTTGAAATTTTCCTATAAAAGACCACAATGGGAAGAAGAATGGGGGAACACATTGTTATGCTAGCCAAATTTCTTGAGAGAAAACCAACATTGTGTTTTCCAAGCAACAAGGAGTGGAAGGATTCAGTTATTGGCCATCCAATACCTCAATGCAAGAGAAGAAGTTCACCAAGTGTCTATTATTATACCATTCGTTAAGGAGAGAGAGAGGCTTGCAAGAAGCTTAAAGGGAAGAGACCCCATTGCCTTGAATATTATAGCTCCATAGCTCTAAGGATTCATTGCAAGTGATTTTGCATCCTATTCTCTTATACCATCAACAACTAATAAAATGGGAAGAGTTCTCCGTTTGGATTATTAGTGTGTTTGACTCAATTAAGCTTGTTATTGCATATGTATATTTTGTTTTTTGTTTCTCCTTTATTGTAGCGTGCTATGTTCTTTACTTAGTTTACTACATGTTATGTTGTTCCACTAACAATCTAACAAACCAATTGACCTGTTACTTTCTTGTAGGAAATTAGCCTCCCCTACCAAGCACAGTGCATTTTGTCGCCCATGCATCGAATGCACTACAACAGGAATGACGACTCAAATTATTTATTCTTTTTAAGCTAGTGGTTGTTGTTTGCAGGTCCTCTCTCCTACCCAGACTTGCTGCAAGA
Source organism: Pinus albicaulis (assembly GCA_034641835.2). Taxonomy (NCBI): domain Eukaryota; kingdom Viridiplantae; phylum Streptophyta; class Pinopsida; order Pinales; family Pinaceae; genus Pinus; species Pinus albicaulis. The sequence continues at coordinate 753,338,246 of CM076582.1, read as the reverse complement.
TCATTCCTTCTCCCCCCCAGCAATTTTCATTCACCCTTAGTGAGAAATTTGGCACAAAGGAGGAAGAATCTTCGAACACTTCCAATCCACGTGTGTTCATCCCAGATAGACGCACAAATCGCATGCCTGTGCAAAAATAAGCCACACGGAAGACAATGAGCACATTGTTCACTGCTTTTTCTCCTTTTAGTAGTTGTAAAGGGATTGGAAACCCATAAAAAAATTTCCATCACTATGTTCTGGTGTTGCATGATTGGTTAGGACACTTTTTGCTGAAGTTAGCATAGCAATTAGATTGTTTTAATTTTAGTTTGTTATCATCGCAAATCACACATAGTTTAAGTAGGGGTGAGTAAGTGGCTTTCAATCCACAAATGCTATCTGAAAAAATAGTTGCTAAAAATAGACACGAAACACATAGGATAATTAGTGGAAAGTAAGTAGCCCATACATCCACACATCTTTAGCTAGTTTTTTTTTTTTCAATTTTTTTGCATTAGTTTAGTTCAATTTTTTGCATTAGGATTCGGGACAAGGATCAAAATATAAAAAAGAAGGCAAGTAATCTCTGCCACCCTTGCACCTCTCGGTGAGCCTGGGTACACATATGAAAGCTTTCTTACGATAATTTTCCATCTCCCTATAGTGAAAAACTTAGTCTAACTAGGAAAAGTGTAAGTGGCCCATTATCCGCACATTGTTTATTTTTTGAAAGGAAAAATCACACATAGTTTAATTAGAGAAGGATTATAAAGGGTCACTGCATACCCATGTCTTATAAAATTGTTATTGTACACTTAAAAACACACATGAAGCATCAGTAAGCACCGAACCAAAAGGCACCCAGTGTGTTGGGACCTTTGTCCTCTTCTTACAGTGGCTTCACCAAGGCACACCTTAAGCAAATTTAGACTCTCTAAAACTAACCACTAATTGAAATCATTAAATTATCCCCAAAGGGGCCATAAAATAAAATAAATTTTAGGTTAGGACCATTGGGGGTAGGCATCCAATAAGCCATCATGGTCATTCTACATTTTGAAACATATATGTTGACTATTTAGGGAGCTTAAAATCCGTCTATCTACCCACAGAACATAATTCCAAAGTTTTATAGAGACCCGTTTCAGAGGGGGTTAAGCTTAGGCCCAGTGCATGCGATACTATTTGGGGCTACCTGACCCATCTAGTGATCAGTATTGGTAGATAAATACCAAGAAGCTCAAGACTTGAATTCTCATGTGGGATGACGGTACTTTAATGGCCAAATATAGGGCATCCTTCCATATAGGTGATAGTGTAGGCATCACTAGATCCTCATACCTTTACTTTGGTCGATTCTTTGGCTGCTGGAAGGCGTTGCCAATTATTTTGCGATGTTAGCCCTAGTACCAATCAAAAAATAACTTCGCAAGGCCCAGTTACATTTAAGAATGTGAGGATGATTAGGTCTTTTTAGGCTTTTTGAGTATCATACACAAAAAAACCAAAACCATATGTTTGATTTATTGATCAGATAGTATTAATCTAAAGGAAAAAATTACCTTTTAATTTTTATTTGTTTTATGTATGTGATGATATTTTCTTTGGTAATAATCTCCCTCCTCTAAAAAAACTAAGAAAATATTTTCAAAATTAACGTAATCGACACCATAATGGACCCAATGGGACCTTATCAATCTAGACGTTTTTTGGACCTCCCCCCATTAGAGGGAGGAGTGCTGGGTCTTTCGCCATTTAGGCGTCAAAGATGACACACTGCCACCCTTATTGGATTATCCTTTATCGGGTCATACTTAGTTGGAAAACCCCAAGGGTCACCCAACACCACACATGTGGAAACCCCAACAGGGTCACCACACACAAATCCTCCCACAACCCCCAGAGGGTAGAGGAATCAACATAAACACAACAGGGTACGTCACAGGGTAATATTCCCCAGACACCCCCCATACATCATCACACTCAGATCCATGTGTTTCCACAGTACACAGTAGCACTCAATACTCAATTACCTTTTTTAGCATCATTAAATCTCCCAGATATGTCAAAGCTAACTAATGATGCCATTGCACACAACCCCAATTGTCCCCCCATGCTCATGAAGCTTCCCTCAGACATTCCAAAATTTGAAGGGAAGTAAGCGGAAGACCTTGCAAATCATATAATGATTTTCGACCTATGGTGTTTGTCCAATAATATTATTGATGATATTATTTGACTAAGACTGTTTAAACGCACCTTAACCAGACCTGCTGCGAAATGGTATGTGGAGCAGCCTTCTGCTTTGCATGGAACCTTTAGTGCCGTCACTACTATGTTACTCACATATTTTCAGTTACCCATCCACCATGATTCGGGAATGGAGTTATTGAACCATTTTAGGAAAACACCAGCTGTCCTTATCTCGGACCATCTCCATGAATGACAGCGACGTCGAAGTTTGGGCAAAGACAAACTTGATGATAGAGTTTTACTGGACCTATTTTTGAAAACTCTCATAGTAGAGATTTCAAAATATGTGGCAACCCAAGGACCTTCCTCCAAGGAGGACGCCATTAGTAAAGCCTAGCTGCTCAAAGTTATATCCACCCAGTTAGAATACATTTACAACGTCCTGCCTAATGCCTCGTGCCTGCAAATTTACAGAGAATTGCCAGGCGCGTCGAATACTATAGATAGCTTGATCATGTAATTGACCCAAGGTCACCTAGGCAAAAGTATCCAGTAACGAGGGTACTCTGATTCTAATGTGAACATCATGCAACTTGGCTACCACCAGAGTCACTTTGCACCTCTACAGCAAATGACAAATAGGTTGTCATCATACCATCATCAACAGGGAGGTTAATACACTCCCTCGCAAGGGACCTAGTACATAGCTAGGAATGCTGACAGAAGAGATTCCCCCCAGCAACCATATACCAATCAGGGATAGGGAAACCAATATTCCCCCTCCCTTGCACAAAACCTACCACTGTAAAATAACGCACCGGTAAAATTTGTGCAACCTTTTCAAGATCATCCGCACTAGTCTTATGACCAGGAGAATCATAGTAATCCTCCTAACGTTGCAAGGAAAAAGCCTAAAAATAAACAAAAGGGAGACACTGGATAGAGGGGGCATCAACCAGCAATTCCCTCCGCCATCTCAGGTTGGGGGAAACCCCAACCAAAATCAAAACTAGGAGCCAAACAACTCCCAAGGGTAGAACAAGAGGGCTATTCTACGGACAAAAAATTCTTGCGCTATATGTTGTGAGTACGACCATTACACTCATCACTGTCTCGAGCTCCCTGAACTAAAGAAAATTCAAGGTAACCGTGGAAAAGGGGGACCTACACAGAAAACCGCTGTAATGCATGATCCCTTCCCCCACCAAGGAGTGGTTAATACCTAACAGCAACAACCACCCGCAAATGATTCTGGGAACAACAACCACGAAATTTACATGTTTGGTGAAGAAATGTTTTTCTAGACAAGGAATTGAAACTATGATGCCTCCCCAGAAAAAAATTCGTTAGGGGAAAGCACAAGTGCACCTACTGCACTGTTGAATATATCCAAATAACTATTGAACCCCTGCCAAAGATGGCTAAGGGTCCACCTAGGCAAGTAGAACACCCCTCAAAAGTGGCCCACAACTACAACATCGTGGATGATTTAGCACAATCTCTTGTTGCCATGTCAAATTTAGAGGTCCTACAATATTTCCCAAAATAGTGGAAAGCCTTGCTTTTCGCATTAGGTGCCATCGACCTTTCTGACTCGCGCCTAATGGATTTCAACTTAGAAAAAACTACCCCAATATTCCATCACTGGTCGCTTTTCAGATAATGGTATCAGTTCAAAATATCACTATACATCGATGTATCATCGACGAGGGTGCATCTAAATGCATCATGTCCAAGACTGTATGGCATAAGTTGGGATTTCCCGAACTGAAGCCATCTGATATCATGCTCAGAGCATATGATGAGTGCCCTTCAGCTTCCGTCGGTCTGTATCAGAATGTCCTTGTTAACTTGGCTAGAAAAACGGTACTCATAGAAATTGAAGTCTTGGATGCTCATCTTGACTAGAACATACTCCTTGGGCAGAGTTGTATGTATGCCATTACTGCCATAGAATCCTCCATTTTTTGGGTGATTGATCCGGATATTGGGGGGAGACCCCCAAGATCTAAAAAAATTGAAATGGATTTGACAAGATCTGAAAAATTAGAATGCCTAAAAAAGAGAGAATACAAAGAAAATAAAACCACAAAGAAACTTGTTTTATTAAAACAAAGAATAATTGTATAAGCTACATTGTGGTGGAAAAATATGTCCTTTTACAAAGCGAGGCTTGTTATTTATAACCTTTTTTTGAGTTACAATACTATGGATAGATACCATAGGTGGATATCATGGGTAGATACCACTTACAATACCATGGGTAAATTCCATGTGTAGATGGATACCATGGGTGGATACATACCATGGGTGAACGAATATCATGGATAGATGTCACTTACAATACCATAGGTGAATAAATACCATGGGTCGATGCCATTTACAATACCATGGGTGGATGGATAACATGGGTGGATGAACACCATGGGTGGATGCCATTTTCCATTCGGATCATTCCTCCCTCCTTAAGAGGCAATAGTCCCCATTGCATGAAGTTTCATCCTGAGAAGCCTTTTTTGAATATGAAGAGCCACCGAAGAGAAGGGTTTTGTGTAGTTAACCCATAACCATGATGAACAAAGATCCAATGATAGAGATACCCTGTAATGCTTGTGACCAACTGTGATATTGACAGTGTGTGGTCTAGAAAATGGACTTCGATGAAGTGTGGGTTTGTGGATGGCCTAGAACCATATCAAACGAAGATCCAAGGATAGAGGTAATCTATAATGCTTGTGACCAACTGTGATACTAACAATGTGCGGCTTAGCAAATGGACTTCGGTGAGAAGGATTTTGTGCGGTTGACCCATAACCGTGATGATGATTGTTGATGAAGTAGTAGGTGCCTACATAGCTTGGGATGGTAGGGCACATCTCCAAATAACCCAAGCTGAATACTGCTATGCTGAAACTGATGAATGTGAAACAGGTGCCTACTAAAGCAGGGTGGGAGGGCATGTCTCCAAAGGGAACCCGCTCCAAATGCTGCACAAGATTTAAAATGAGCATAACTCGATCAATATAACTTGGAATATTTATTATAACCTTTTTTTTGGACATGGAATGATCATTCTGCATCTTCTCATGTGTTTTAAATCGCTATTTGGAGACTCTAGACTCTCAGATTCGTGCAGGAACTGTCCTGTCGTGACAAAATTTATGAAAAAATATCTGATTTTAAATAAATGATAACTACCTCGTTCGAACTCCGATTCGATCGATTTGTTTTTTGAAATTGGGTTATTTTTCAAGAGGAGCTCAGATATGTAACCATTTATCTAAAATATCGCACTTAAAACTGCAATAAATGACCGGAGAGCCGTCTTCCATGAATTGTCGTCAGGAAAATTGCTGCAACATTGCTGATTTGAATGATCAATATCTCCTTCATTCGAAATCCAATTCGGCCGATTTTTTTTTGAATTTGGGTATTTTTTCGCAAGGAATTCATACCGGGTCTTTTTTTTTGTAAATATTTCACCAAAATTTTTATATCTAATCTGCAAACTCACTGCCCAAAAAATTCATGGAGTTTGTTGAAGATTGTTGCAAAATATTGAAACTGAAATATGATTCAAACCCTCATTCCCATGAATTCGTAACTTGAATATGATACCACCGATTCTATATTTATTATCTTTTTTAATAGAACAAGTTTCTTTGTGGTGGACAAATCTGTCCTTTTACAAAGTGAGGCATGTTATTTATAGCCCTTTTTTGAGTTACAATACTATGGTAAGATACCATAGGTGGATACCATGGGTCAATAGCATGGGCAGATACCACTTACAATACCATGGGTAAATTCCATGTGTAGATGAATACCATGGGTGAATGAATATCATGGATAGATCTCACTTACAATACCATAGGCGAATAAATACCATGGGTAAATTCCATGGGTGGATGGATAACATGGGTGGATGAACACCATGGGTGGATGCCATTTTCCATTCAGATCAGTGATGATGTTCCCCCATGAGGATCAAATCATCACTGTTGACCAACTGACATACTATGATAAAAAACCTATGATGACTGTCGATGTCGTTGTACCCTATGTAGACACAACTACAGAGTCGCTCATGCGGTACCAAGCATATGGCCCCGGTAAATTCAAGTCGTCATCAGTCCTAGGAGATCCGCTTATCATATCAGAAGCAATCTCAGATGTCACAGGGCCCCCGGTGTGCATGATGTTATCAAAAAACACCAAAAATAGCTAGGAGACAAAGACTAGTAATATCAAAACCAAGGCCATTAGAACGAATTTTATGCCCTACACCATGTCCCAAACTCCATTCTTATACCCTCCACCTGGTTTTGTGTCACAACAAGCCTTGGCAACTGTAACATTTCGAAACATGTCTTTTGCAATACCTATCTAGTATTTGGTCACAATAGCAATGCTGGGAAGCCCTGACATCATGTCTTCAGGGATAACCCCCATCACTCCTTAGGAGGCGACATTGGTTAAAGAGAATCCCATAGCAGCGCCAGTTAGAGTGACCAAGAAAACCAACAAAAAAAGGAAGAAGATAGAAAAACCCAACATACCTAGAGCATTGCAACTTTGTGAATTATGTGATATTGTAGGCCATCCTACCAATATTTTCCTAGAATTAGATGAATTGAAACCCCTTCTAAGATCTAAAAAAAATTCCACAGTCCCATGTGTTGACCCCCAAAGATGTTCTTCTCTTTCACCATATTCCATTTCATTTTCTTTGTCCCTCATCAATTACAAGCTTAACTGATCAATAGGATTAATTAAAATTGCTTTAAGAATTTATATAATGACTAACTTGCTATGTTTTTATGATTTTGTTGATGTAGTAATTTTGACTAAGACTCGGCTACAAAATACAGGCATTCTGTAGCCAGTCGTCTGTTCTGCAGCCATCCTCATGTTTATGTAGGTTCCAGGTGTCATTGTGAAGAAAAAAGCATATGGGTGAAATCCACAACACCTCCCCATCATCTCTTGCTCCCCACGAAGTCTGAGTTAAAATATCAAAGCAGTTATGCACGTAGAAGAGAGGCAGTTTCCTATCAAAACACGGACTTTACAGATGTCCGTAGTAAAGCACAAGACTGTTAATAAGAGTTTTAATTTGATTAGAAGTGGGAAAGACACTTATCCCCATTTTTCTCAAATAGTAGTTATGTAACTTCATTATAAGTATGACTCGGGAGACCGAGAAACTGTTGGTTAGATTTTGTTTTTGTTGCTAGATCTTTGAAGGTTGTAAATACTCTGTTTTGAAGAATTTCTCCTTTAATGAAAGAAGCATAAATTTAATGCAGGAGCTGAGTCAATATTGAGTAGATTTACGTGCTACTCTAGTGGTAGAGGGCCCCTGCTACCTGAGGAGCTTTGTTCATATAATTTAGATAAGTAATTTAGCCTCGTTTTATTCCTAGTTTAATTGACTTTCTGAACTTTGAGCTTTATATTCATTTGCATTGGATGCTACACTTTAGTCTCGTTCTTATGTATTATTCCAAAATATCACTAATGTCGAATGAGGTGTAACTGCAGTATTTTAGGAGTTAATTTTATGTTCTTATGCTCAATTACATCAGTTGTTACATCTAGTCATGATCTTATAAACTTTTCCAAAATATTACTAACTTCGGATGAGACATAGTTGTGGTGTTTTATAGCTCTGTTGTGTTTTGTTGAATTGTATTCTTTCATGCTCATTTACATAACATGTTGCAGCCAGTCCTGTTCTACAAACTATTCCAAAATACCACTAATTCCGAATGAGACAGAGCTGAAACATTTTAGTGATTAGTTGCATCTTTAGTCTAGTTGTAGCACTCCAGAGGTATATGTCATTTTAGTTTAAATTCTGTCACTATATTTCAAGTTTGATAATGGCACTCTAGTTCAATTTTAGTTTACTGCATTTCAAGTTAGATTAGTGGCATTCTAGTTCAAATTTGTTTACTGTATTTCAAGTTAGGCTAATGGCATTTTAGTTTAGTTGTGGTCACTGTGTTTCAAGTTTGATCAATTACATCCTATTTCAGTGTTATCCATTGTTCTTTAAGTAGTATTAACTGTTAACATTAGATTTCACAGCCTTCATTATTTACAAAACTACTTTTGTTCTGACTTTCTATTAATACATCATCATCTGGACAGGAGTTAGTGATATCAGTTTAAGGCCTTGATTATTCTGCAATCCTTTGCAAATTCACAATTAAACCTTTCTTTCCAAAAACTATTTTAGGAAATCTCTAACTTTTGGATGAGGTTTACTAGTGACAAGCTAAGCTGCAGAATGGAGTAATCTTAGCATTACAAGTTAATTTAGAGTAGAAATCTTATTGTGCTACAAATAATCTCTTTTCAATTGTGTTCCAATAAACCTCTAGCCATGGATGATATTCTTTGTAATATTGTAAGATGATTGTGTCCTTAGGAGAACCTCATTTTTATTAAACTTGTTCTTTTCTCAAACTATTCCAACATATTCCTAATGAATGAATGGGATAAGTTCATGCTATGAGTTATTGAGTTCATGTTGAGATTTATTTCCTTACTAGGAGTCATTATCAAGCTTTGCATTTTCTGTTCTTTAGTTCCTTACACAGTGTACAATAGGTTTTGCTCTGTTTTTAGTATGTCCAACAATTGTCCTTCATCAACATTTAGTGCTTTCCTTTTTAAACATAAAACCATAAAACCAAAAAAAACATCAGACAAACACTAAATACAACACAGTGAGAAACAGATACCTAGGCACATATGGTGCACCATGCTTCAACAGTTTACTAGCCCTGGTTGACAATTAATGACCTCAATTTGGGAACATTAAGTTGAGCACAACACCATGTTCCCCTAAAAAAGAGCACGCCACAAAAAATCAAGGGAAATCTTTACGTACCAACCATGGATGCACCATATGCGACCATTATGGGAATTGCACTCATCATTGCCCATATATGCCATGATATAGGGATGCCTTGCATGCCCTAGAGCAATCATACCAAGAGGTTCCATGACAGCCCCCCATGCAAACATATGAGGGAGAACCTCGAGTCATACTAAATCTAGAAGAGGAGAGGTAGTCACCTGAGCGACCTCACCCACCTCCCATCCAACTGTGTGCACTCTGTGATGAACGTTATCATTTCGTTGCTGACTGTGCAACCCTAGATATTTTTCAGAGGTGGTATCATGTTGACCCCGTATACTACGATGGGATCTGGGCAGTCCAATATTTGTGTTGGGTGTGTTCTGGCAACCACCTAGTTCGTCATTTCCATTATATCCCCAGATTCCGTTCGGTGTTAAAAAACTTACACATGGTCATATTGCGCCTATCCCTAGCAGATGGATCAGATACAGAATCCATGGAAAGCTCAACAACGCAAGAAGATGTGACAAGCATTTCCATTCTCTTCATGTCAGCCGAAAAGCGACCAGTCAGGGGGTACATTGTCACCCCCAACTGCCATCCACGGATAAGACCAACCTATGAATTATTCAATGAGACCAACCTATGCATTATTCAATTCACATAACCATCTGGTTGCTCAATGCCTGGACTTAGAATCGCTCCGCAAATGGTATCCAATCACTTCAACAACCTAGAGGGAAGGGAATACCGAAGAAAGAAAATTGTGTCTGGTCTATCAAGGAAACCATCAGACTCAACATTGTAATTACATATCCCAAGTGCGTCTACTAATAGACATCAAATACTGGTTAGAGATGCACCACCGAGATATAGTTGGTCTAGAGCCAAGACAACTTAATGTAAGGCAACTTGACCCCCATCAATATGAATACGTTAGGAGAGCCAAATCAACACACTGTCCTAGCAAGACCTAGGACTAGCCAAGGACAGAATGCGAGCTATGCGATAAAATCGACCACCAAGTAAATCATTGTAAGGAACTGGAGAACCTTAGGAACAACCTTTACATGGTCACCCCCATCCCATAGATCAATATCTCTAATCAAGAGAACTTCACACATTGCTATTGCAGTATTTTCTCACAATTCCACCATATGATGAATTGTGAGTACCTCCCAAGGCTAAGAGCGGAAATAACAACGTTAAGGCTAAACTCCCTGAAGGATATAGCCCCTCCAAAACCAAAAATTTGGATATGGAAAAAGCGGAATCATACCCCAATGCCTGATCCTTTCCAAGCATCCAATTCAGGGAAAAAGAGTAGTGTTGGTTCTCATATCATCTACTCAATAAGAACCGTGATACCACGCACCATTTTCACTAGTCATAACCACTTAAAAAAGTCGTACCCCTTAATGGAGAAATTTAGGCGCCTCTGCACTCAACACAACTTCCAAATCTAGGGAAGTGCAAGTACCCTTGGTATGCCTCGGGAGGAACCTAAACTTGCTTACAGGCAGGCCACCACGATGGAAATTCCTCCACCACCCAACGTCGATGGCACACAACATCACATACGAATCATCTTGTCATGCATAGGAACCATGACTCGTGCTGTCTTCTCATCCGTCATTGGCGTCGAGACCGCTACAACTACGAAAGTAGCTATACTATCAATGGTGCAAAATTAATTCGTCTGCACCCTGTCGACCTTGTTTGGTTCCACAGAATTGACTATGGAATCTTATTCATATCTGTCAACTAGCTCCGTTAGGACCAAACCGCCTCCTCACTACCTCATGCAAACTCACTCCCCCTTATACCTTGTTCCATTCAGGCGAGGATATCTTGGAGGTCATAACGGAACTATATTATTTGTGGGATGCAATGCATCACCGCTCATTTTTTTTTCCTAAAATTAAATTCAACCCAAACAACCCAGAAAATCATGAGATATATGCAATCTTATCAAAATATTTCCTCTCATTTCGGAAATTAAAATGGTTAAAAAATCCCATCTCAATGCTTGACGCATTCGAAGAAGGGAACATGTCCAATATTTCACCAACCATTAAGGTAAATATATCTAGAAACTTAGAAAAAATCAAAGAAATCTCACTCGAGGAAACATGTTCCCCAGATGAAGTAATCTCTTACACAAACTTGTTACAAGAATATAGAGACATCTTCGCATGGGATTATTCAAAAATTCCAGTGCTCAGTCCCACTATCGTAGAGCACCATATTGACACCTAGCCTGACATACCATCGGTATGCCAGAAACAACGTCAATTGCACCCATCTAAGGTAGAATAAATTAAGCGAGAAATTGAAAAACTTCACAAAGTCGGGTTTATCTACCCCATAACTTACACATCATGGGTTTCCAACCTTGTTCTTGTCATGAAAAAACAGTGCACCATTCATGTCTGTACTGATTTCCAAGATTTGAACAAAGCTTGTCCAAAAGACAACTACCCTACCCTGTTCATCAACCAATTCATTGATGCTTGCGCTGGACATGATTCCCTCTATTTCATGAATGACTTCTCAGGGTATAAAAAAATTCAAATTCGACATACCGATCTATACAAAACTACATTCACCACTTCGTGGGGCACTTTTGCATACCAAGTTATTCCATTTGGTCTTAAAAATGTTGGAGCCACTTTCGAGCGGGCCATGAACTATGTCTTCCATGAACTACTCCACCTCATCCTCACTTACTTGGTCAACCTCACTATTCGATCCAAGAAGAGAAGCGATCAGCTGGAAAATTTATGGTTGGTATTCCAAAGATGCCGACAATACAACCTACGCTTGAACCCTCTCAAGTGCGTCTTCTGTGTCAATGTAGGTCAAATTTTAGGTTTTATAGTGTCCCAAAAAGGGATCAGAGTGGACCCCCTCAAAGTCCAAGCTATCAAAGAGGTGCCACCACCACAAACCCTCAAGAAACTCCAAATCTTGTAGGGGAAAACCAGTTTCCTGAGACACTTTGGCCCAGATTACACCACTTGTGAATAGGGATTCCTACGCCTTGTCCGTCAGGATATCCCATTCAAGTGGGACGATCAAGCCCAACAATCATTTGAGGTGCTGAAGGATGCATTATATTTAGCCCCATTGATAAAACCAAAAAATTACGACAAATATTACACCCTATATCTGTCAGCGTCAGAAACTTCTTTAGCCGGGGTGTTAATCCAGGATGGCCCCAATAGTAAATAACACATAATTTTTTACGTCAGTAAAAAGTTATTAGGCCCCACATTAAGGTATGAACCCAAAGATAAAACTTCCCTAGCCCTAATAAACGTAGTCCAGAAGCTTCATAACTACATTATCTTGCGGACTACAATAGTTGTTGCAGCTATCAACCCCATTAGATACTTGCTGACCTGCCGTTTGATGAACCACAAATACACTCACTGGGTAGTCATACTGCAGGAGTTTGACTTACAGTTCAACTCCCCCAAGAGAAATAATGCTTTGATCTTAGTTGAGTTCATCAATGACCTCCCAAGTTAGACCAAAGGATCCCTAGTCAACCACTCACTACCTGACGAACATACCATTCTAGTGACGACTGATGATCCTTGGTACGAAGACATCCTTTTATTTTTATGAACCCAAAAGTTCTATCCAAATCTCACACATGATGATCAAAGGTGCATAGGCCACCAGGCCTTCCGATACCTCCTTATGGGAGATGTCCTTTATCGATGAGGCATCGATACAATCCTATGCCATTGCCTCACGCATGACCAAGTTGAGCAAGCCCTCAATGACTATTATAATGGAGCCTATGGCGACCACCTCTCCGAAATAGCTAATGCCCAAAAATTTTTGCGAGCTAGATATTTTTGGCTCACCTTATTCCGTGATTGCATCTCAACAGTCAAAAGGTGCGAGCGATGTCAACGCTTCACCCACAAGGCAAGAGCACCTCCCACTCCTCTACACCCAGTCATTGTAGCCGGTCCCTTATGTAAATGGGGGATCGACTTCATGACTTGAAGCCCTTCGTCATCTGGAAACCACAAATACATTATCATTATCATTGAATGTTTCACAAAATGGGAAGAAGCCATGCCCACATATGAAAACACGATAGACACCGCGACACAGTTTCTGTTCAACCATTTCATCACATGGTTCATTGTGTCAAAAGAGTTAGTCGCCAATCATGGAAATCATTTCGAAAACAAAATTTTCTAGGAGATGTCTCACCACCTAATGTTCACATACTAATTCACATCAGCATAACCATATTATCCTTAGTTGAATGGACAAATAGAAGCTATCAACAAAGTGCTCAAAACAATGTTACAGTGTATGGTGAATAACCATAAGACAAGTTGGCACCACATGGTTTTATCCGCTCTGTGGGCATACCGCACGAGGGTTAAAAACTCAACAGGATTCACACTGTTCCAAATAGTGTACGGGGTCAAAGGCGTGATTCCCATTGAACGCGAAATCCCAAACTTACATGCCACCATCAAACTCCTTGATGATACCCAACCTATAGAACAATTATTGGTATAGGTAGAAATCATCGATGAAAATCGATGACAGATGCTCCAACATAATGAGGCCCACAAAAAATGGGTAAAAGCATCATTCGACCGCAACTTCACCCCTCGCTCATTTACCAAAGGAGACTTAGTCCTTCATTGCGAAAGAGGCCCTAGGAATCGAGAAGTTAAAAACACAATGGAAAGGTCCCTACGTCATAAAACATTTCCTTATCAAGGGGGCATACATCATATCAAATCCTAATGGTACATGCCTACCTAACCTCGTCAATGGGGTCTACCTCAAAAAGTTTTACCCAAAGGGGGCAGGAGGTCTCAACCCTAGAAATAAGATGCATGTAGAAAAATCTATTTTTTGATGATCACAATCATCACAGACTTGTTCTAAAAAATTTCTCTGGTGCCACAGATGGATTTTCCCCCCTCCTTGATTTTGGATTCGCTGATGGAGAATCGTGATGGTCTCAAAATACAACAGTAGCCACCTCGCCCATTTACTATCTCGTCCAATTTCCATTCTTCACCAACGGAGTATGCATCAGATCAACCAACAATAATTAGGAAGAATATGATGCAGTCGTCGGGCTTATGAGAGATATCTTCAACCAAGGAATTTTCCATCTGCATATCTACCTTTATTCCCAGCTAGTGGTTTTGCAATTAAACCAAGAATTTGAAGTTATGGGATTCTCAACTATTTAGAAAATATTTGCATGCATGAAGATTAATTCATCAGTTTGATCATATTACAAGAAATAAAAACCAGACAACTGATCGCATATCCAATCACATTCTAGATTGAAATGCATCTCATATAAACCATCATCCATAGAAAAACAAAAAAACATAATAAATAGATTTCCATCAAAGGTACACGACATCCATAAAAAAAATAACCATAAACACATCATCAAGAGCCGCAAAAATTACATATCTCACATATATATCAAAAATATGTGTTGGAGAGGTAAATCCCCTCTGCAAACAGAGGCGATCCCTACTAGCCCAGATTGGGTCTAGCAACAACCGAGTCACGCTAAGACGCAGGTTTCTAGTTACAAGAGACCAAGATGTGACAAGAGGCCTACCTTAATTCCCACGCTGTTGTTTCTTGCAGATAAGATGGTGCTTCCGTCCTTTTCTTTAGAAGATCACAATTCTCCCGCTTAACACGTTCAAACACCTGCAAGTACACAAAGAAACAACACACAACGTAAAACCTAATACATGCAACCATATATCAGTCAGAGAAGATATAATTCATAACATAAGACATGAACATATGAATGGAACCATAATTGAAGTCATTTATTATTAATCACAATGAAATAAAGATACAACCTGAGCTCTGATGTTGGATCTTCCATCGACGGGTCAACAACGGAGCACGTCTCGATGAAGCTCATCGGGATGGGACAAGGCTCTCTCTCTTCGGCTATCTAACGATAGTCTCCTTACTACTGATTCAGCTCTATTCAGGCTAGCTTGCAAAGGGAATATGGCAAGCTTATATAGATGGTGGAAGGGGATTTGGGATCCCTACAATGGTGGGATTGGCCCTATCCTCAAGGAAGCTTCCATGATAGGTGGAAAACCACTTCCCCTACATGGAGATCCAGAGCCAAACCTCCCAACTCATTTTAGAGACTCGCTCAGGAGTTGGCTGGAATCAAAATTATGCCATTTATTTTTGAAAAAAAAATCCTTATTAAGCTTGGCATGAGCAATACACTAGGACATAGTGCTAGTTTGCGCGCCCTCTTTGGTGGATTTCCCCCACTGGCGCGAGGGTTGAACTGGCTGGTCGCGCCAAGGCCAAAAGGTCTATTTTTAGGGATTTTTACAAGAAACTGTCTTCAGAGGAATGATGGTCTTTGTCAAGGGGGATGCCATGAAAGTGGTTTTAGGTCCTGTCACTACTCATAGGTCATGGAATAGGCCCTCCAATGTGAGGGACAGGGGATTGTAGGGACAGTGACAAATTACTGTGTAACAGATGCCCCCTAAAGCATGAGGCCTGAGAGAGAGAGGGGTGAAATGCTTTATGAGAATGTGTCCAACTGAAAACACTGCCGTAGGAAAACCTACGTAGACAAGTACAATTGATATCTCAAATACATGATATGTGGTATGGGTGCAGCTATCCATAATAGAGTATACAATAATCAGGATCCAAGGTATGGACGCAGCCATCCAGAAAGGATCAATAAGTAGACTCAGGTATGGTCGCAGCCATCCAATCAATGAGTCATGTAACCAATCATGATAATCCAGAAAACCTGTAGCCTAGATTCCATCAGACAAAATCCAGGGGCTTGTGCTCCATCTCAACCCAAACAGAGTACAAGTCCTAGCATGTGAATAAGTGAGCTGAAGTCGAACATGCAAGAACATCGTTTGATTACCAGCTAATGATGAAAGCCATTAATAGACGTGATAGGTACCACCAATAATGACAATGGCCCTCAAGGTACTATAGGTACTATTGTTGCTCCTAGAGACAGCCTAGAGTTGTGATAGACCAGTGCCTAAGACATCTTATATAGCAAGGAGCATATGATATAACAGAGGGAGTTATCAATAGCAAGCTCTCATGTTATCTCTTGTAAAACAAGGAAAATTAATCTGAATGGGACCAAGACCCTCAGAAAACTGATACATAGAATGGGATATTGTAGAGGCAACATGAAAAACTCCAATACAAAAGCAACAGACAATTAAGAGACAACTTATTGTAAAGAGGGCCAATTCAGAAAGACTTCACAGAAATAAGTTATCAGAAGGTGTATGTAGTGAATGAAATGTAGAGGAAATATTAGTTAACATTGAGCTGATATCCAGATACATAATACTACCATGCATGGACTTACCAATCTAAGAATCCATACCTAACAGTAGCGTTTTAAAAAAACCCTCCCAAAGAAACTAATATAGCAGAAATGCGGTTTAGATGACTAATGGAACAGAATATCATGCATGAGCCATATTTAAAGTGCTTGACTAATCCAAGCATGGGTATCAACTAGGATAAATCCATACCACAAATCAGTGAGCCACTCACATTCCAAAACATGATACAGGAAATACGGATGAAATTAAATGATCTATTTAAATAACACATAAGAAAAAGTTACAGACTGTGAAATACCAAAGACCAGAATCCTCTTTAACACATGGAACTCCTCCTCACTGAAACCCTATGGGCTCTGAGCCTTCATACAAGAGTTCTACAAAATTTATACAAAAACCTTTCACTGCATAATTTTCTGATAAAATCTGGAACCCTAAATTATCCGTTCTTTGGGAGATTTATAGGAGAACAAGAAAGCTCCAAAAGGGAGTAGGTGATGGACATTTAATTTGCCTAATTAACACAAAATGGCAGAAACGTGCATGCCCACACTGCTTGATGACTTTGTAATGCCGTTTTTACCTTGCTACCTGCTTACAGAAATAAATACGCTCGGTAGAAAACTCTTTAGGAACACGGCAAAGGAATAAAACCACATAGACATTCCATTCTTTCTTGAAGAAAAATGGTGCTGAAAAGAAAGCTTTAGAGTATGTTTTCTGCGAATGGTACCCTCTGCCTTCAAAACCCTGAATTACAGCTTAAAATATTTAATGCTGAATGTTGAATTCCTCTGGTCTCCCACTGATACTCTTTGCCACAACATTAATATCTCCATCTGCACCATCTGTGCTTTGAATGACTCTGCAGGGTTTGAAAGATTTCAACCCCGCATATTTGATGGAAGTCTTGTCGATCTACCTCTGAGGCCTCTCTTCATAATTCAGCTCTGAAAAAATTTTCCTTTGACGTGCTCTCTATCATAGCAATAGGGACTGTGAATTATGATAGTTTTACGTCGCAGTAAACCTACAAAACCCGCAAACTCGTCAAGAAAACAAATGCATGAGGACAACGATGCAGTGGGGATGACGGTGTAGCAACGCGGCATGATGAAATGGTGGAGGTATGCGGGGTGGCAATGAAAAATGCAGTGGAACAATGGTGGACATACTGGCCAAAGTTATAATGCAAAACATTAAAATATAACATATGAATGGAATATATAAATGGTGGAGAAAAATGTGATAAACACGTGGGATGATGACGTGGATGAGGACCGAGTCAATGGAAGGGTAGGCAGATGATCTGGACCATTCGATATCAAAACGAGATCGACGGTTGAAAATGCATCGAAGGGCAATGAGATGGTGGGCCAGGGGCACTGTTGACATGGACTAACATTCGTGCAGCTTCGGAGTGTGACGACCGTTGGATGAAGACCTCCAGATCGAATGACTGTCATGAATATCGTGTTGTGACTTTGATCGAACAATAATGTACGATGGAGGGTAGTTTTTGAGCTGTACGCAGAGACACACGGTGAGCGATGTATGGAATTGCTTCGATTTGAGAAATACCACCCGCCTCGGAAAAGCGGTGCGATGAAAACCGACGGGTTTTGAACAGTGCTTGGGCGAGGGGACCACTAGGACAGATAGAATCAGGGCCGTTGATCTTACGACTTGATCGGACGGTAGGCAGGTGGGCTATGGGCGTGACGGATTTTGAACGAACGTCGTCCGATCTGTACAAATCGACGGCTCAAAATGCGCCCGATACGTATTTGATAAGCGCCTCCAGTTTTTAGCACTTGGTCTGGCACCTAGGTTACATAGAGAAAAGGACTGAGGAGCCAGGGCCGAAGGGTGCCAAACTTTTCATATTTTCAAATGCGGGTTTTGGCCATTCTAAATACGATTTTGGGGCTAGGCAGAGGTAGCGATAGGCAGAAAAAGAGTTTCTTAGGGAAAACAGAGGAGGTTCGTAAGGTTTAAGCTAGATTTCTTAAAAAAATTTAGTAGGAGGTTGAAGCGATCAACATTGGCTCCACCTGGGAACAACACGTTCATCCCTGGACGTGTCGAGAACTTCGCAGACCCTCTGATAATTTTCTATGCAAACTCTTCTCCTCAGCACTTCTACCTTTTTCTCATAATTCATCACTACACCCAAATTATTCAACAAAGATAGACACAGAAACTAATATACAATATGATACATCAGGCTCTCTCGGCCTGCATCAGAATTGGAAGTAGGGTTTAAGAAACTGACCATTTACAGGGGCGTCAAGCAAGTCACCCTGTAAATTCTCCAGCTTGAAAGTGTTATTACTTCCCTGTTCCACAATTTTGAAGGGACCAAAACAAAGTGGGTCAAATTTACCATGTTTTCCTTTTTTATCCCTCCGGATATCCCACCTGAGTACTAAATCACCAATCTACAGGTTCCTGTCCTTAGCATGCTGATCAAAAAGGTATTTCATCTTCTCCTGATACTCTGTCAGCCTTTGATTTACCTGATTTCATGTTTCTTCCAATTCCACCAGCTGATTTATTCGCCTGGCCATATCATCAGGCTCTTCCTGACTTTCCTGCATGAATCGAGCTACTGGTAGGGCTAATTGAATAGGAAATACTGCTGCCCTCCCATATACCAATTCATATGGGGATTTTCCAGTTGCTCTCTTGCTGGTAATTCTATTGGCCCACACAGCAAACTTTAACTGGGAATCCCAATTTTTCTGGTTCTCATTTATAGCTTTCTTCAATGCCCTCACCAGGGTTTTGTTGGAAGACTCTACCAAGCCATTTCCCTGTGGATAATAGGTTGTAGAGTGACTTATCATGATGTTATATTGCTGACAGAAACTCACAAAATTTGCAGACTTGAAGGCTTGTGCATTATCAGTTACTATTCTGGCAGGAAAACCAAACTTGGATATGATGTTTTCTTCTGTGAACTTTATTATGATAGTATCTGTTGCATTCCTTGCAGGTATGGCTTCCACCCACTTTGTGAAATAATCTATGGTTGTTAAAATCCACTTATTATGACCACTCGATGGAGGATCTATTTCACCTATAAAATCAATTCCCCATTGTCGGAATGGTTCATCCATGTGCACGAGAATCATATGAAGAGGTGCCAACTTCTGCCTTTCAGAAAATTTCTGACATTTCTCACATGCTCTAACCTAGGCAAAAACATCTCCAAAAATCTTGGGCCAATAGAAACCAGCCTTCAGGATTTTATGAGCAGTGGCCCTCCAGTTGTAGTGACCCCCACAGATTCCTTCATTAAATTCAGCTATGATACTCTCTACCTCATCTTCTGTGAGACACAGGAGTAGGATGCCTGAGGGATCACGCCAATATAATCGGCCATTGGCGACTATGTAATTCTGGGATTTCAATCTTAACGCTCTCTATTTAGCTTTATCATAGCTTGGAGGGCAATTGAGTGTGAGGAGATATTCTACTATCTCTTTGTACCACTGACTGGTGAGGTACTTTATATGTGTTTTTGGAGTAGCTACTCCAATTCCCCGTCGCTCTTCTTTATCTTCAGATTCCTCACCTGCTATAATGGACAAATTTATGCCCAGAGCTTGATAGTTTGATTCAGATAACATTTTAGCAAGCCCCTGTCCTTTAATCATATTAGTAGGGTGGATGTCTAAGTCATACTCCTGTATCTTGGCAATCCACTTCCCCCTTTTTCCTTCACTATCCCCCTGGATAAGAATATCTTTTATAGCAGCTGCAGGCACAAATGCAGTGATGTGGGACTGCAGGATATATATACGGAATGCCTTGAGGGATTTTACTAGGGCGTATTCTTGCTTTTCCAATATGTTATATTTCAATTCTGTATCATGGAGCACTTGACTGAAAAAGGCAATAGGCTACTCATACCCTTCTTCGTTTTTATGCAACAGAACTCCAGCCACTGTATGAGGTGATGCAAAGGAAAAGATCATAAAAGGTTTGGAATAATCTGGCCCAGCTAGCACAGGGGCTTCTGCAAAAGCATTTTTTGTTCTGGTAAATTCCTCTCGTGATTCCTGGGACCATTTAACTTCATTATCTTTCTTCAGCATGTTAGTTATATGTCTAACTATTTCAGCATAGTTAGGGATAAACCTTCTCAGGAAATTAATGCGCCCTAGGAATACTTGTCCTTCTTTCTTATTTCTGGGAAAAGAAATACCATTTATAACCTCTACCCTCTTAGGATATATCTTCACCCCATCTTTTGTTACAATGTGTCCCAAAAGTTTTCCCTCTTCTATTGCAAATAAATACTTTTGAGGATTTAGGGAGAGACCATACCTTCTGCATTTCTCAAAGGTTCTACAAAGATGCTCAATGTGCTCAGAATCATTCTTTGAAAATACAGAGATATCATCGAGGTAGACTACTAGAAATTTATCTTAATACCCAACAAAAGCGATGTCCATGGCCCTCTGAAAAGTGGCCCCTGCATTAATCAGTCTGAAAGGCATCCGGGCATACATAAATGTACCCCATGGTGTGGTGAAAGCAGTCTTCTTTTGATCTTCTGGAAGCACAACCACCTGGTTATAACCAGAGAATCCATCCATCATTGACATCCTAGAAGCTCCAACCACCTTCTGCAGGATATGATCCATCTTAAGCAGAGGATAATTATCCTTTAAGGATGCTCTGTTTAAATTTCTAAAATCCACACACAGCCTTATTTCTCCATTCTTCTTTCGTACAGGGACCAGGTTTGCCACCCATTCAGAGTACCTCAATGGTACAATTATTTTGGCTTTTAGTAGCTTCTTGATTTCCTTCTATATAGAAGGCAGCAACAAGGGATTTATTTGTCTGAGCTTCTGCTTATGGGGCTTTGCATCTCCCTTCAGTGGAATTTTTTGTTGCATAATACTGATATCAAAAGTTTTCAAGGACTCCTGATAGGACCATGCAAACACATCTCTGTAAGACTGAAATAATTTATGATATAGCCTTTTATATTCTTCTGGGATCTTTTTGGACAATTTTATGATCTTGGGATCAGCCTCAGTACCAAGATTCATGTCCTCTAACTAATTTTCTTCTACCACTTTGCCTGGCTGCATTGGAACATCATTCTTGTCAAATAATATTTCTAGAGGCACCAATCCTCTAGGTATAATGTTTCCCTTTAACTGCAACACTTTATTACCTGCCACTTTATTCTCCCAATTTCTTTCTGAAGTATCTTCAGACTCTCCTTCTTCATAAGCATCAATCTCCATATTGGAGAATTATTTTAATGTTTCCAGGAATCTCTTCATTTTTTCTTCATCTTCAAATACCTTCCAGTGTTTTATATTATCTGGGATTGACAGCTAATACACACCTCAAATTCATATCTTAAAAGAGGGTTTTGAGGTGGTCGAAATGTACTAGCAGCCACAGCAAGGGAATCAACCATCCTATTCTGTTCTCGGGGCATGAACTGGATATTAAATGCCAAGAAGAAATTTTCTACCATATCCCAAACTTCATTCCTATAAGCTCTCAGCCGAGGATGTTTGGTTTGATACTGATTCTTGACTTGTCTGACCACCAGTTCTGAATCTCCTAGAACTTTTAAGCTTTGTATGTTCATGTTCCTGGCTGTCTGAAATCCTAGTAGAAGCGCTTCATATTTGGCCACATTGTTAGTAGCTTTATATTCCAGTTTGAAAGAAAATGGTACCCATTTCCTGGTAGGAGAAATCAATAATATTCCAGCTCCATTACCTTCTTTTGAATTTGCTCCATCAAAATGAAGTGTCCAGATCCCTGCTTCTTGGCTCTCTGAGGGCTGCTCAGTCTTGATCTGACAGAAGGATGGTTCATGAGCAAAATATTGGTCTTCTTCCAACATCAAGCGTGAGAAATCTCCTTCTTTACTATAGACTGGTGAATTTACAGAGTTGTTTGCCTTAGTCACCATCTTGACAAATCTAGTCTCCCTGTACAACCTCCTCTCTTGGCCACCAAAAATTGGGATAGTGGCATATGTTAAATCCATCTTGAGTGATCCACCAATTTTTGTTCCCTAGGACCTTGACAGCAACATACCAAAACGATCTGGGATGTCAGCCACCACGATGTCCATTACCACACTTTTTGCTGGGATTTGGGCCAAATTGACCACCAAATCCTTGATTATCCCCAAGCATTTAACTCTTTTGGAGTCAAATGAATAGAGTTCCTTGTATGGACGGGTGATTTGTAATCCTAGTTGTTCCATGACTGAAAAAGGTATTAGATTATGGGAAACTCCAGAATCTAACAGACAATTATGTAATAGCAGGTCATGAATCACTAGAGGCACATAAAAGGGAGGAGTAGAAGCATCTAATTCCTCAACATGTGGACCAAAGACAACCATGGGTCTTTCTTCTTGAAGGTTGAGGCTATCTGGAGTGAGTGTTGCCTCTGGAGGGAGCATGAATGAGGTGACTTGGGATTGATATGCAGGTTGCTTCAATAGTTCAGTCAAGGGGACTGGGATTTTAACCTTTTCAAGTTCATTTTGTAAACTGAAAACAGCAGGGGACTTCTCTATTACGATCTCCTTTGGCTCTTTATTTTCAGCTGGGGGTTTGACTTCCTTTGACATAGACTTGGTATTAAGAGGAATGACTACTTTTGAAGAGGAAGGAATTTGATCATTAGATTGCAAAGGTTTGTTTAGATGGCCCTAACCTTTGTCTGTGACTTTTTGCATTGTTGACTCCTTCAGAGTAGGTGCTTCCTTCTGGGTTAGCTCCTCTTCTTGATCTTGAGTACGAGTCCTCTTCCTAGAAGATCTGAGATCATATCTTCTATTGAAATGTGCTTGCATGAAATCAACAAATTGTTTACAATAATGATCAATTTCTGCTTCTTCTGTGTCTCTGATCTTTTCTTCTTCTTGCAATGAGCACTCGGCTCCATCATTTCCTTGCAAAGGGTATTCCTCTCCATCAATATTTGAAAAGGCAAGATTTGCATCCTCCAGTCCATAGGCAGTGTCTTTATTCGAATCATCTACTGGACCTTCCAGGTACAATGGGTGTGGTACCTGATCCTGTTGCTCCTTTGATTCCCTTGGCAATATTTGCAGGGGTGGTTTCCTATACTGAGGATTGTAACCTCTGTTTGAAGCATTGTGGAAATTCTTGAAAGCTGGATTCTTGGCCTCCAATTCAAGCTTGACCACCTTTTTAATCAATTTGGTCATTTCTTCCATTCTGTCTGTGTCTCTGTCCTGGTTAGAGGTAGATACCTCTTCTTTGCCCCTTCTTTTGGCATCTTGTTCATATTTTCCCTTTGATTTTCCAGTGGAGGCAAAGTTTTCTTCCAACTCTAGTGCATCTGACTGAGCATCATCCAGAGTAGCAGGCTTTCTTTCCCTGAGAGAGAAACCAAACTCTGAATCAAAGGCTGCTACAAAGACAACTTTAGCAGCAGTTTGATGAGGTTTCATGTTAGCAAGAAGGCTCAAATTTTTTTTATTAAATCTCTTGATGAATTCTGACACCCCTTCATTATGTCTTTTCTTGAGTGTATTGAACTCAGTAAGACAATGTCCATGGTCTTTCTTCTCTCCCCATTTTCTGAGAAAAGTATCTTCCATTATTTCCCAAGTGGTAATAGAACGACCTGCCAATGTCTTAAACCATTTTCGAGCTTCACCATCAAGATATTGGATGAAAAGCCTTAAGACCACATCTAAATGTTCCACATTAAAATTCTCTGCAAAATCACATAAGACCTCAAGGTGTTTTTGAGCATCAATCTCATTTTCCCCATTGAATCGGGGTAAAATCTTCAGATAATCTTGAGGCATATCATTTAACACATGCCAGAGGGGCATATTTATTTAGCAAGAAGCCTGGAACATTTTCCATTTGAGGGGGTGGAGGTAGTGCAATAGTTTGATGAGTAAGAGGAGGAGGAGGAGGTGGAAGTGGAGTATGAATAATAATAGGAATATACTCGACTGCAGCTTGAGGTGTTGAGGGGAATAATGATCTGTTAACATAAGATACTTTAGTGACTTCTTTAACCCTTCGACCTCAGGAGTAGGGTGAAAATTATCTTTATTTCTGACACGTCCTCAGGGTGGACTATCTGAATAATAATAATCAGTATCTCCCGCAGTGGAGTCGGGATCTGGCACTTGAGCTTCTTGAGAAGAAGAGGATGGAAAGTCTTCTATAGACAATTCAGGGATTTCAGAGTGGACTGATCTTCTTTCCCTCCAATTTCTTCTAAGTATGATCTTTTCAGGGTCAGACACCAAAGGTGTCTTTGGCTTAGACGTATCTAACCTCAAGTGTGGCTTACGAGGAGCCAGGAATGCAAATAGATTTATCAGATAAAAAATGTGGAGTCGCCAAGGTGAGGGATCTACAACTCTCAAATCTGCATACTCACCTACTTGAAGAGTGAATTAGATTTTGTCGAGGCCCAGGGATTTAAAATTTCTCAACTTCGTTCCCCAGCAACGGCGCCAAAAAGATGTTGTCGCTCCTAGAGACAGCCTAGAGTTGTGATATACCAGTGCCTAGGACATCTTATATAGCAAGGAGCATATGATATAATGGAGGGAGTTATCAATAGCAAGCTCTCATGCTATCTCTTGTAAAACAAGGAAAATTAATTTGAATGGGACCAAGACCCTCAGAAAATTGATACATAGAACGAGATATTGTAGAGGCAACATGCAAAACTCCAATACAAAAGCAATAGACAATTCAAAGACATCTTACTATAAAGAGGGCCAATTCAAAAATACTTCACAGAAATAAGTTATCAGAAGGCGTATGTAGTGAATGAAATGTAGAGGAAATATTAGTTAACATTGAGCTGATATCCGATACATACTACTACCATGCATGGGCTTACTAATCTAAGAATCCATACATAATAGTAGTTTTTTAAAAACACCCTCCCAAAGAAACTAATATAGCATAAATGCAGTTTAGATGACTAATGGAATAGAATATCATGCATGAGCCATATTTAAAGTGCTTGACTAATTCAAGCATGGGTATCAACTAGGATAAATCCATACCACAAATCAGCGAGCCACTCACATTCCAAAACATGATATAGGAAAGACGGATGAAATGAAATGATCTATTTAAATAACACATAAGAAAAAGTTACAGACTGTGAAATACCAAAGACCAGAATCCTCTTTAACAGATGGAACTCCTCCTCATTGAAACCCTATGGGATCTGAGACTTCATATAAGAGTTCTACAAAATGTATACAAAAACCTTTCACTGCATAATTTTATGATAAAATCTGGAACCCTAAATTATCCGTTCTTTGGGAGCTTTATAGGAGAACAAGAAAGCTCCAAAAGTGAGTAGCTGATGGACATTTAATTTGCCTAATTAACACAAAATGGCGGAAATGTGCACACCCATACTGCTTGATGACTTTGTAATGCCCTTTGTACCTTGCTACCTGCTTACAGAAATAAACATGCTGGGTAAAAAACACTTTAGGAACATGGCAAAGGAATAAAACCACATAGACATTCCATCCTTTCCTGAAGAAAAATGGTGCTGAAAGGAAAGCTTTAGAGTATGTTTTCCGCAAATGGTATCCTCTGCCTTCAAAAACCAGAATTATGGCTTAAAATATTTAATGCTGAATGTTGAATTCCTCTGGTCTCCCACTGATACTCTTTACTGCAACATTAATATCTTCATCTGCACCATTTTTGCTTTGAATGACTCTGCAGGGTTTGACAGATTTCAACCCCGCATCTTTGATGGAAGTCTTGTCGATCTACCTCCCAAGCCTCTCTTCATAATTCAGCTCTGAAAAAATGGTCCTTTGACGTGCTCTCTATCACAACAATAGAGACTGTGAATTATGATAGTTTTCTGTCGCTGTAAACCTACAAAACCCGCAAACTCGTCAAGAAAACAAATGCATGGGGATGACGATGCAGTGGGGATGACAGTGTAGCAATGCGGCATGATGAAATGGCGGAGGTATTCGGGGTGGTGATGAAAAATGCAGTGGAACAATGGCGAACGGACTGGCCAAAGTTATAATGCAAAACATTAAAATATAACATATGAATGGAATATATAAATGGTGGAGGAAAAATGCAATAAACACGTGGGATGATGACGTGGAGGAGTAACGAGTCAATGGTAGGGTAGGCAGATGATATGGACCATTCCATCTCAAAATGAGATCGACAGTTGAAAATGCATCTGAGGGAAATGAGATGGTGGGCCAGTGGCACTGTTGACATGGACTAACATTCGTGCAGCTTCGGAGTGCGACGACCGTTGGATGAAGACCTCCAGATCGGACGGTTGTCATGAATATCACGCCGTGACTTTGATCGAACAATAATGCACAATGGAGGGCGGTTTTGGAGCCGTACGTGGAGACATGCGGCGAGCAATGTATGGAATCGCTCCAATTTGAAAAATACCACCCGCCTCGGAAAAGCGGTGCGATGAAAACCGACAGGTTTTGAACAATGCTCGGGTGCGGGGACCACCAAGAAAGATAGACTCAGGGCCGTTGATCTTATGGCTTGATTGGACGGTAGGCAGGTGGGCTATGGGCGTGATGGAGTTTGAACGAACGCCGTCCAATCTGTATAGATCGACGACTCAAAATGCGCCCGATACGTATTTGATAAGTGCCTCCGGTTTTTAGCACTTGGTCTGGCACCCAGGTTACATAGAGAAAAGGATTGAGGAGCCAGGGCCGAAGGGTGCCAAACTTTTCATATTTTCAAATGTGGGTTTTGGCCATTCTAAATATGATTTTGGGGCTAGGAAGAGGTAGCGATTGGCGGAAAAAGAGTTTCTTAGGGAAAACAGAGGAGGTTCGAAAGGTTTAAGCCATATTTCTTAACAAAATTTAGTAGGAGGTTGAAATGATCAACATTGGATCCACCTGGGGACGTCATGTTCATCCCTGGACGTGTCGAGAACTTTGCAGACCCTCTGATAATTTTCTGTGCAAACTCTGCTCCTCAGCACTTCTACCTTTTTCTCATAATTCATCACTACACCCACATTATTAAAAAAAGATAGACACATAAACTAATATAAAATATGATACATCAGGCTCTCTTGGCCTACGTCAGAATTGGAAGTAGGGTTTAAGAAACTGACCATTTACAGGGGCATCAAGCAAGTCACCCTATAAATTCTCCAGCTTGAAAGTGTTATTACTTCCCTGTTCCACAATTTTGAAGGGACCAAACCAAAGTGGGTTGAATTTACCGTGTTTTCCTTTTTCAGCCCTCCGGATATCCCACCTGAGTACTAAATCACCAAACTGCAGGTTCCTGTCCTTAGCATGCTGATCAAAAAGGTATTTCAGCTTCCCCTGATACTCTGTCAGCCTTTGATTTAACTGATTTCGTGTTTCTTCCAATTCCTCCAGTTGATTTATTCGCCTGGCCATATCATCAGGCTCTTCTTGACTTTCCTGCATGAATCGAGATACTGGTAGGGCTAATTGAATAGGAAATACTACTGCCCTCCCATATACCAATTCATATGGGCATTTTCCAATTTCTCTCTTACTGGTAATTCTATTGGCCCATAGAGAAAAATTTAACTGGGAATCCCAATTTTTCTGGTTCTCATTTATAGCTTTCTTCAATGCCCTCACCAGGGTTTTGTTGGAAGACTATGCCAAGCCATTTCCCTATGGATAATAGGCTGTAGAGTGACTTAGCGTGATGTTATATTGCTGACAGAAATTCACAAACTTTGCAGACTTGAAGGCCTGTGCATTATCAGTTACTATTCTGGCAGGACAACCAAACCTGGATATGATGTTTTCTTCCACGAACTTTATTATGACAGTATCTGTTGCATTCCTCGCAGATATGGTTTCCACCCACTTTGTGAAATCATCTATGGCCATTAAAATCCACTTATGCTAACCACTCAATGGAGGATGTATTTCACCTATAAAATCAATTCCCCATTTTCGGAATGGTTCATCCACGTGCACGGGAATCATAGGAAGAGGTGACAACTTCTACCTTTCAGCAAATTTCTGACATTTCTCACATGCTCTAACCTGGGCCAAAACATCTCCAAAAAGCTTGGGCCAATAGAAACCAGCCTTCAGGATTTTATGAGTAGTGGCCCTCCAGTTGTAGTGACCCCCACAGATTCCTTCATGAAATTCAGCTATGATACTCTCTACCTCATCTTCAGTGAGACACAGGAGTAGGATTCCTGAGGGATCACGCCAATATAATCGGTCATTGGCGACTATGTACTTCTGGGATTTCAATCTTAACGCTCTGTATTTAGCTTTATCATAGCTTGGAGGGAAACTGAGTGTGAAGAGATATTCTACTATCTCTTTGTACCACTGACTGGTGAGGTACTTTATATGTGTTTCTGGAGTAGCTACTCCAATTCCCTGTTGCTCTTCTTTCTCTTTGGATTCCTCACCTGCTATAATGGACAAATTTATGCCTAGAGCTTGATAGTTTGATTTAGATAACATTTTAGCAAGCCCATGTCCTTTGATCAGCTTAGTAGGGCGGATGTCTAAGTCATACTCCTGTATCTTGGAAATCCACTTCCCCCTTTTTCCTTCACTATCCCCCTGGATAAGAATATCTTTTATAGCAGCTGCAAGCACAAATGCAGTGATGTGGGACTACAGGATATATATACGGAATGCTTTGAGGGATTTTACTAGGGTGTATGCTTGCTTTTCCAATATGTTATATTTCAATTCTGCACCACGGAGCACCTGACTGAAAAAGGCAATAGGCTGCTCATACCCTTCTTCATTTTTCTGCAACAAAACTCCAGCCACGGAATGAGGTGATGCAAAGGAAAAGATCATAAAAGGTTTGGAATAATCTGGCCCAGCTAGCACAAGGCCTTCTGCAAAAACATTTTTTATTCTGGTAAATGCCTCTCGTGATTCCTGGGACCATTTAACTTCATTATCTTTCTTCAGCATGTCAGTTATATGTCTAACTATTTCAGCATAGTTAGGGATAAACCTTCTCAGGAAATTAATGCGCCCTAGGAATACTTGTACTTCTTTCTTATTTCTAGGAAAAGCAATACCATTTATAACCTCTACCCTCTTAGGATCTATCTTCACCCCATATTTTGTTACAATGTGTCCCAAAAGTTTTCCCTCTTCTAATGCAAATAAATACTTTTGAGGATTTAGGGAGAGACCATACCTTCTGCATTTCTCAAAGGTTCTATGTAGATGCTCAATGTGCTCAGTATCATTCTTTGAAAATACAGTGATATCATCGAGGTAGACTACCAAAAATTTATCTTTCTCCCCAACAAAAGTGATTTCCATGACCCTCTGAAAAGTGGCCCCTGCATTAATCAGTCTGAAAGGCATCCGGGCATACATAAATGTACCCCATGGTGTGGTGAAAGCAGTCTTCTTTTGATCTTATGGAAACACAGCCACTTGGTTATAACCAAAGAATCCATCCATCATTAACATCCTAGAAGCTCCAACCACCTTCTATAGGATATGATCCATCTTAGGCAGAGGATAATTATCCTTTAGGGATGCTCTGTTTAAATTTCTAAAATCCACACATAGCCTTATTTCTCCATTCTTCTTTCATATAGGGACCAGGTTTGCCACCCATTCAGAGTACCTCAATGGTACAATTATTTTGGCTTTTAGCAGCTTCTTGATTTCCTTCTCAATAGAAGGCAGCAACAGGGGATTGATTTGTCTGAGCTTTTGCTTATGGGGCTTTGCATCTCCCTTCAGTGGAATTTTGTGCTGCATAATACTGATATCAAAAGTTTTCAAGGACTCCTGATAGGATCATGAAAACACATCTCTGTAAGACTGAAATAATTTCTGATATAGCCTTTTATATTCTTCTGGGATCTTTTTGGACAATTTTATGTTCTTGGGATCAGCCTCAGTACCAAGATTCAGGTCCTCTACCTAATTTTCTTCTACCAATTTTCTTGGTTGCATTGGAACATCATTCTTGTCAAATAATCTTTCTAGAGGCACCAATCCTCTAGGTATAATGTTTCCCTTTAACTGCAACACTTTATTACCTGCCACTTTCTTCTCCCAATTTCTTTCTGAAGTATCTTTAGACTCTCCTTCTTCATCAGCATCAATCTCCATATTGGAGAATTATCCTACTGTTTCCAGGAATCTCTTCATATGTTATTCATCTTCAAATACCTTCCAGTGTTTGATATTGTCTGGGATTGACGGCCGATAACACACCTCAACTTCATATCTTAAAAGAGGGTTCTGAGGCGGTTGAAATGTACTAGCAGCCACAGCAAGGGAATCAACCATCCTATTCTGTTCTCGGGGCATGAACTATATATTAAATTCCAAGAAGAAATTTTCTACCATATCCCAAACTTCATTCCTATAAGCTCTTAGCCGAGGATGTTTAGTTTGACACTGATTCCTGACTTGTCTAACCACCGGTTCTGAATCTCCTAGAACTTTAAAGCTTTGTATGTTCATGTTCCTGGCTGTCTGAAATCCTAGCAGAAGCGCTTCATATTCGGCCACATTTTTAGTAGCTTCATATTCCATTTTGAAAGACAATGGGACCCATTTCCCGGTAGGAGAAATCAATAATATTCCAGCTCCATTACCTTCTTTTGAATTTGCTCCATCAAAATGAAGTGTCCAGATCCCTGCTTCTTGGCTCTCTGAGGGCTTCTCAGTCTTGATCTAACAGAAGGATGGTTCATGAGAAAAATCTTGGTCTTCTTCCAGCATCAAGCATGAGAAATATCCTTCTTTACTGTAGACTAGTGAATTTACAGAGTTGTCTGCCTTAGTCACCATCTTGACAAATCTAGTCTCCCTGTACAACCTCCTCTCTTGGCCACCAAAAACTGGGATAGTGGCATATGTTAAATCCATCTTGAGTGATCTACCAATTTTTGTTCCCCAGGACCTTGACAGCAACATACCAAAACGAGCTGGGATGTCAGCCACCACAATGTCCATTACCACACTTTTTGCTGGGATTTGGGCCAAATTGACCACCAAATCCTTGATTATACCCAAGAATTTAACTCTTTTGGAGTCAAATGAATAGAGGTCCTTGTATGGTTGGGTGATTTGTAATCCTAGTTGTTCCATGACTAACAGAGGTATTAGATTATGGGAAACTCCAGAATCTAACAGACAATTATGTAAGAGCAGGTCATGAATAACTAGAGACACATAAAAGGGAGGAGTAGAAGCATCTAATTCCTCAACATGTGGACCAGAGACAACCATGGGTCTTTCTTCTTGAAGGTTGAGGCTATATGGAGTGAGTGTTGCTTCTGGAGGGAGCATGAATGAGGTGACTTGGGATTGATATGCAGGTTGCTTCAATAGTTCAGTCAAGGGGACTGGGATTTTAACCTTTTCAAGTTCCTTTTGTAAACTGAAAATAGGGGGGGACTTGTCTATTACGACCTCCTTTGGCTCTTTATTTTCAGCTGAGGGTTTGACTTCCTTTGACATAGACTTGGTATTAGGAGGAATGACTACTTTTGAAGAGGAAGCAATTTGATCATTAGATTGCAAAGGTTGGTTTAGAGGGCCCTTACCTTTGTCTATGACTTTCTGCATTGTTGACTCCTTCAGAGTAGGTGCTTCCTTCTGGGGTATCTCCTCTTCCTGATCTTGAGTACGAGTCCTCTTCCTAGAAGATCTGAGATCATATCTTCTATTGAAATGTGCTTGCATGAAATCAACAATTTTTTTACAATAATGATCAATTTCTACTTCTTCTGTGTCTCTGGTATTTTCTTCTTCTTGCAATGAGCACTCGGCTCCATCATTTCCTTGCAAAGGGTATTCCTCTCCATCACTATTTGAAAAGGCAAGATTTGCATCCTCTAGTCCATAGGCAGTGTCTTCAGTAGAATCATCTACTAGACCTTCCAGGTACAATGGGTGTGGTACCTGATCTTGTTGCTCCTTTGCTTCCCTTGGCAATATTTGCAGGGGTGGTTTCCTATACTGAGGATTGTAACCTCTATTTGAAGCATTGTGGAAATTCTTGAAAGCTGGATTCTTGGCCTCCAATTCAAGCTTGGCCACATTTTTAATCAATTTGGTCATTTCTTCCATTCTTTCTGTGTCTCTGTCCTGGTTAGAGGTAGATACCTCTTCTTTGCCCCTTCTTCTGGCATCTTGTTCAGATTTTCCCTTTGATTTTCCAGTGGAGGCAAAGTTTGCTTCCAACTCTAGTGCATCTGACTGAGCATCATCTAGAGTAGCAGGCTTTCTTTCCCTGAGAGAGAAACCAAACTCTGAATCAAAGGCTGCTACAAAGACAACTTTAGCAGCAGTTTGATGAGGTTTCATGTCGGCAGGAAGGCTCAAATACAATTTATTAAATCTCTTGATGAATTCTGACACCCCTTCATTATGTCTTTTCTTGAGTGTATTGAACTCAGTAAGACATTGTCCATGGTCTTTCTTCTCTCCGCATTTTCTGAGAAAAGTATCTTCCATTATTTTCCAAGTGGTAATAGAACGACCTGCCAATGTCTTAAACCATTTTCGAGCTTCACCATCAAGAGATTGGATGAAAAGCCTTAAGACCACATCTAAATGTTCCACATTAAAATTATTTGCAAAAGCACAGAAGACCTCAACGTGTTTTTGAGCATCAATCTCATTTTCCCCATTTAATCGGGGTAAAATCTTCAGATAATCTTGAGGCATATCATTTAACACTTGGGGTAATGCCAGAGGGGCATATTTATTTAGCAAGAAGCCTGGAACACTTGCCATTTGAGGGGGTGGGGGTAGGGCAATAGTTTGATGAGTAAGAGGAGGAGGAAGAGGTGGAAGTGGAGTATGAATAATAATAGGAATATACTCGACTGTAGCTTGAGGTGTTAAGGGGAATAATGATATGTCAACAGCAGATACTTCAGTGACTTCTTTAACCTCTTTGACCTCAGGAGTAGGGTGAAAATTATCTTTATTTCTGACACCTCCTAGGGGTGGACTATCTGAATAATAATAATCAGTATCTCTCACAGTGGAGTTGGGATCTGGCACTTGAGCTTCTTGAGAAGAAGAGGATGGAAAGTCTTCTATAGAAAATTCAGGGATTTCAGAGTGGACTAATCTTATTTCCCTCCAATTTCTTCTAAGTATGATTTTTTCAGGGTCAGACATTGAAGGTGTCTTTGGCTTAGATGTATCTGACCTCAGGTGTGGCTTACGAGGAGCCAGGACTGCAAATAGATTTATTAGATAACAAATGTGGAGTCGCCAAGGTGAGGGATCTACAACTCTCAACTCTCCATACTCACCTACTTGAAGAGTGAATTAGATTTTTTCGAGGCCTAGGGATTTAAAATTTCTCAACTTCGTTCCCTGGCAACAGCGCCAAAAAGATGTTGTTGCTCCTAGAGACAGCCTAGAGTTGTGATAGACCAGTGCCTAGGTCATCTTATATAGCAAGGAGCATATGATATAACAGAGGGAGTTATCAATAGCAAGCTCTCATTCTATCTCTTGTAAAACAAGGAAAATTAATCTGAATGGGACCAAGACCCTCAGAAAACTGATACATAGAACGGGATATTGCAGAGGAAACATGAAAAACTCCAATACAAAAGCAACAGAAAATTCAGAGACAACTTACTCTAAAGAGGGCCAATTCAGAAATACTTCGCAGAAATAAGTTATCAGAAGGCATATGTAGTGAATGAAATGTAGAGGAAATATTAGTTAACACTGAGCTGATATCGAGAT
The DNA here is from genome assembly GCA_034641835.2 of Pinus albicaulis. Classification (NCBI taxonomy): domain Eukaryota; kingdom Viridiplantae; phylum Streptophyta; class Pinopsida; order Pinales; family Pinaceae; genus Pinus; species Pinus albicaulis. The sequence continues at coordinate 753,304,036 of CM076582.1, read as the reverse complement.
ACACAATACTACCATGCACGGGCTTACTAATCTAAGAATCCATACATAACAGTAGCATTTTAAAAACACCCTCCCAAAGAAAGTAATATAGCAAAAATGCGGTTTAGATGACTAATGGAACAAAATATCATGCATGAGCCATATTTAAAGCGCTTGAATAATCCAAGCATGGGTACCAACTAGGATAAATCCATACCACAAATCATTGAGCCACTCGCATTCCAAAACATGATACAGGAAAGACAGATGAATGAAATGATCTATTTAAATAACACATAAGAAAATGTTACAGATTGTGAAATACCAAAGACCAGAATCCTCTTTAACAGATGAAAATCCTCCTCACTGAAACCCTATGGGATTTGAGCCTTCATACAAGAGTTCTACAAAATGTATACAAAAACCTTTCACTGCATAATTTTCTGATAAAATCTGGAACCCTAAATTATCCGTTCTTCGGGAGCTTTATAGGAGAAAAAGAAAGCTCCAAAAGGGAGTAGGTGATGGACATTTAATTTGCCTAATTAACACAAAATGGCGGAAACGTGCACGCCCATACTGCTTGATGACTTTGTAATGCCCTTTGTACCTTGCTACCTGCTTACAGAAATAAATACGCTGGGTATAAAAATCTTCAGGAACATGGCAAAGGAATAAAACCACATAGACATTCCGTCCTTTCCTGAAGAAAAATGGTGCTGAAAAGAAAGAATTAGAGTATGTTTTCTGCGAATGGTAACCTCTGCCTTCAAAACCCTGAATTACGGCTTAAAATATTTAATGCTGAATGTTGAATTCCTCTGGTCTCCCACTGATACTCTTTGCCGCAGCATTAATATCTTCATCTACACCATCTGTGCTTTGAATGACTCTGTAGGGTTTGACAGATTTCAACCCCGCATCTTTGATGGAAGTCTTTTCGATCTACCTCCCAGGCCTCTCTTCATAATTCAGCTTTGAAAAAATGGTCCTTTGACGTGCTCTCTATCACAGTAATAGAGACTATGAATTATGATAGTTTTCCGCCGTTGTAAACCTGCAAAACCCACAAACTCGTCAAGAAAAAAAATGCATGGGGACGGCGATGCAGTGGGGATGACGGTGTAGCAACGCTGCATGATGAAATGGCACAGGTATGCGGGGTGGCGATGAAAAATGCAGTGGAACAATGGCAGACGGATTGGCCAAAGTTATAATGAAAAACATTAAAATATAGCATATGAATGGAATATATAAATGGCGGAGGAAAAATGCAATAAACACATGGGATGATGACGTGGAGGAGGATCGAGTCAATGGCAGGGTAGGCAGATGATCTGGACCATTCGATCTCAAAACAAGATCGACGGTTGAAAACACATCGGAGGGCAATGAGATGGTGGGCCAGGGTCATTGTTGACATGGACTAACATTCGTGCAGCTTCAGAGTACGATGACCGTTGGATGAAGACCTCTAGATCGGACGGCTATCATGAATATCGCGCTGTGACTTTGATCGAACAATAATGCACGATGGAGGGTGGTTTTGGAGCTGTACGCAGAGACAAGCAGTGAGCGATGTATGGAATCGCTCCGATTTGAGAAATACCGCCCGCCTCGGAAAAGCGTTGTGATGAAAACCGGCGGGTTTTGAACTGTGCTTGGGCGCGGGGACCACCAGGAAATATAGACTTAGGGCCACTGATCTTACGGCTTGATTGGACGTTAGGCAGGTGGGCTATGGGCGCGACAGAGTTTGAATGAACGCCGTCCGATCTATACAGATCGACGGCTCAAAATGCGCCCGATACATATTTGATAAGTGCCTCTGGTTTTCAGCACTTGGTCTGACACCCATGTTACATAGAGAAAAGGACTGAGGAGCCAGGGCCAAAGGGTGCCAAACTTTTCATATTTTCAAATGCGGGTTTTGGCCATTCTAAATACGATTTTGGGGTTAGGCAGAGGTAGCGATAGGCAGAAAAAGAGTTTCTTAGGGCAAACAAAGGAGGTTCGAAAGGTTTAAGCCAGATTTCTTAACAAAATTTAGTAGGAGGTTGAAATGATCAACAGGTGCAATCTATGGAATGTGAATAGTGAGATGGCGTCAAACACCCGTAGAATCATTCGATCAAAGGCCAATGATGAAACCTTGCGTCGAATGCGAAGAGCCTGCCATTGAGGCATGTAGGCTCCAAGGTACCAGAAGGGAGTCTCTAGATTAGCTTCCTAGATAATGAGTTGAAGTTGACAGGAAGTAACCTTGATCGAAGGTGGGCCATAGTGCTTCCCACATCATTGACGCGAGACAGAGGAACATAATTTTTGTGAATCAGGATCAGATGAGAATAAGAGAAAGGTTGAAACTGCAGAGGTCAAATTCTCTTGAACATATCGGCGGCACGACACTGGATTTGGCAGTATTTGACATCAAAAGATCTGAGGTCATGATGACGAGGAAGAGAGTAGATTAGCGGTCAAAAGGGATAACCCAAACCCATGGAGGCAAGAAAAGAACAAGATGAGATGTCCCCAACCCGACACGAATGAAGACAAGTGCCATGTTCAAGAGCGACATACTGCCGACATGATGATGATATTGGTTTCATTTTTCCCCACCATTTCTGGCGAGTACCTCTTTATTTTTACACAAGCTTGAAGAGGATACCATATGCTTGAAGAGGATACCATATGCCTTCCCTAGCCAATAATTTTACTTAAAAATGGTTGACATTTATTAGCTAGTTTCATAGTTTTGGCTCGCCCTAGGTCTTCAACCCTAGTTTCATCCCTACGTATTTTAACAAGTCTCTTTCCTTTTAGAATTTGAAGAGAGTGATTTGATAAAGGTTTATAGACTCAAATACTTAAGACTTTGGAGAAGAAATGCTGTGTCCGGTGTATCACGAGTATAAGGTGGCAGACACGGCTTCCTACGGATAAAGGATAGTAACCTAGTGGGGTCTCCCTTTATATACGCGACGGTATGGGGAGCACAAGTCCATACTAGTGATGTCTAAAGCCAAGAGGCGAAAGACAGCTACTATGTTTAATGACGCTGGAACACGTCACTAGCCTAGACCACTAAAAATTTTTCGTTAATGTTTCAATGCTGCCTTAAGGTAAATTGAATAAATTTTATGGTTGATCTTCAATTATGTCTCGGTTTCAAGGCCCTATCGTATGTCATCTGACAATCTCCTATATGCAGCTATATGAGAAAATAAAACTTTTCAATTTGATGAATGCTATCTATTTAAGGGAAGAACTTCAAACAATGATGCGACAAACAACAATACTAAGAATGAATTTTTTCCAAACTAGATGACTTTCACTATCCAAAAGTAATCTAAAACATTCAACGATGCGAATTATGCAATGTAATCTATGCAAAATCCTCTTTTTCGAAAACTATGAAATTGTAATCTATGTACAATTTCCTTTTTCTTTTGAAAGAATAAGAATGCACTCAATGCATTTTTCAATGAAATGAGAATTTACTTAATGCATGCTTTTAATGAAAGAGAATGCACTCAATGTGATTTTTAGCTTTCAATCATTAAACAATGTAATCTAAGTTCAACGATAAATCTCAAAAAATACTTTTCAATGTAATGTGATCTAATGCATTTTAACAAAAGAAAACTCTGAGACGAAAACTAAATGAACGCAAATCTCCTTAGTGGGAGGATGAATGTAAAAGAGATGTAAACAAAAACTAAGAATGCAATCTTTCTTTTAAACACTTTGTAACGAAATTCCTCAAAAGGCTACAAGACATATGAGGTCAAGCACAAAAAGGACTTCCAAAGCATGAGATCAAAACAAGGCATTCATTCCCTTTTACATCAAGCAATCATGGAGAGAAGACATTTCAGCTAAAAAATGAGCAATGTAATCTATGCTCATACAGAGAAAATACTGAAAGGGAAAGACACACTGGTGAAGGATTTAGGGAAAAAATCTGAATTTTCACACACCCTGAAATTGGCACGACTTTTGTGGGTGAAACTAGTGCCAACTGGCGCGACTTGCTCACTAAAAACTAGTGCCAATTGGCGTGGTTTGCTAAATGGCAACAAGTGCCAACACCTGAAAATGAAAAAGCAAACAATTTCTCCCAACCAAGACCAGACTCACCACTTCAAGCAAAATCTAAAAATAACCCAGAAGCAAAAGTATTGACCCAAAAAACTCCCGAACAAGGGAAAACCCTAGCACCTACAGGAAATGGCGCGACTATCTGGCTGTAATCTGTGCCAGACAGGGGATGGCACGAGTGATGAATTGGAAACTTGTGCCAATGGGCGTGACTGCCAGGGTGGAAACCACGCCAATCAAACCAGCCATGAAAAGATGAAAAATTCGGAAAAGCAGAGGTCAGATCTGATCCTCTGGGGCTGAATAGGGGTTGTACACCAGCAAGAGACAAACCAGAAGAGAAAATCAAGCAGACAGAGGCCAAAAGAAATCGAAAGAGACAAGATAAATTCCAATCAATTCACCAGTGGATTCGCCAGCTTGTTGGAGAGGTAAATACCCTCTACAGATAGAGTCGATCCCTACTAGCCCAGATCGGGTCTAGCAACAACCGAGTCACGCTAAGATGCAGGTTCCTAGTTACAAAAGGCCAAGATGCGACAAGAGGCCTACCTTAAGTCCCATGCTTCTGTTGCTTGCAGAGAATATGGCGCTTCAATCCTTCGCTTTGGTAGATCACAATTCTCCCGCTTAACATGTTCGAACACCTACACGTACATGAAGAAACAACACACAACGTCAAAACCATATATCAATCAGAAAAGATATAATTCATAACATAAGACATGAACATATGAATGGAACCATAATCAAAGTGTTTTATTATTAATAACAACAAAATAAAGATAAAACCTGAGCTCTGACGTTGGATCTTCCTTCAGCGGGTCAACAGCAGAGCACGTCTCGATGAAGCTCGTCGGGATGGGACAAGGCTCTCTCTCTTCGGTTGTTTGATGATAGTCTCCTTAATACTGATTTAGATCTATTCAAGCTAGCTTGTAAAGGGAAAATGGCAATCTTATATATATGGTGTAAGGGGAGTTGGGATCCCTACAATGGTGGGATTGGCCCTATCGTCAAAGAAGCTTCCATGATAGGTGGAAAAAGACTTCCCCTACATGGAGATCCGGAGCCAAACCTCCCAACTCATTTTAGAGACTCGTTCAGGTGTTGGTTGGAATCAAACTTCCACCATTTATTTTAAAAAAAAAATCCTTATTAAGCTTGGCGTGATTAATACACTAGGATAGAGTGCCAGCTGGTGCGCCCTCTTTGGTGGATTTCCCCCATTGGCACGAGCGCTGAACATGTTGGTCACGCCAAGGCAAAAAGGTCTATTTTTAGGTATTTTTACAGGAAACTGTCTTTAGAGGAATGATGGTATTTTTCAAGGGGAATGCCATGAAAGTGGTTTCAGGTCATTTCACTGCTCACAGGTCACGGAATAGGCCCTCCAATGTGCAGGACGGGGGATTGTAGGGACGGTGACAAATTATTATGTAACAATATGCGTGACTTAAAATATTCAAGTCATGTCCCTGACCCGCAAGTCAACCAAAGAATATATATATACATGTCGTCAAAAAAATAAGGGAAGCATCCTCATAATGGGTGCTGTCCCTGAATACATAGCATCTCTAGGCTTGAGCCCCACCAAGTGGATCCTATGGACCCATAGCTGCACCTAGTGCTAGTACATGTGTAGTAGCCAAAATATAAAGTGCCACATGGTGTAGTGTTGGAAAATACATCCTCTCTCGAGCCATCAACACCTCAAGCCATGTGTCGTCTAGGTCATCTACAAAACCTAGGGTCAACATACCCTGGGTCAACCTCTCCACCTGACCCCAAGCATCGGCTAAGTCTGTGGATCGAGCCTCAGAAGCAACTAGTTACTCCTCAAATACTGCTACTCATGCCTCAGCCACCTCAGCACAAGTAAGAACAACGACGTACTCAACAACAATCGAACTGCTACCCTCCACTGAGGGTCCAGTTCCATCACCCTGCCGCCAAACGTGGGGCTGAGCAACTCTACCTCGTACCCTCTGTTGTGTAACCAACTCCAAAAAGAGAAGAAAAGAGATATCAACGCCTTAGAAATGAGCCACTTCGAGGGGGCAACCTCCAATACATTACATAAATGAACAATTCTTGGATGATACAAATGAACAAAACCTCCTTCTATATATAGGAGTCCATGGGGCCACAATATAATCCTAGTGGGGCCACAATGTAATCCTAGCCGACCTAACAATAATAATGTAAGGGCACAATAATAACAATATGGGGGTTACAGGGGTACAATAATAACAATAAGGGGGGCTACACTAACATTATAAGGGGCTACACTATTAATATAGGGACTTAACATGCCCCTCTCCTTCAAACAAGTGTTGTCCTCAACGCTTGATTATTTCTTGATGCTTCTGTATAAAATTCTCATCCTCCCATGTGAAATATTCTACAGGAAAGTTCTTCCACTTGCTGAGATACTCTGAAATTGATCATACTTTTTGAGTTCTTGTTTCTATGACTGCTTCATAACTTATTTCGATGTGATGTTGATCTTCCTGTTGTTTCATTAGATTCTGCACCAAAGTTGGGTTATCCTTTGAGAGTTGGAGAACTTGTTGTTGATGCTCGATGTGATATTCCACTAATTTATCATCCATATTTGCTATTATTTGATCCTTCAAACCATCCAAATTAGCCTCCATTTATGCTTTTAAACCATCTATGTCATCTTCGTTTGCTCTTCGTAAGATCGAAATTTGTTGCACTTGGTACCGTAATTTTGATATCTCATATTGCAATTCTTCCTCCTCATGCGTCATAGTATAGCTTTCTTTTTACTTTCTTTGAGGAGCTTGATATTGAAATTGAATTATCTCTGTAATTGAAAATATTCGATATCTGAAATTCAGCCCTGTAGTAGCCCTATGAAGCTTCTTTCAAATGCCACAGGTCTGACCTGATTTGGATTCTCCAAGACAAAGTTATTTCCAATCTCCCACAATGACCCAATTTTGGAATGGTTCAGTAGAGCGAACTTGTATGACTTTCCACGTGTCACTGTTTCGTCCTTCGTCTCTGAAATTGATAGCCAAGAAATTGCAGTCCGTGTAATTGCAACCACTTTTTATGACACTCTAATCCGATGCCCAGAAAGATATTTATTAAACTTTTCCCACGCTCACCTCTTTGAGATGAAATTCAGGAGCCTGAAAAAGCACTACCTTCCACAGATCATATCTCCAAAAATATTGCGAACCAAGCTCTGAAATTTTTTGAAAAATTTCCTCCAGATTTCAGCTTCGCACCATATGAATTTCAGATTCTGAACCTTCGTAGAATTTTTTTTATAGCACACATTCCACGATGACCTGTTTAGGAGCTTGAAAAAAGACCTAACTTCCGCAGATCATATCTCTGAAAATATTGCGAACCAAGCTCTGAAATTTTTAGAAAAACTTCCTCAAGATTTCAAATTCATACCCTAAAAATTTCAGCTTCTGAAGCTTCGTAGAAAAAAAATTATAGCGAAAATGCCACGATGACCTGTTTGGAGCAGCGAAACCCTAGAATCCAAAGCTCTGATACCAAATGTTGTGTAACCAGCTCCAAAAAGAGAAGAAAAGATATATCAACGCCTTAGAAATGAGCCAATTCGAGGGGGAAACCTCCAATACATTACATAAATGAACAATTCTTGGATGATACAAATGAACAAAACCTCCTTCTATATATAGGAGTCCATGGGGCCACAATATACTCCTAGTGGAGCCACAATGTAATCCTAGCTGACCTAACAATAATAATGTAAGGGCACAATAATAAAAGTATGGGGGTTACAGGGGTACAAAAATAACAATAAGTGGGGCTACACTAACATAATAAGGGACGACACTATAAATATAGGGACTTAACACCCTCCTCGGTGGCTAATGCCCCACCAAGTGGGAAATCGGACGCCCAACCGCTCCCACATCTGTAAGAGAAATAAGGATAGAGTCATTTTCACCACAATAGACATACAAATATACACATCATCAAATACTCAAAAAATGCAGAAGAATATCAAAAATCATAGCTACAAGGCCCCACACATAACAAGCAAGAAGACATATCAGGATCCCCCCAGAAATCCATCCCAGCGTATCGATAATCCATAAACATATGCGGGTTCTGCTAGAACCACGCCTCCGTGGTCACATCAAAATAACAACCCACCTCCCCTCCTCCTCCACGAGGCATAACGGTCACCCACCGCTACATTCGAGGATCCCAACGAGGACCAATGGGGACTAGCACGATAGGCCACAACATTACCACCCTCTAAAAAATGATACTGGAGAGAATGTTGGCATAAGTAAACACTTTGGATCTGCCCCAGGCCTTCCCCATCTGCGTCACCATGCCATCGTATACATGGCGCGCCAAACCATAAAAATGACTAACTCGGAGCTGGCTCAAGTACACACGAATCTGTGGTCCTGACACCCTGTTTGTTGATGATGACCTTTTCAACCGTACTATCATAGCTAGGGAACAACACTCAACTAATTCAGTCACCGATGCAATAAGGACACACCCTGAGAAAGAGGTGCACACCGCAGTGTTGCTCCGTCCAAAGATGGATACTCGCCCTCCTGAGCGGGAGTGGGTGTGGAAGAGCCTCACCCTGAGGTAGTAAACTGATCACAAAAAATACATCTGTCTCCAGATGGATGGCGACATCTTGACCTCGTACGACCATTACCTTTTGCCTCCTGTTCCAGCAGCAGACCTGGAAATGAAGCAGGCTATCTTGATATCTCAGGATATCATTCTCTAGAAACTTGAGAAGGCCCCACTGTGCTAGGAGCCCTCATGCATTGGCATCCCGTGCCACAAAAATATGCAAGTTAGGCCAATCCCACTCATGCTACAACATCCTGTCACCAAACACAACCAAATCAGTTACTCAAAAGCAAAAAAAATAAAAAATTTTAAGAAAAATTTTTCTTGTCTCATCATCGCGCCTGTTTTCTACACAAGCACGATGTTCACACATCCGTATCAAGAACAGATGCGCAAGTCTTTGCACCAAGACTCAACCATGTGTCAAAATCTCATGGAAAATTTTATTTCCCCGCGAGGTCCGCACACATGTACCTTGATCTCTTGCTCAATAAGGGCAAAAAATAGGTAGGTATCCATACAAAACTAATTTTTACAAACCCCTTCCCCAAATAAAACTGAAAAATTAAATTAATGGATGTTTAGGGCCCTACCTGGCATTGACGACGCAAATTACGGGTACACAGGCTAACTGCAATGAAAAGAAATGCTCAACAATAGGGGCTCAAATATGAAATCACAAATCTAAAACAACACAAATGAACTGAAATGAGCCATATTGACCCATATATCACCCTTTTCGACTTATTGATAAACCACAACGGGAGCTCAGATTGCCCAATTGTAAAACCAAAAGCAACACAATGATCAACACTTCATCACGTCTATAGTAGGCTTCACACATCCACACCTCAGAAAAAATAAATTTTCACTTGCGACAGGTACGACCTCTCTTATCGCTTTTCATCCAATTTGATTCTCAATATATTTGAATACAAAATATTCTTTCAGTTAGGGTATTGTTTGTATGTGTTACAAGCACGACAAATCACCTATTGCCCCAGCCACTGAAGGTACAAGAGCATGTATCATTCTACCCCTAGCATTATAGGGCCTCTAAAGAGGCTTTGCATATCCTGACATCATTTCTCCACGAGAAACACCCATAGGGTCCAGTCACCCGACCATATTTATCATCACCCCACCTTGCACATGATAAATATCCTTTTTGGTCGGTAGAGCCTCACCTTCCATGGGGTCCATCACTCAAGTAGACCATACATAAAGAACACAGTGCCATGGACATAAAATCCAAGTCTAGGAAGCACTTCATGTTCATTTATCCATCATACATCAATTGAAGTTTGACCATATCATAATAAAAACCCTTTCTCGGACTGCCACTCTCATAAGAAGATTGAATACGCACCACCGTGTCTTGCACTTGGCCTATCGCACCCCCATCAGCATAGCCCATCTGTGACATTTTCTCACCCTCACACCAAGACCAACCAATGGGGCCCCCACCCTTAGCAAAACAAACCCTTCTCAAGTCATCAGTTAGTGATCATTATCATGTTTATTGGGGCACCTGTCTCCGTTCTTGGACATCCAAAACCATTCTATATTATTTTTGCAAGTGTATAAATATTTATTAGAAGAATAATCCCACCCATCCGTCCCACCTGGTAACAGTCCCTAATCACGCTTGGTCAGAGCTTTGCATTCTTTACCCAACCCCCCATGACACTCATAAAAACTACATACCCACCCTGGACATCCTATTGAACCCAGGGTTGTCCTCACCAAAAATTGTTATGACTGTCACCACTTGCATTTACAAGCTCTGAACTTGGGCTACTGAAATACCATCATCAATTACAACCATTTATCTTCATCATGCCTATGTTAACCTATCATACACCACTTGCTGCATCAAAGACCTTGGTCCCTCTCATTAGTACTTCTCTCGATTCGTTGAGGCTTCCTTCTTGTCGACTTCAACAACCATCTTCCAAGAAGGAGGCAGTCCCTTGGCTGGATCCTCACCTCAATAGGGGCATTATCGGATGGTACTATTGTAGTCATCATTACCCATTGATGTCATCGATCCTCTTGACATTAGACTACAACATAAGTTTTCATGTCAAGATGGTATTGTACTTCACAACCATTTCACTTTGTCATAATTTGTCAAAGACCCATGCCATCATAAGCATCTCTTTCAGCAATTCTTACACAAGAAGGTCCCGAGTCATAGACCCATGCATACAATGAGAGTTTACTCTAAAAAACATGCCATACCAAGATTATGCATATAGGCACTACATTCAACTTACTGTCAAAGAAAACCGCCCTCGAGGGCATCAACAACTGTCGTCATCAACCAAACAATAGGTCACTACCACACAAGTGACACAGACAAAACCTCTATCTGTCAGATAAGATTTAACTAGCCAAAGCATCATGAGCATGGGACATGCCCGCCTCACATAAATATTGTATTTATTTGATCTCTTGCAGGTTTACAATAGAAAATGTTCCCTCTTTTACTCACAGCAAGGGGTCTCCAACCTCATGTTTCAAGCAAGTTACTCTCTCCCTCTCTCTCTCAAAAGGGTTATACAAAAAAGAAACTATAATGTATTTCGGCTATAGAGTTCTTCCTAGACCTCATACATTATGGGGCAACTGTTATCACTAGAAAATCGTACAAGAAAAAGGTACAAATAAGGATTTCCAAGAAAGAAAGACATTAAAGAATATATAAAATTCAACTTTTGCTAAGGTCAATCAAGAAAATTTATCAAATAGCGAACAAAAATAATTGACCCTAGGCGATACGTGCGGAATTTTCTTCGATAGTAGCGAAGATCTTCGCGGCTATCCTTTTGATAGCCGAGCGATCCTGGGTATGGAGGAAGGTCACCGTCCGGGACCACTTGGCACACTTGAAGAAGAAGATTCCCTACTTAAGCCAGCCAAGTACAACTGCCTTGGAGCCACCTTGAGGCCTCAAGTATAGCACACTATGGAATCAACCGCCCACTCTTGTGTCAACATCCACATTGTACCAAGAGAGGGAGGGAAATTTGAAATTTTCCTATAAAATACCACCATGTGAAGAATAATGGGAGAACACATTGTTATGTTGGCCAATTTTCTTGAGAGAAAACTAGTAGTGTGTTTTCCAAGCAGTAAAGAGTGGAAGGATTCAGATGTTGGCCATCCAACACCTCAATCCAAGAGAAGAATTTCACGAAGTGTTTGTTATTCTACCATCCGTCGAGGAGAGAGAGAGAGAGAGAGTCTTGCAAGAAGCTTAAAGGGAAGAGACCCCCTTGCCTTGAATATTAGAGCTCCGCAGCTCTAAGGATTCATTGCAAGTGATTTCGCATCCTATTCTCTTATACCATCAACAAATAATAAAAGGGGAAGAGTTCTCTGTTTGGATTATTAGTGTGTTTAACTCGATTGAGCTTGTTATTGTATATGTATATATATTTTTTTTCTACTTTATTTTAGAATGCTATGTTCTTTACTTATTTTACTACATGTTATGTTGTTCCACTAACAATCTAACAAACCAATTGACCTATTAATTGCTCGTAGGAAAGAAGCCTCCCCTACCAAGCACAGTGCATTTTGTCCGCCCATGCGTCAAATGCACTACAACAACATTAATTCAACTTGTTTGATTTTTTATGTTAAAAATATTTCCAACCATTTAATATTTAGATTAGTTAAATAGTTTATTATCATATTTTGATGTGTTTCTTGTGCCTTTGTGTTCCACCAATTTTGTATAGGAAGGCAAGAAAATTTCCTGAAAGTAAGTAAGAGCCACATTAGCCCCAAATTTGGCCTTCCCTAGCCAATAATTTTCCTTAAAAATGGTTGACATTTATTAGCTAGTTTCATAGATTTGGCTCGCCCTAGGTCTTCAACCCTAGTTTCATCCCTAGGTATTTTAACAAGTCTCTTTCCTTTTAGAATTTGAAGAGAGTGATTTGATAAAGGTTTATAGACTCAAATACTTAAGACTTTGGAGAAGAAATGCTGTGTCCGGTGTATCACGGGTATAAGGTGGCAGACATGGCTTCCTACAGATAAAGGATAGTAACCTAGTGGGGTCTCCCTTTATATACGCGACGGTATGGGGAGCACAAGTCCATACTAGTGATGTCTAAAGCCAAGAGGCGAAAGACAGCTACTAGGTTTAATGACGCTGGAACACGTCACTAGCCTAGACCACTAAAAATTTTTCGTTAATGTTTCAATGCTGCCTTAAGGTAAATTGAATAAATTTTATGGTTGATCTTCAATTATGTCTCGGTTTCAAGGCCCTATCGTATGTCATCTGACAATCTCCTATATGCAGCTATATGAGAAAATAAAACTTTTCAATTTGATGAATGCTATCTAGTTAAGGGAAGAACTTCAAACAATGATGCGACAAACAACAATACTAAGAACGAATTTTTTCCAAACTAGATGACTTTCACTATCCAAAAGTAATCTAAAACATTCAACGATGCGAATTATGCAATGTAATCTATGCAAAATCCTCTTTTTCGAAAACTATGCAATTGTAATCTATGCACAATTTCCTTTTTCTTTTGAAAGAATAAGAATGCACTCAATGCATTTTTCGATGAAATGAGAATTTACTTAATGCATGCTTTTAATGAAAGAGAATGCACTCAATGCGATTTTTAGCTTTCAATCATTAAACAATGTAATCTAAGTTCAATGATAAATCTCAAAAAATACTTTTCAATGTAATGTGATCTAATGCATTTTAACAAAAGAAAACTCTGAGACGAAAACTAAATGAACGCAAATCTCCTTAGTGGGAGGATGAATGTAAAAGAGATGTAAACAAAAACTAAGAATGCAATCTTTCTTTTAAACACTTTGTAACGAAATTCCTCAAAAGGCTACAAGACATATGAGGTCAAGCACAAAAAGGACTTCCAAAGCATGAGATCAAAACAAGGCATTCATTCCCTTTTACATCAAGCAATCATGGAGAGAAGACATTTCAGCTAAAAAATGAGCAATGTAATCTATGCTCATACAGAGAAAATACTGAAAGGGAAAGACACACTGTTGAAGGATTTAGGGAAAAAATCTGAATTTTCACACACCCTGAAATTGGCACGACTTTTGTGGGTGAAACTAGTGCCAACTGGCGCGACTTGCTCACTAAAAACTAGTGCCAATTGGCGTGGTTTGCTAAATGGCAACAAGCGCCAACACCTGAAAATGAAAAAGCAAACAATTTCTCCCAACCAAGACTAGACTCACCACTTGAAGCAAAATCTAAAAATAACCCAGAAGCAAAAGTACTGACCCAAAAAACTCCCGAACAAGGGAAAACCCTAGCACCTACAGGAAATGGCGCGACTATCTGGCTGTAATCTGTGCCAGACAGGGGATGGAACGAGTGATGAATTGGAAACTTGTGCCAATGGGCGTGACTTCCAGGGTGGAAACGACGCCAATCAAACCAGCCATGAAAAGATGAAAAATTCGGAAAAGCAGAGGTCAGATCTGATCCTCTGGGGCTGAATAGGGGTTGTACACCAGCAAGAGACAGACCAGAAGAGAAAATCAAGCAGACAGAGGCCAAAATAAATCGAAAGAGACAAGATAAATTCCAATCAATTCACCAGTGGATTCTCCAGCTTGTTGGAGAGGTAAATCCCCTCTACAGACAGAGTCGATCCCTACTAGCCTAGATCGGGTCTAGCAATAACCGAGTCACGCTAAGATGCAGGTTCCTAGTTACAAAAGACCAAGATGCGACAAGAGGCCTACCTTAAGTCCCATGCTTCTGTTGCTTTCAGAGAATATGGTGCTTCCACCTTCACTTTGGTAGATCACAATTCTCCCGCTTAACATGTTCGAACACCTGCACGTACACGAAGAAACAACACACAACGTAAAAACCATATATCAATCAGATAAGATATAATTCATAACATAAGACATGAACATATGAATGGAACCATAATCAAAGTGTTTTATTATTAATCACAACAAAATAAAGATAAAACCTGAGCTCTGACGTTGGATCTTCCTTCAGCGGGTCAACAGCAAAGCACGTCTCGATGAAGCTCGTCAGGATGGGACAAGGCTCTCTCTCTTCGGTTGTCTGATGATAGTCTCCTTAATACTGATTTAGATCTATTCAAGCTAGCTTGTAAAGGGAAAATGGCAAGCTTATATAGATGGTGTAAGGGGAGTTGGGATCCCTACAATGGTGGGATTGGCCCTATCATCAAAGAAGCTTCCATGATAGGTGGAAAACGACTTCCCCTACATGGAGATCCGGAGCCAAACCTCCCAACTCATTTTAGAGACTCGTTCAGGTGTTGGTTGGAATCAAACTTCCACCATTTATTTTTAAAAAACAATCCTTATTAATCTTGGCGTGATTAATACACTGGGATAGAGTGCCAGCTGGTGTGCCCTCTTTGGTGGATTTCCCCCATTGGCGCGATGGCTGAACATGTTGGTCACGCCAAGGCCAAAAGGTATATTTTTAGGGATTTTTACAGGAAACTGTCTTTAGAGGAATGATGGTATTTTTCAAGGGGCATGCCATGAAAGTGGTTTCAGATCATTTCACTACTCACAGGTCACGGAATAGGCCCTCCAATGTGCAGGACGGGGGATTGCAGGGACAGTGACAAATTACTATGTAACAATATGCGTGACTCAAAATATTCAAGTCATGTCGCTGACCCGCAAGTCAACCAAAGAATATATATATACATGTCGTCAAAAAAATAAGGGAATCATCCTCATAATGGGTGCTTTCCCTGAATACATTGCATCTCTAGGCTTGAGCCCCACCAAGTGGATCCTATGGACCCATAGCTGCACCTAGTGCTAGTACATGTGCAGTAGCCAAAATATAAAGTGCCACATGGTGTAGTGTTGGACAATACATCCTCTCTCGAGCCATCAACACCTCAAGCCATGTGTCGTCTAGGTCATCTACGAAACCCCGGGTCGACATACCCTGGGTCAACCTCTCCACCCAACCCCAAGCATCGGCTAAGTCTGTGGATCGAGCCTCAGAAGCAGCTAGCTACTCCTCAAATACTGCTACTCATGCCTCAGCCGCCTCAGCACAAGTAAGAACAACGACGTACTCAACAACGATCGAACTAATACCCTCCACTGAGGGTCTAGTTCCATCACCCTGCCGCCAAACGTGGGGCTGAGCAACTCTACCTCGTACCCTCTGTTGTGTAACCAACTCCAAAAAGAGAAGAAAAGAGATATCAACGCCTTAGAAATGAGCCACTTCGAGGGGGCAACCTCCAATACATTACATAAATGAACAATTCTTGGATGATACAAATGAACAAAACCTCCTTCTATATATAGGAGTCCATGGGGCCACAATATACTCCTAGTGGGGCCACAATGTAATCCTAGCCGACCTAACAATAATAATGTAAGGGCACAATAATAACAATATGGGGGTTACAGGGGTACAACAATAACAATAAGTGGGGCTACACTAACATAATAAGGGACTAAACTATTAATATAGGGACTTAACATGCCCCTCTCCTTCAAACAAGTGTTGTCCTCAACGCTTGATTATTTCTTGATGCTTCTGTATAAAATTCTCATCCTCCCATGTGGAATCTTCTACAGGAAATTTCTTCCACTTGCTGAGATACTCTAAAATTGATCGTACTTGTCGAGTTCTTGTTTTTGTGACTGATTTAGAACTTCTTTCGATGTGATGTTGATATTCCCGTTGTTTCATTATATTTTGCACCAAAGTTAGGTTATCCTTTGAGAGCTGGAGAACTTGTTGTTGATGCTCGATGTGATATTCCACTAATTTATCATCCATATTTGCTATTATTTGATCCTTCAAACCATCCAACTTAGCCTCCATTTATGCTTTTAAACCATCTATGTCATCTTCGGTTGCTCTTCGTAAGATCGAAATTTGTTGCACTTGGTACCGTAATTTTGATATCTCATATTGCAATTCTTCCTCCTCATGCGTCATAGTATAGCTTTCTTTATACTTTCTTTGAGGAGCTTGATATTGAAATTGAATTATATCTGTAATTGAAAATCTTTGATATCTGAAATTCAGCCCTGTAGTAGCCCTCTGAAGCTTCTTTCAAATGCCACAGGTCTGACCTGATTTGGATTCTCCAAGACAAAGTTATTTCCAATCTCCCACAATGACCCAATTTTGGAATGGTTTAGTAGAGCGAACTTGTACGACTTTCCACGTGTCACTGTTTCATCCTTCGTCTCTGAAATTGATAGCCAAGAAACTACAGTCCGTGTACTTGCAACCACTTTTGACGACACTCTAATCTGATGCCCAGAAAGAGAGTTATTAAACTTTTCCCACGCTCACACTGGTGGAAAGTAATTCGGGCTTTGACACTACCTTCCACGGATCATATCTCCAAAAATATTGCGAACCAAGCTCTGAAATTTTTTGAAGAATTTCCTTAGGATTTCAGCTTTGCACCATATGAATTTCAAATTCTGAACCTTAGTAGAAAATATTTTATAGCGCAAATTCCACGATGACCTGTTTAGGAGCCTGAAAAAAGACCTAACTTCCACAGATCATATCTCCGAAAATATTGTGAACCAAGATCTGAAATTTTAGAAAAACTTCCTCAAGATTTCAACTTCATACACTAAAAATTCCGACCACAAACTTCATGAAAAAATTAGCTAAAATTCACGTGGGCTTTGTTTGGAGCAGCAAAACCCTAGAATCCAAAGCTGCGATACCAAATGTTGTGCTGTGACTCCAAAAAAAGAGAAAAAGAATGTCAATGCCCTTGAAAATAGGCCACTTCCCGAGGAAACCTGCTTTGTACATAAATGAAAAATTCTTGGTTATACAAATGAACAAAGCACTCCTTCTGTAAAGATCATGGGGCCACAATATACTCCTAGTGGGGCCACAATGTAATCCTAGCTGACCTAACAATAATAATGTAAGGGCACAATAATAACAATATGGGGGTTACAGGGGTACAAAAATAACAATAAGTGGGGCTACACTAACATAATAAGGGACGACACTATTAATATAGGGACTTAACACCCTCCTTGGTGGCTAATGCCCCACCAAGTGGGAAATTGGACGCCCAACCGCTCCCACATCTGTAAGAGAAATAAGGATAGTGTCATTGTCACCACAATAGACATACAAATATACACATCATCAAATACTCAAAAAATTCAGAAGAATATCAAAAATCATAGCTACAAGGCCCCACACATAACTAGCAAGAAGACATATCTGGATCCCCCCAGAAATCCATCCCAGCGTATCGATAATCCATAAAAATATGCAGGTTCTGCTAGAACCACGCCTACGTGGTCACATCATAATAAAAACCCACCTCCCCTCCTCCGCCATGAGGCATAACGGTCACCCACCGCTGCATTCGAGGATCCAGACGAGGACCAATGGGGACTAGCACGATAGGCCACAACATTACCACCCTCTAAAAAATGATACTGGAGAGAATGTTGGCATAAGTAAACACTTTGGATCTGCCCCGGGCCTTCCCCATCTGCGTCACCATGCCATCGTATACATGGCGCGCCAAACCATAAAAATGACTAACTCGGAGCTAGCTCAAGTACACACGAATCTGTGGTCCTGACACCCTGTTTGTTGACGATGACATTTTCAACCGTACTATCATAGCTAGGGAACAACACTCAACTAATTCAGTCACCGATGCAATAAGGACACACCCCTGAGAAAGAGGTGCACACCACAGTGTTGCTCCATCCAAAGATGGATACTCGCCCTCCCGAGCGGGAGTGGGTGTGGAAGAGCCTCACCCTGAGGTAGTAAGCTGATCACAAAAAACACATCTGTCTCCAGATGGATGGCGACATCTTGACCCCGTAGGACCATTACCTTTTGCCTCCTGTTCCAGCAGCAGACCTGGAAATGAAGCAGGCTATCTTGATATCTCAGGATATCATTCTCTAGAAACTTGAGAAGGCCCCACTGTGCTAGGAGCCCTCATGCATTGGCATTCCGTGCCACAAAAATATGCAAGTTAGGCCAATCCCACTCATGCTACAACATCCTTTCACCAAACATAACCAAATTAGTTACCCAAAAGAAAAAGAAAAAGAAATTTTAAGAAAAAATTTTCTTGTCTCATCATCGCGCCTGTTTTCTATACAAGCACGATGTTCACACATCTGTATCAAGAACAGATGCGCAAGTCTTTGCACCAAGACTCAACCATGTGTCAAAAGCTCATGGAAAATTTTATTTCCCCGCGAGGTCCGCACACATGTACCTTGATCTCTTGCTCAATAAGGGAAAAAAATACGTAGGTATCCATACAAAACTAATTTTTACAGACCCCTTCCCCAAATAAATCTAAAAAATTAAATTAATGGATGTTTAGGGCCCTACCTGGCACTGACGACGCAAATTATGGGTACACAGGCTAACTGCAATGAAAAGAAATGCTCAACAATAGGGGCTCAAATATGAAATCACAAATCTAAAACAACACAAATGAACTGAAATGAGCCATATTGACCCATATATCACCCTTTTCGACTTATTGATAAACCACAACGGGAGCTCAGATTGCCCAATTGTAAAACCAAAAGCAACACAATGATCAACACTTCATCACGTCTATAGTAGGCTTCACACATCCACGCCTCAGAAAAAATAAATTTTCACTTGCGACAGGTACGACCTCTCTTATCGCTTTTCATCCAATTTGATTCTCAATATATTTGAATACAAAATATTCTTTCAGTTAGGGTATTGTTTGTATGTGTTACAAGCACGACAAATCACCTATTGCCCCAGCCAATGAAGGTACAAGAGCATGTATCATTCTACCCCTAGCATTATAGGATCTTCAAAGAGGCTTTGCATATCCTGACATCATTTCTCCACGAGAAACACCCATAGGGTCCAGTCACCCGACCATATTTATCATCACCCCACCTTGCACATGATAAATATCCTTTTTGGTCGGTAGAGCCTCACCTTCCATGGGGTCCATCACTCAAGTAGACCATACATAAAGAACATAGTGCCATGGACATAACATCCAAGTCTAGGAAGCACTTCATGTTCATTTATCCATCATACATCAATTTAAGTTTGACCATATCATAATAAAAACCCTTTCTCGGACTGCCACTCTCATAATAAGATTGAATACGCACCACCGTGTCTTTCACTTGGCCTATTGCACCCCCATCAGCATAATCCATCTGTGACATTTTCTCACCCTCACACCAAGACCAACCAATGGGGCCCCCACCCTTAGCAAAACAAACCCTTCTCAAGTCATCAGTTAGTGATCATTATCATGTTTATTGGGGCACCTGTCTCCGTTCTTGGACATCCAAAACCATTCTATATTATTTTTGCAAGTGTATAAATATTTCTTAGAAGAATAATCCCACCCATTCGTCCCACCTGGTAACAGTCCCTAATCACCTTTGGTCGGAGCTTCGCATTCTTTACCCAACCCCCCATGACACTCATAAAAACTACATACCCACCCTGGACATCCTATTGAACCCAGGGTTGTCCTCACCAGAAATTGTTATGACTGTCACCACTTGCATTTACAAGCTCTGAACTTGGGCTACTAAAATACCATCATCAATTACAACCATTTATCTTCATCATGCCTATGTTAACCTATCATACACCACTTGCTGCATCAAATACCTTGGTCCCTTTCATTAGTACTTCTCTCGATTGGTTGAGGCTTCCTTCTTGTCGACTTCAACAACCATCTTCCAAGAAGGAGGCAGTCCCTTGGATGGATCCTCACCTCAATAGGGGCATTATCGGATGGTCCTATTGGAGTCATCATTTCCCATTGATGTCATCGATCCTCTTGACATTAGACTACAACATAAGTTTTCATGTCAAGGTGGTATCGTACTTCACAAACATTTCACTTTGTCAGAATTTGTCAAAGACCCATTCCATCATAAGCATCTCTTTCAGCAATGCTTACACAAGAAGGTCCCGAGTCATAGACCCATGCATACAATGAGAGTTTACTCTAAAAAACATGCCATACCAAGATTATGCATATGGGCACTACATTCAACTTATTTTAAAAGAAAAACACGCTCGAGGGCATCAACAACTGTCGTCATCAACCAAACAATAGGTCACTACCACACAAGTGACACAGACAAAACCTCTATCTGTCAGATAAGATTTAACTATCCAAAGCATCATGAGCATGGGACATGCCCGCCTCACATAAATATTTTATTTATTTGATCTCTTGCAAGCTTACAATAGAAAATGGTCCCTCTTTTACTCACAGCAAGGGGTCTCCAACCTCATGTTTCAAGCAAGTTACTCTCTCCCTCTCTCTGTCAAAAGGGTTATACAAAAAAGAAACTATAATGTATTTCGGCTATAGAGTTCTTCCTAGACCTCATACATTATGGGGCAACTGTTATCACTAGAAAATCGTACAAGAAAAAGGTACAAATAAGGATTTCCAAGAAAGAAAGACATTAAAGAATATAGAAAATTCAACTTTTGCTAAGGTCAAGCAAGAAAATTTATCAAATAGCGAACAAAAATAATTGACCCTAAGCGATACGTGTGGAATTTTCTTCGATAGTAGCGAAGATCTTCGCGGATATCCTTTTGATAGCCGGGCGATCCTGGGTATGGAGGAAGGTCACCGTCCGGGAGCACTTGGCACACTTGAAGAAGAAGATTCCCTACTTAATCCAGCCAAGTACAACTGCCTTGGAGCCACCTTGAGGCCTCAAGTATAGCACACTATGGAATCAACCGCCCACTCTTGTGTCAACATCCACATTGTACCAAGAGAGGGAGGGAAATTTGAAATTTTCCTATAAAATACCACCATGTGAAGAATAATGGGAGAACACATTGTTATGTTGGCCAATTTTCTTGAGAGAAAACTAGTAGTGTGTTTTCCAAGCAGTAAAGAGTGGAAGGATTCAGATGTTGGCCATCCAACACCTCAATCCAAGAGAATAATTTCACGAAGTGTTTGTTATTCTACCATCCATCGAGGAGAGAGAGAGAGAGAGTCTTGCAAGAGGCTTAAAGGGAAGAGACCCCCTTTCCTTGAATATTAGAGCTCCGCAGCTCTAAGGATTCATTGCAAGTGATTTAGCATCCTATTCTCTTATACCATCAACAAATAATAAAAGGGGAAGAGTTCTATGTTTGGATTATTAGTGTGTTTAACTCTATTGAGCTTGTTATTGTATATGTATATATATATTTTTTCTACTTTATTTTAGAATGCTATGTTCTTTACTTATTTTACTACATGTTATGTTGTTCCACTAACAATCTAACAAACCAATTGACCTATTAATTGCTCGTAGGAAAGAAGCCTCCCCTACCAAGCACAATGCATTTTGTCCGCCCATGCGTCAAATGCACTACAACAACATTAATTCAACTTGTTTGATTTTTTATGTTAAAAATATTTCCAACCATTTAATATTTAGATTAGTTAAATAGTTTATTATCATATTTTGATGTGTTTCTTGTGCCTTTCAGTGTTCCACCAATTTTGTATAGGAAGGCAAGATAATTTCCTGAAATTAAGTAAGAGCCACATTAGCCCCAAATTTGGCCTTCCCTAGCCAATAATTTTCCTTAAAAATGGTTGACATTTATTAGCTAGTTTCATAGATTTGGCTCGCCCAGGTCTTCAACCCTAGTTTCATCCCTAGGTATTTTAACAAGTCTCTTTCCTTTTAGAATTTGAAGAGAGTGATTTGATAAAGGTTTATAGACTCAAATACTTAAGACTTTGGAGAAGAAAAGCTGACTTCTAGTTACTCTTTGCTCATGAATGCAAAAAAACATGGAAGAGTACTCATTTTGGAAGTGATATGATGATCAAAATATGATCTTATATTGATATCTTCTAGTTGGGATGCAAAGGAGAACCATGCTTCCCCCTAAATCTAGGTTTTTTTCTATGATTTTCATCTCTATCTATGGAATCCAATATTACCATGGTAACATATTTTTGTGGAATTTGAGCTCGTTGTGGCTATTAGAGTTACACACACCAATAACCTTATTTTATGTGACCAAAAATTTCAAATCTTATCCAAGGAGAGGTTGTGCACTTTGCACCACTAGATGGTAACAAATTTTAATTTCTAATCAAGAAATTATTCATCCAACGTGAGAAATATTACATATCAACAAGAATTATTTAGAGATGGTAAACCACCATGTGCTTGACATTATTGTCCCCACCCCCCCCTTAAAAGTGATATTAATGAAGGTGCATAGGAAATTAGGGTCAAATTATATGATGTAATAAAAGCAGTTTCTCCTATATAATTGGTGTATCCACCTACATATATTATAGTTTTTTTTTTATGAAAAATTGTGATAACAAAGCCTTAAAACTAGTGGAAGAACCAAAGGATGAATTCATATTATGAAACTAAATTGAGTATAAATTTTGTTAAAATATCTTATGAAATTTATTTATTTCAAAGCATGCACACTACACCTCATTTTAAAAATTATTGTATTTGTAACATATATTGGGGTTTGATGGTTGAGGGTATTAAGGAAGTGTGTCTCGTGAATCAAAATACAAGAGAAATTGTGCTAAATTCTTTGGCACCAATTGTTGTTATTTCCAGACAAGGGGAAATAAATAAGAGAGCTCTACTTACAATGAAGTTGAAAACATTCAATGTCTATCAAAGTTCATGGTATAAATATGCTTATGCAATGAAAAGAAGTAACTAATACCAAAATGGTGACTAAAGGTCAATGAATGATAATAGTACACTAAAACATAGATCTAATACAACTGTAATAATTGACATTCTTAATGATATTGTGGACAAAATTTCAAGTAAGGTTCAACATCTAATTCTATTGATACATCAAGATGGAACAAGGGAATATCTCATATTATTTTTTTCAAATATGACTTGGACTTCACTTGGAAAAATGTTTAATGAGGGTGTGCAACTATTGGGTGTTCCTCCAATGTCAAATTTGTTTTTCAACATAATAATGGTAAATCAATTTCTAGAAGTGTTGATAAAAAATAACAACTTCTTTCAATGGTGTGATGATTTTTTCTCAATCATCGACATACTTAGGGCCATCAGTAATGCATTCACATAAAAAAGGTTGTGGGTAATTGAGACGAACCATGATAACTACATTACATTTTAGTCATAGTGTGTACTATGCCCATAGATTAAATTTAGATAAGCATGCTCATACATGCTTGAAATTTTTTTATAACAAAATGGACAAGGAAAATAATTCTATACCAAGGTTAGGTAAGAAGAAAATCATTATTAGTAGTGTCATGAATCTCTTAACTTCTTTACCTAGCACAATTACACATGGACACAAAGTTGGGGACTTTATATACTTTAGCCTTTCCTTTCTAAAAATTTGTTTGTTGATGTGGGTTTTAGGAACCCTAGTCAACAAGGGAGGAATAGCCTAGACCGAGGCTCTTTAATAGCCTAGTTTGTTTGGTGTGGCTACCCTTGATGGGTTTAGAGGCTCCATTGGCCTTTTGCCTCTTACCATTTCAAAGGAAAAGACCAAGGAATCCTACAAGTATCCTAAATGCATACAATGATATATATATATACACAATGTAAATGAAGCTACTATTTAATCTACACAAATGTACATATATACAAAGAATGATGGCCAAAAAGTCATGTAATTGACGTAGTCCATAAAGGATGAATTGTATTAAACTAGTGTAGTAAAGAGTATTGAAGATGCAAAAATGTGTTAGATCTAAATTATGAATGCAATTATAATTTATATTATTTTAAGTATCTTAACGTGATATATTTATAAAAGGGTATAAAAGTTCTACAATGAAAATTCCTAGCCTTTAATAGAAAGTTGTTTTCAGATATCACATATTTTTATTATTAGTAGGGGGCATTACATATGGTGACATTATTTTATTTTTAATATGAGGGGAATGAGTTTGAGGTCACAATTTTAAAGAAATTGTTTAAGAATAGGTATACATTAATTATAGCTTAAAATTAGGTGGTGGCTTATATTCTTTATGTTCACTATGGTTTAAGTTGTGACCATGTCTAATTGCTAAATTTTGTTGATACACTATGGTATTATGTATGAGGCTATGGTTTCAATTATTTGTTGTGCCAACATTGGAATGTTACAGTATAATGTGGTGATGATGTTTCATGATGGAATTATATGTGGTAAATGGACATAATTCCTATGACAGGTTAATGATGCATGTGTGGTGATTATTTATTTATTTTGTTATGATAATGATGTTGTATGCTCATGGTGGATGATATGCATAGGGATTATGATATGATATGCATAGGGATTATGATGATATGATATGAGGTTATATTGACATGTGGTTAGTTTATTATGTGATGTCATGATATGTCTTTGATGTTGATATGTTGATGTTATAACTTATGAGGGTATTTTATGTGGTAATTGTATGCAAATTTTATGACATGCATGAGCATGCAGTTCATTATTATTCAAAATGTTGTGATTAACAATGATGTTATGTTCTCATGATGACATGCAAAACTTGGCATGTGGATTATTTACTATTATACTATGATGTTATAACTAATGTATTGGTTGCATGTTGAGATGTGATAGGAAATCCAAAAATGGGCTAAGAGGGCCAGTTATTTGATAATCTCATGGGAGCCCATACCTACAAGGGATAATATGAAACACCATTTGGGTTAGGGACATACTCAATCAACATTACATATGCCAGTGGCTCCTTTGTCTTGTATATAACTTGATGGATAGCTATTGAGGGGATATGGGACCATCTTGAGGAGGAAAAGTGACTGATATTGTAGGCCAAGTGCCTGATAATCGATTGGGATGCCGAATTATGGTGGGGGTGTAAAGACTTCGATGCCTGGGGTTGTGCACCTTAGTGAGTGTGTAAGGAGTGGGACAACCTTTCGAGATGCGTGAAGTACTACTGCATGGAGTACTGGCTTAGGTTCCTGCCTTCTGCATGGAGTATTGAGTCATGTGCTTAACTTGGGACAGATGAGGTATGATTCGGGCGTGCGCCTTGGGGCCAAACTTGGGCTATGGTACAAAATGATGTGACTTTATGCCTAGTTCTGAAAATTGGGAAAAAGGACATAGATTCCTTAGGATTTATTGCGTGTTGTGAAAAATTTCGATGCCTGCTAGTTATACTAGTTCAGTTTAGGGTTTAGGAAAAATATGAAGTAATAAATAACTAAATAAATAAAACATTAAATGATTCAACTTAACTTTGGGACGAATTTCATTAAAGAGGGGGAGTATGTAATGTCCCCCAATAATAATTAAAATAATAAATAATAAATAAATAAATAAAATAATATAATATTAAAATATAAGTAAATTAACAATAAACAATAAAGAAAAGATAATAATGGTAAATAAACAGTAAAAGATAAAGAAAAGGTAATAATAGTAAATAAATAATAAATAATAAATAAAAGATAATAATAGTAAATAAATAATGAAGAGAATATAATAATAAGGTAATCACCTTGGGATGGCCGAGCTTCGGTCCATGTAGGGAAAATGGTAGGGTGGGTGACAACACTTGGCACTCACCATTCTAACACTTGTAAAAATTTGAAGTATTAGGTTTTGTGCTTGCTTGGTTTTGGTTTATTCTCCACCTGGGTGGTTTGTCTTGACTTTATTCACCATTTCCTCTAGTTTTTCCGGGTTTTTTAGTTTATTCTGTCTGTGATACAAAGATAGGAGCTTAACCTGGTCAGGTTTGTAATCAGTGGGGGTTACAAAGATCACGAGTGACGGGGATAATTTCAAATGGTTTTTCCTTCCTGTTTTAACTATTCTTCCCTGTGCCTACAATGGGAATTTTTTTTTCTTTCATCGGATATGATGGTCAAACTACAAGAATCTGTTGAAATGAAGTCGAAAGATGTAGACATTGTAACGATATGGGGTATGGAGCCAACTCAACAAAACTTGTATAACGTGGCTCTTCCACCTCATTCTCCTGGCGGAATGTAGAAGGAGGATAGGATGTATTGGGACTCAATGGATGGGTATGGTATCATGGGGATAGATGACCCTGGGCTTAACAAAGGGGTCATTGGCAGTCCTGACAATAATCTTCAGGAAGGGATGGTTTCTTCAGTTTTCATGGGATATAGGCTAGAAGCACATCGAGTGGAAAATGAAAGTACGTTTCAAAACCATGTTTCTGTGTTTTAGTCAGGAGGAATATAGGAGATTGTGTTTGGTAGTGGTCTGGTTTGAAGTGTGGGATCAAAAGCATGTTTAATTGATTCTGGAGACTAGAATGGATTTTCGGGGAAACCTTTTTCTGGGGATGTAAATCTGGGGGTTTTAAAAAATTTCATCCAGAGGTGGGTTTTGGTGTTAAACATACCTCTTTTTGGTTAGAGGTGTATGGTAAAGGCACCCTAAAGGATATTTAGAATTTTTCAGGAGGTGGTCCACAAAGCTCTACAAAAGGGGGTTTCTAGGGAAGATGCAGGGTTATAGTATCAACGTGTCAAGCCCATAGAGGAGGGTACTTTTTTCAATAGCAGGAAGGAAGGGGGGGGTTAGACTAGGGTTTTACTGCACAGTCGGTGGAGGGTTTGTTGGTTACTAGGGTGGATACTTCTAGAGTGGAGATATGGATGTTAGTGCTAGAAATAGCACTTGGAATGCTTCAAGGGCTTGACCAGACACATCCTAAGCTCTAGGGAAATTTAATGATTTGGATTATATAATTAGTAGGTGGTTTAAGCTCCTAATCACTGAAAATGGATTTCAGTCAAATTCACTCTCAAACTAATGAGGGTATTAAGACGTGATATGGTAGCAAAAGATAAGTTTGTTGCCTATGGAAGGAAGAAAGTGTGGAATAACATAAGGGACAGTGGGTCTGCAAGGAAAAAATCCACTGATTTGATGAAAAATAACACAAGAAACAATTTGACCATATATCAACAAGAGAAGGCTATATCAAGACTTACAAAATTCTTATTTAATATCATGAAAAGTTACTGTCATAAGGAATGATCTTTAAACATTCATTATACATATCTCATCAAGAAATCTCACTGTGTAAGACTGATATAAGTTGATAAGATACATAAACACATCAAGAGGCTCATAAAAAAATACAACAACATTTGAAATTACTGTAACTTCAACTGAAGAGATATAGGTGTGGAAACACATAAGAAAGAACAAAAATAAACATATAAAATTGGTAATAAGTCCTCAAAAGTATTTTTCAATATCATTAACTGAAAAAAATACAATGATCACATGAGTATAATATTCACAAACCATGAAATTTTTCTCCATTGAGTTTCATCATATATATACAAGAGATATTATGCCGACATTTCCACAAAAAGTGTGAATATGTTCTAGAGAAGTTATTACATTCCTATATAAAAGGTGAGGCTTATCCTTAACCTTAATACAATGTAGTGCAACATAAATAAATTAAAAAACATGATGGCATATAGTTCAAAGTGGCTAGAATTATGTGGCAAGCTGGTGGCAGACTACTCCTCTTTTCTGGTACAACCACTTCCTCAAAAAGTGCAACTAATAGCTGAAGATGACATCTGGTTGTTTCCCTAAAAAGTGCAAAACATAATTCTAAAATTTGGAAGGGAACTTGATCAATTGACACCTGCCAGTAGCTTCTTCTTTTGATAATGTATGCATGTAATTGCTCCTTAGTAACACCCTTCGAGACTTGAACAAAAACTTCCTCCACTTCCTTCATACAAAAACTCAGGAAATAATAGTTGCCCTTTTCAGAATTAGGTAGCTATTAACGGAAATTTTGCAAATAGCCCCATTTGTTGATTAAGAAAAAAATGTGTGAACCTCTCCTTCTTTGACTTGCCTGAAAGGATTAAATAAAATAAATTATTGAAGTGAAGATTTTGAGAGACTCTACTTTAGTGAGCCTTTTCATTCTTTTTCTTGTATGCTTCTGTTTCTAAGCTCTTGTCTTCTTGGCTTCCTTTCCTGGGCTTTCATCAACATTAATGATTTCATCTCTTAGTCTAGGATTAGCAATGAGTTTTCTATTCAGTCTAAGCTTGCTTTTAGGCCTAGTGTGAGGCCTTATGAGGTATGGGTTGGGAATATAGGAAACCCTTCTTCTCTTCTGCATCATACTAGACTGACCTTCTTCATACTCCATCTCTGAGAAATATTCATCGGTGTTGTTTTCTTCGAAGGATGAATATGAGTGAATTACATTCTTGTCCTTTCTCCTGGTAGATGTTTTGGATGTTTTGAGAGAAAAAAACAACTGAGCTAGTGTTGGTTCCTCTACTGAAGGGATGACCCTATTTTCTTCTTTCTCTTCTGAAACTCCTAGAATAGAGTGTTGAACTGGTACTTGAAATCGTACTTCAGGGCTAGCTTCCTCTGAAGTTTCTTCTCCTAGGATCGGCTTTCTTATGCCTCTATATCTTGAAGAAGAAGCTCTGTTTTCCTCACATGTAGGCTTAATTTCTTTACTGGGCTGAGTTTTCCCGTGCTTGAATCTCATGGAATGTTCTCTGATGAATGTTGCTAAAGTTTGGGGTTCCTTTGGAGATTTCCTTGCATAAACCCTTTCTTCTAGCTGTACCATTGGTACGGGAGTGACAGGTTCAGTTCTAGCACTCTTAGCAGAACTTCTAGTTTGTCTACTAGTTGATGGGATGGATTGAGCTGGCTGTGAACTGTTTGGCACAGGTGTTGTGCCAGTTTGTTCATGGGCATTTTTATTCTTGGGTCTCCCTACCCTCCTCCTAGAGTTGATACTACCAAATCCATCCTCTGTTAGGAATTTTTCCCAAGCAGTATTTTTCTTCTTAAGGTGATAGACAATCAACATCTTAATTAAACCCCTATGATAGAGGTTATGCAGGGAATAGTTATGGATTTTCTGCAACTTTAAAGACATTTTACGCAAGGATCTGTATAGAAATAAAGGAAAATTCAAAGGTTTGGCACCTGGGATATGAGAGAGAAATCTCATTTGGTATTGGTAAACAGAGGAGAATCCACCTTCACAAGTAATGTAGCATTGGACAATGGTTATTACATGTTTCCATCCTGCCCTAAAACATGAAATATGCACAGTTGGAGTCCATTTGATATTCACATGCTTAGGTTTGAGGAAGGGACTTAATTCTTCTTGAACCAACATTCTCTAGTGGCTCAAGTTTGAGTAGCCCTAGCTATAATGGTTTCAATGATTTTGAAAGTATTTCTCCTAGGCTTGACTTTCTCCCCATCAAAATTCTCAGCAAAGGCATGTGCAAGAGCTACATTTTCCCTGGAGAATTTTTGCAAAAACTTATACCAACCTTTTGTCTTAAACTGGGGCTTTTCTCTAGCATCAAAAAACCTGGTATTTTCTAGATCAAACCGGTTAAAATTTCCACCTTTTCCCATTCTTCTCAGCACCTAAGCTCCCTCTTTATGCACAAATTTTCAAGATAGAGGTAAAACCCTACACACAACCCTAATATCTTACTTTGGGATGATAAATTGATTGCTGGAAAAGATAACTCTATTTGCTGTAACCTTCACAAAGAACCTCAGGCATGAGAAAAATGAACCTAACTCTCTGAATCTACACCTTTAATCATGGTATGGTTTAATGGCACAATTTGAAATGATTCAAATACGAGTGCCAAGTCATCCCATAACACATAACACTCCCCTGCATCATTTAATAATTGATACCTTGTACCTTTATTTTCGCTTCAACCTTAATAAGGTAGCTATAGGTTAGCTCCATCAATAATATAATCATTCCCTTATAATATTTCTTCTAAGTAAAAAATAATTACTCTTTTAAAAATAATAACATATTATAACATAAAAGATCTCCAATCACTTTCAAAGGGGAATGATCTTTTCCCTGAAAATACTCGTTGCAGCTCCTTTTGCAGTTTCAGAGAAATAACTACCTTTATCCCTGTGTTGCAATGTAACCAAACTTCAAAGAAATATATGCCCTTTTCTCTGTGTCACCAATGAAAATAGGCTCCTGAATAAATAGCTGGTCTTTTCTCTATGTCACCAATGTAACCTTCAAAAGGGTGGCTATTAACCCAGAAAAAGAAGCTATTATTTTATTACTAAAATGACCAATAATGTTTGACACTAACCTAAGTTAAAACAATGGTTTTAACTTATTTTTATGAACCTAAGACATAATACCACCTATAAAACTTAAAAATATTTTTGGTTTTGAGAATCTTATTTTTATTTTGTTGAAAATGACTCGAAATTTGACATAGGCTAGGGAAGAAGAAAAATTCGAAAACATCGATATAAAGGTGGCCAAAGTATTAAAATTTGTAGTGCTAATAGTGGCTCCTATTGGGAATGAAGTCCTCCCTATGAGGCTAAGAGGAATTTAGACTCAGTGCCTTAAAACTTTCAGGACTTAGAGAACTTCTGGAACTTATGACTAGAACTGACCTTAGATTGAATGGACTCAAGACTGACCATATTTACATACAGAAGTACCATTGGGCATGGAGTTTTATTGACACATCACTCTAGATATTTACAATGGAATGACTAAATAACTTATCAAACATATAACTTTTTTAGAAAATGACCATTAATTGGACCTCCAGTCAGCTGATCATCATCTAGATGCTTGAGCAGAAATGTGTTGTTTGACAAAAATTGAGAAATTATGAATGAACCAAACCATAAATTTTCTAACTTACCATGCTTTCCATGGTCTTCTCTCCTGACATCCTAGCGCAACACCAAATCATTTTCCTGAAATAATTTGTGATTTCTCTTTTGTCAAAAACATATTTGACTTTGGTCTGATATTTTTGTACTTTGTCCATCAATGATTTTCTGATTTGATGAGCTTCTATCAGCTGCAACATTCTTCTTTGAATTGGATTTTCATCATCAATTTCAACTTGCAAAAACTTCATAACAGGAAGAGCTAATTTCGATGGCATTACAACATCATTACCATATAAAAGTTGAAAGGGATACATTCCAATTGATCTTTTTCCACTTACCCTATTTTCCCAAAGAGCATGAACTAGTTGAGTGTCCCAATGTTGAGATTCAATAAAATGATGAGCTTAGTGAAAAATGTCGCCTTCACTAAGTGGGCCCGCAGGCTATTTTTGGCGCAAGTCTATTTTTAGACATGATGATCATATTTCAGAAGTTGCGGGATGCTATTTGTGGATGGTTGATCAAGTTTTAAAAATATATCAAATTCTATTTTTAGAATATTAGGTGAAGTCTATTTATAGATCGTCAATCTAAAAATAGATGCATGTTGATTATTATTAGCTCTTAATAATAATCAGACTCTAAACAACAACTTAATCTCTTGGAGCACTTTAGTTTAGTGCACAGATGTGGCACATCATCTGACAGAAGGAATTACGCAATTCCTAAGGGTTTACTAGAGCTAATGCATGGAGGAATCAGTTAGAACTCAAGTGGCAAAGTTATGACATAGTTGGAAGAAGTAGTTATGGAGTTGTATTTAGTTTAACTCAGTTAGACTCAGTTGAGCTAGTTGTATCTAGTCTAACTAATTGATACACTAGTGAGAGTGGAGTGAATTAATTCAAAAATAATAACTCATTAATCAATTGAACAATACATCAGTTGACTACAGTGCATGGTAGTTTCAATGGAGACCAGTGGAGAGATAGGTGAAAGGGAAAGATAGACTAT
This sequence comes from Pinus albicaulis, assembly GCA_034641835.2. NCBI lineage: Eukaryota > Viridiplantae > Streptophyta > Pinopsida > Pinales > Pinaceae > Pinus > Pinus albicaulis. Next base: position 753,271,572 of record CM076582.1, on the reverse strand, counting down.
CTGTTGTGACTATAGTGATGCATTTATTGCATCACACACACATTGGAGTTTCCAATGAGGATTGCGCAGTCAAGGATGGAGTAATTTGAATTCATTCAGAGCTATTCTTCAACAGAGATTGCGCAGTGGAGGCAGGCTAGCAGGAGACAGAGATCAGTGCATGGATTTGCAAGATTGGTCCTAATTAATGTATGACGATTGTACTGTACTGAGGGCTTGTGATAAGCTTTATATGCTTGTATGATATTGTCATATGATCTCCATGTTACATAATATATATTTGGGGTTTTTAGCTTCAGTCTTTCCCGGTTAAAAGCTGTGTTATGTGCGATTGAATATTTTTGTTTATGCTTCACATGTGCGTGCAATTAATTTTTCTGCAAAAGATTAACAAGTGGAATAGATTCAATATCTTGCATAAATTTAAATAGTGTGAGATCAGGTGCGTCTTGGAAATATGCATGCTTAGTGCACATAATTTCTACATGGTATCAGAGCATTGTTGATTGAAGATTGCAATTGTGAAGTGAGTTTGTGCTGGTTGACAATTCGAATTTGCTATGGAAGATTCTTGGTGCAGAAATCAAGTATACATTGAAATGTCTTTCAACGGGTTGAGATTGGAGTATGCCCTTGATGGGAGCTTGAATTAAATAACCTGGAAGGATAGGATGGAGGCGGTGCTAGAGGATAATGGGCAGATGGAGTTCATCGATAGTGATGTTCCTAAGCCGGGATCTAGCGATGCTGCATTACTTGATGCATGGAAAAAGAAGAAAAAAAAGACGAGGAGAATTATGTTGGAAGCTGTGAAGGACCATATTGTTTCCAGCCTTCACGGGAAAGCCAATCCATTCTTGATGTGGAAGGCTTTGACAGAATTATTCCGAAGCAGAAGTGACCAGAGGAAGTTGGCGCATAAAGACAAGCTCAGAAAAATAAAAATGGAGAAAGGTGACAGTATTCCAAAATACCTCACGAAGTTTTTCCATTGCAAGGATGAACTGGGAAGTGTGGGGGTTACTGTTGATGAAGAAGACCTAGTGAGCTTGGATCTGCTTGGACTTTTGAAGAGTTGGCATAGCAACAAAGACTCTGTCAATGGGTGGGAGAAACTGCCAAGATGAGAGCGACTTTGGTCGGATCTTGTGTAGGAGGAGATAAGGCGGGGTACCAGGGATGGATCTTCATCGAAGAATGAAGATGAAGAGAATTGCGCTTTGGCTGCTAAATCAAGGAAAGGGAAGGGGAAGAAAAATACTTCAAAATCCGGTGCTAAAGACAAGAAGCAGGATTTGTCCAAAGTGAAGTGTTTTCACTGTCACGAACATGGACATTTCACCACTAACTATCCACATAAGAAGAAGAATAAGCAGGTTGCTGGATTTGCAGCTGGAGAGGCCTTAGCCTCGCAATTTGAGCTAGATTTTTCCTTGATCGCATGCTTGGTTTCAGGCTGCATGGGATCAGTGTGGTATCTTAACAGTGGTGCGTCTTTCCATATGACGGGAGACAAAGAGTTGTTTAGTGACTTGGAGGAGAAGGACCTCCAGATGCATATAGAGATGGGCGACGATGGTCAGTACAGTGCAACTGGCATTGGGACCATTACCTTTGAGAGGGAGTCCAGTAATTCGTTCTTGTTGAATAATGTCATGCATGTTCCAGGTCTAAAGAAGAACTTGGTCTCAGTCGCAATGATAGAAGACAAGGGTTATGATGTTGTTTTTAGTGAGGGAAAAGCCTTCCTTCGACATAAAACAATGGGTTAAACAAAGAAGATAGGGGTTCAAATTAAGAATCTCTGCAATTTGGAGGTAGATGGCTGCGCTACAATGGTGGGAAAAGCAGAAGAAGTGGTGAGCCGGGATGAGGGCGAATTATGGCATCGGAGATTGGGCCATCTTCACCATGGCACTTTGAAGATTTTGCAACAATTTTCTACTGGACTTCCCAATGGTACTCTTTCCCAGTCAGATCAGTGCAAGGGATGTACTATGGGTAAGTTTGTGAAGACCACCTTTCATGAGAAGGAGAACCATGCTTTAGTGAACTTGGAGAGAATTCACACAGACGTGTGTGGACCATTCTCGGTTGCTTCAACAACAAAACACAGGTATTATGTGATATTTTTTGATGATTATTCTCATAGATGCTAGATCTTCTTCATGTATAAGGAGAGTGAAATGTTCTCAAAGTTCTGTGAGTTCAAGGAATTGGGAGAGAAGGAGTCGGGGAATCAAGTGAAAGCTCTACGGAGTGATAATGGTGGTGAATACATCTCGGGCGAATTCAAAGACTTATGTAGCAAAGAAGGAATTCAAAGAGAACTCATAACGCCTCATAACCCACAACAGAATGGGGTCGCGGAGAGAAAGAATAGAACAATCGTGGGTGCTACATGAGCGATGCTACATGACTAGGGCCTACCGATGCACTTGTGGGCAGAAGCATGCAACACTGTGGTTTATGTGCAAAACCATTGTCCTCATAAAGTACTTGGCATGAGTACACCCGAAGAAGCATTTTTCAATAAGAAGCCTGATATTTCTCATTTGAAGATTTTTGGCTCACTTGTTTACATTCATGTGATGAAGGACGCCAGGAAGAAGCTGGAGCTGACTGCAGAAGTTGGGATATTTGTGGGGTACACAGAAACACCCCATAACTGTCATGTGTATTTTCTAGAGAGTCAGATGACTGTTGTGCGATGGGATATAAAATTCAATGAGGTGAAAGCCATGAATTTGTCGCTTGAGAGGGAGCTACACTTGCATGTGGAAGAGGAACTTATTGTTCCAAAAGAGGAGCCTCTGGATGTGGATCTGCCACAGGAGGAGATTAATGGAGTGGAGGAGTCCACGCATGCAGAACCAAACATTAGACAAGGCAAAAAGCGTACCACAGAAGCTGAGAGACTGAAGTTTGATGCGGCACAGAATGTAGGAGTCCCTACATCAAAGCGCAGACAGAGACAGTCACCTGACCGATATACTGGATACATGGCTCTTACGAGAAAGTGTATCGTGACAGAGCCATCTTGTTTTGAAGAAGCAGTGCAGGAGCCCACATGGGTAGATGCCATGGTGGAGGAGTATGACTCCATTGTTAGAAAAAATGCGTGGGAGATTGTTCCAAGGCCAGTGGGAAAATTAGTTGTAGGATCAAGATGGATCTACAAGGTAAATAAAGCTACTAATGGGAGTTTTGAGAAGTATAAGGCAAGATTTGTTGCCCGAGGCTTCTCACAGATTGAGGGGATTGACTATAAAGAAACCTTTACACATGTCGCATGGTATTCTTCCATACAGACCATCCTTGCTCTCTTAGCGCGGATGGGTTGGAACATTCATCAGATAGATGTGAAGACTGCATTCCTTAATGGGATAATTGAGGAAGGGGTGTACATTGAGTAGCTTGAAGGATTTGAGATCTTCAGCAGTGAGTTGCATGTGTGCAGGCTCAAAAGAGAATTGTATGGGCTGAAACAAGCACCCTGTGCTTGGTACACTCAGATTGACAGCTATTTCACTGGACTTGGCTTCACTAAGAGTGAGGCAGATGCAAACCTATACCGGATTGTCGTTGAGGGTAAGCTTTTAATCATTGTACTTTATGTTGATGATTTAATCCTAACAGGTGATGAGCAATTGATACACTCATGCAAGGGAGATCTTGCAAAGGAGTTTGAGATGAAGGATTTAGGCCTCCTTCATTATTTCCTTGGATTGGAAATATGGTAGCGGGAAGGTGAACTGTTTGTGTCTTAAGGCAAGTATGCCCAGGAGATACTGGAGAAGTTTCACATGCAAGGCTGCAAGCCTATCGACACTCCTCTTCTAGGAAATTGGAAGAAAGAGGATTCTACATCGGCAGAGGTAGTGGATGCCACTATTTATCGACAGTTGGTGGGTTCGCTCATGTATTTAATTAATACAAGACCAGACATATGCTATGCGGTGAAATAGCTTTCACAAGTGATGGTTAATCCTACCAAGCTCTTTTGGAAGGCAGGCAAGCATGTCCTGAGATATCTTAGGGGCACATTTGAGTATGGTTTATGGTATAGACAGACAGATGAGGTGAAGTTGTATGGCTTCACGGATGTAGATTGGGAAGGAAGCCCAACAGATAGAAAGAGCACATCAAGAGGGATTTTCAGTATTAGATCTATGATAGTTTCTTGGTACAGCAAGAAACAAAGATCTGTGGCACTCAGTTCAGTAGAAGTAGAATACATGGAAGCAAGTCAAGCTACATGTGAGGCTATCTAGATGAGGAAGATTCTGGTTGGTTTGTTCGGTTCACATTTAGATCCCACGGTGATTCATTGTGATAATAAGAGTTGCATTAAACTCTCGGTTAATCCTGTGTTTCATGATAGATCTAAACCTATTGATATCTGGTATCATCCTATCAAATATTGTGTGCAACGGAAGATCATGTTGCTTCAGTACATTCCTACAGAGGATCAGGATGCAGATATTCTGACGAAGGCACTCACCAAGAGAAAATTCAAATACCATAGAGGCAGGATCAGGGTGAAGGATAATCCCTATCTTGTTGAGAGGGAGCATTGAGATTCAACAAGATGATGAGCTTAGTGAAAAGAGTCGCCTTCACTAAGTGGGCCTGCAGGCTATTTTTGGCGCAAGTCTATTTTTAGAATATGTCTATTTTTAGACATGATGATCATATTTCATAAGTTGCAGGATGCTATTTGTGGATGGTTGATCAAGTTGGAAAAATAGATGAAATTCTATTTTTAGAATATTGGGCGAAGTCTATTTATAGATCGTCAATCTAAAAATAGATGCATGTCGATTATTATTAGCTCTTAATAATAATCAGACTCTAAACAACAACTTATTCTCTTGGAGAACTTCAGTTCAGTGCACAGATGTGGCACAACAGCTGACAGAAGGAATTACGCTATTCCTAAGGGTTTACTGGAGCTAATGCATGGAGGACTCAGTTAGAACTCAAGTGGTAGAGTTATGACACAGTTGGAAGAAGTAGTTATGGAGTTGTATTCAGTTTAACTCAGTTAGACTTGGTTGAGCTAGTTGTATCTAGTCTAACTGATTGATACACTAGTGAGAGTGGAGTGAATTAATTAGTTAATTAATTCAAAAATAATAACTCATTAATCAACTGAACAATACATCAGTTAACTACAGTGCATGGCAGTTTCAGTGGAGACCAGTGGAGAGATAGGTGAAAGGGAAGGATAGGCTATCTGTTGTGACTATAGTGATGCATTGATTGCATCACACACACATTGGTGTTGCCAATGAGGATTGCGCAGTCAAGGATGGAGTAATTCGAATTCATTCAGATCTATTCTTCAGCAGAGATTGCGCAGTGGAGGCAGGCTAGTAGGAGGTAGAGATCGGTGCATGGATTTGCAAGATTGGTGCTGATTAGTGTATGACGATTGTACTGTACTGAGGGCTTTGTATAAGATTTGTACGCTTGTATGAGATTTTCATATGATCTCCATGTTACATAATATATATTTTGGGTTTTCAGCTTCAGGCTTTCTCGGTTAAAAACTGTGTTATGTGGGATTGAATATTTTTGTTTATGCTTCACATGTGTGTGCAATTAATTTTTTCGCAAAATATTAACAAGTGGAATAGATTCAGTATCTTGCATAAAGTTAAATAGTGTGAGATCAGGTGGATCTTGGACATATGCATGCTTAGTGCATATAATTTCTACACCCAATTTCTCTTATTTTTAGGCAACATCTTCTTAATGATTCTCACCAATATTTTATTGGATGACTCAACTAACCCATTACCTTGAGGGTAATAAGGTGTAGAATGAGTCTAATTAATACCATATTTTTTACAGAAGCTATTCATCTTAGTAGAATTAAAATCCATTGCATTATGAGTTACTAATTTCTAAGGAAAACCAAATCTAGACATAATGCTTTCCAATAAAAATTTGATTATTACCGTGTCAGTGGCATTCCTGGTTGGAGCAACTTCGATCCACTTAGTAAAATAGTTTGTAGTTGTAAGAATCCATCTATCCTATCCTGATGAAGGGAGATGAATCTCACTGATGAATTCTAACCCCCACTGCTGGAAAGGAACATCTGCTGAAATAGGAATAAGAAGTAATGGAAGTAGCTTCTTCTTACTCGCAAAATTTTGACATTCAACACAAGTCCTAACTTTGGAAAGAACATCAAAGAAAAGAGTTGGCCAATAATAGCCAACTCTTAAGATTTTATTTGCAATAGATTTCAAATACAAATGTTTTCCACACACCCCTACATGTATGTTTGACATAATATTCTGTGACTCAGCTTCATCTGCACATCTTAATAAGACTCCCACGGGGTCTTTCCAGTAAAGATGGTTTTCCAAGATGCAATAATTAATAGATTTCAATTTAAAAGCTCTCCTTTTTTACTCTTCCATTTCAAGGGGACAACTGAAATTTAACAAGAAGTACACTATATCCTTATACCAATTTGAATGAAATATTTTTGGATAATCAGATATATATTTTTCCTCAATTACCTCCATATTCATATCTAGAGCTTTGCAATTATATTTAGCCATCAAGCGAGTTAAGCCTTGTCCTTTTATTAATTTAGTAGGTCTAATCTCAATATCAAATTCCAGAATCTTGGTTAACCATCTTCCTCTCCTGCCATATGTGTCTAGCTGCAGCAATACATCTTTGACAGTAATATTTGGTACAAAAGCAACATTTTTTTAATGTAACACATAAACTCGAAAAGACTTTAAAGCGTTAACTAGTGCATATGCTTGTTTTTCAGTCAAGTTGTACTTTAATTCAGCATATCTTAAAGCACGAGTGAAAAATGAAATAGGCTGTTCTAAACCTTATTTGTTATTTTGTAACAAAACAACTACAATTGTCTCTTCTCAAGCATAAGAAAAAATTAGAAAATATTTTTCAAAATCAAGGCTGATTAAAACTGGAGCTTCAGTCAAGGAAGACTTGATTTCTGAAAATAATGTTTTTCTTCATCTCGCCACTTGAATTTTGCATATTTTTTCAGCAAGACGTTTATGTGTTTAATCAGCTCTACAAAATTTGGGACAAAGCACCTCAGAAAATTATTTTTCCCCAAAAAATACTGCAATTATTTTTTATTCCTTAGCAAACCAATGTTCTGAATAGCCTCAACTGTCCCTGGATCAATACAGATACCACTTTCTGTCACAATGTGTCCCAATACTTTTCCTTCTTAAACAACAACATATTACTTTTTTGGGTTCAAGGATGATCTGAAAGTGGAAGTATTTGTACTGTTGTTCAAAGTATCCATTTCCATTTAATTAAATGTGCAAAATGTTACCCATGAGTTGCAGGTTAAACAAAGTGTTTTTGATATGTTTTATGAGTCTTATGTGTAAGATAATGTTAATTAAGTTTGTTTTTTAACATATTAAATCAGAAATACACAGCAAAATAACTTCAGCATAACATGACTCAGATATTTGGTGAGCATTTCACCCCTCCTAGGCTACGTCTGCTAGACCAAGCCTCCCAAATTGGCTTGTCCTCTTGTATTAAAATGCTCCAAAATGCTAATACAAGTTTAAAATTTCCTCAATAGGTAATTCTGACTGTAAATACAGAATCAAAATATGTGAAAATGCTAAAAGTTCCTTTTCATATACACTAACAATGAAAAATGACCAAAAACAGTGCCTTCTTCAACAAGGCCCTAATGCTCTTTGAACTCCTATGAAGCTTTTCAGGCTATATAAGTCCTCAAACAATTCTGAAACCTCTTCCATTAGGTTTAGAAGGTAGAAAATAGTCAAAAATGGTTTTTGGTTCACCTTAAACAGTGAGGTACAAATCAATACAGCTCCATTTCTCCAATGGCCCTAATGGCTCTCCAAACTTCCCTGAAGATTTTTGGGCTCTGAAATTCTTCAAATAGTTTTGAAACCTCTTCCATTAGGTTTAGAAGTTGGAATATAGCTGAAAATGGTTTTTGTTTCACCTCAAACAATGAGGTACAACTCAATACAACTCCATTTCCCCAATGGCCCTAATGGCTCTCCAAGCTTCCCTGAAGAAAAAATGGCTGTAAAACACCTATAATAACTCTGGAACCTATCCAAAACACTCCATAATGCTCAGAATACCAAAAATTGACCAAAATTTTTTCCAAACTGGTCTAATATTGAAGAAGTTATGTTTAAAACAACATTTTGTCCAATGTCAAGTGAAAAACCCACCAAAAATGGGCTAACTATAGTTAACTGGAGTTATTTATGGGGAAAGGCGCCAAATATGGGCACGCCCTCCAGATTTGGAAGAACTGTTAGAATTGACATTTAATGTCAGGCGGGGTGCTGGTCACATGTGCCCCCGCATAAGCCGCCGACATTTTTGGTTAACAAACCATGTTTTAAAATTTAACACCAACTGTTTATGAAACCGTGGCAATATATATTAAAGAAATTTGAATAACGTGGCCACATGGCCCACGTTAACCGCCAAGAAGCTGGCCACATAAGCCGTGGAGTTTAAAGCCATAAGGCCATGGTTCTTGGCCCGGGGTCACTTCATATGTAGGGGGTTGGCCCCCTTTTTCCACCAACATTTCAAACTTTAAACTTTAAATTTAACGCGCGTTCCATTGGTATTAAGAACCACCCTTGTGGCCTAATGGTAGGTGCATGTGTTAGCTGGCGGGAGGTCCGGGGTTCAAACCTCGTGGACTTTCAAAATTTTAATATGCCATTCAAATGTGGCCTGGGGCCACATGGCAGCCTATGATTGGCCCCGCCCAAAAAAGTCAAATTTCCATCAAATTAAATGGTGACACTTGTCCAATTCCCATTCGCTCTGATGGAATATTCCATGGAATATTCTAGGGAATATTTTGAGGAATATTCCCAAAATATTCCAAGGAATATTCTTTTTTTAATATTTTCCAATTCAAAGTCAACCCTGGTCAAACTGGATTTTTGAAGGTTACTGAAAACTTCAAACTTGCATAACTTTCATATACAATGTCGTATTTGAGTGCCAGGATCGCAGCAATGAGGCCTATCTGATCATTCAGGTTGCAAGTGATTTTGAACACTTTCAATTTTGAGCTTTTTCCATAGCTCGGACTTGAGCTCCTGATCACACCTCCCAAATGAGAAGCTTTTGGACCCCAAAAGCTCACTGAAATGTTGAAACTATACTGTACAACAAATGAGAGAATAACAACATCCTCTTCTCTTCAGCCTCCCAAAATTTTCCTTGCATGGAAAATGAAATAAACTTCAACTAGAAAGAAATTCACTCTTCCTTTCACTGATGCTTATCCTCCTGTCAAGAGTTGCTTTTCTTGCGCTCACTCAAAAAATTACTGGTGAAAAAATTGTAGAATTAATCTGAACATCAATTCCTAAATTGACTACAAGCGTCTTGCAACATCTTGTCACAAGAGTGCACATCAATCTTGAAACGAAAATTTCATGCAAAAATTTTAAATGAAGATCACCTCTTTGCTCCTTCAAAGCATTGATTGTCAACTTCCTATAACATCAAATATATGGTAATATTCTTTGCACATTGGTGTATCAATCTATCGATCCACAATCGACAACACCTTTGACTTAATCATAAGTCGTGTAACATAAGACATCAAAAACAAGTTGACATGAAATGTGCTATACAACTGACACAGCCATCAATGTAAAAGGTGTGCCCACAATCGACACAAGTCGACAAATATGTGTGACACAATCGACACAAGTTGATAAACAACAAGATACATCTTTACAATCACGTGTATGTATCATGTAAAATGAACCTATATACAATACGCTAATTACACATACAACCTCTATGTACATGTGCAACTTCAACTCTTCTTTTCAAATACCAACAAGTCCATCATCCCAAAAAACATGTGGGTGAATAAGAGTTGAACTAAAAGACATTGTTGCAATATAAGTTAGTATCATACTCATCTTTTACACCTCCATGGCGAAATTTTGCAACAACAAAGAAAATTCCTTCAACTGAATTGCATTTACATGCAATCTTGCATCAAACTTTTCAACTGAGATACATGCATACAAAATCTGAAATTTGCATGTACAAAATGAGTATGAATTACTGCATTAAGAAGTTAATCCACTTCCTACCAAGCCAAGTCCATGGCATCTTTTCCTGCTGCAACGTTTCTACATGTGAATCTTCCATTTCCACATCAATAATGGAATCCATAGATCCACTTGCGCCAATCTTTTTTTCCTCTAGTTGCATGTGCTTTGGATGACTTGTTGGATGCAAAGTCCAACAATGAGAGACATCATATTCCTACTTTTTGACAAAATGTGCAACTCTTATGCACTTTTTGTGAAAGTTTTCTTTGCCTCTTCTGCTTCCTATGTGCTTTCTTTTTCAACCAACATCTTGAAGCAACATGGTTAAATCCACCACAAAATGTGAAACAAAACTTTCTTTCATTTGAACATGAAAAATTATCATTCTTTGCTGAAACATAACCAAATTGATCATGTGAATAATTATACCTCTTTTGCTGCATGGAATGTCCATCCTTTTTGTCTTTGAATGAAAATGAAATAGTAGAGGAGACAACTTTATTTTTTAGACTTCCATCACTTTTCTTGTCTTGAAAACTGTTTACATTTGCATGATCACCATAGGCGACATGTTTACCCTCTACTTGCGGCAGTGATGGCTTAAAAAAATGGCAATCATCCTTAAAACAATTTTGACATATGTGCATTTTAGAACTTGGAATAAAGGTTCTCTTTAAATTTGCATCACATGCATTCAAGGATTTGGAGTCTTCGCCATTAAACTGCATATAACCAAGACCAACATTCTTGGGTTGCTCCACAACGGAAAGAGGGTTAACCATGCCTTGTGCATGCTTGCCCAAACCTTTGCCTTCATAATAGCCCATTTTAACCATTAATTTGGACCCTATACCCCTTGTATGTTTTTCAAAAGAACCAACACACTTTTCTTTTGAGGAAATTGAAGACAAGTTGGAATGGTTTACCTCTTCCTCATGCTTGTTCTTGGACAAAGCTTCTTGAGCTTGAAGGAGTTGTTTCTCCATGTCTTTCAGTCTTTGGAGAATTGTTTCCTTCTCTTCTTTCATGGCTAACAATTGTGCATGAAGCTTAGCACTTTCTCTTTGATCCTTAATCAAAATTTGCACCATGTCCTTCACCTTAATGAACTCATTGTTCATGTCATCACTAAAGAATCTCGTGAAGGAGGAAAATTCACTTGTGGAAGAAGTTGTCATTATTTAAATGGTCAAATTAAAAAAAGGAACTTCCAAAGAAAAGTTCTCAAAGCTTCAAACAAATGACAAGATTTTAACCAAATGTCTTTACAGCCATACTCTTATTCAAGCAGCCATAAAACACAAAATCCAATAGCTTTTGTAGCAAACAATAATCAAGTGGGTTTGTTTTCCAAAGATAATCTTGAGGTACTTTGGGGTAAGGAAATAGTCTACAACTCTTTCCAAGACTTAGCTATCAACAACTATCTTTTCAACTCAAGCAAACTCATACAATCAACCATTTTGTAACCAATAAAACAGTCAATATTTTACATTGTTTTAACACCTTTTGAAAAAAAAAATTCTCAACCTGAGTTTTAATACCATCTGATCTGAAAGTGGAAGTATTTGTACTGCTGTTCAAAGTATCCATTTCCATTTAATTAAATGTGCAAAATGTTCCCCATGAGTTGCAGGTTAAACAAAGTGTTTTTTATATGTTTTCTGAGTCTTATGTGTGAGAGAATGTTAATTAAGTTTGTTGTTTAACATATTAAATCAGAAATACACAGAAAAATAACTTCAACATAACATGACTCAGATATTTGGTGAGTATTTCACCCTTCCTGGGCTACGTCTGCTGGACCAAGCCTCCCAAATTGGCTTGTCCTCTTGTATTAAAATGCTCCAAAATGCTAATAAAAGTTTAAAAGTTCCTCAATAGGTGAATATAACTATAAATATAGAATCAGAAGATATGAAAATGCTAAAAATTCCTTTTCATATACACTAAACAGTGAAAAATTACCAAAAATAGTGCCTTCTTCAATAAGGCCCTGATGGCCCTTTGAAATAATTTGAAGATTTTCGGGCTATAGAAGTCATCAAACAGTTCTAAAAACTCTTCAATTATGTTCAGAAGGTATAAATTAGTCGAAAATGGTTTTTGGTTCACCTCAAACAGTGAGGTACAACTCAATACAGCTCCATTTCCCCAATGGCCCTAATGGCTCTCCAAACTTCCCTGAAGATTTTTGGGCTCTAAAACTATTCAAATAGTTCTGAAAACTCTTCCATTAGGTTCATAAGGTGGAAAATAGCTGAAAATAGTTTTTTTTTCACCTCAAACAGTGAGGTACAATTCAATACAGCTCCATTTCCCCAATGGCCCTAATGGCTCTCCAAGCTTCACTAAAGCAAAAATGGCTGTAGAATACCTCTAATATCTCTGGAACCTATCCCAAACACTCCATAATGCTCATAATATCAAAAATTGATCAAAATTTTGTCCAAATTGGTCCAATATTGAAGAAGTTATGATTAAAACAGCATTTTGCCCAATGTCAAGTGAAAAACCCACCAAAAATGGGCTAACTATAGTTAACTGGAGTTATTTTTGGGGAAAGGCGCCAAATATGGGCACACCCTCCAAATTTGGCAGAACCCTTAGAATTGAAATTTAATGTCAGGCGAGGTGCTGGTCACATGCGCCCCCGCATAAGCCGCCGACATTTTTGGTTAACAAACCACATTTTAAAATTTAACACCAACTGTTTATGAAACCATGGAAATATATATCAAAGAACTTTGAAGAACATGGCCACATGGCCCACGTTAACCACCAAGAAGTTGGCCACATAAGCTGCGGTGTTTAAATCCATAAGGCTACGGTTCTTGGCCTGGGGTCACTTCATATGTAGGGGGTTGGCCCCGTTTTTCTGCCAACATTTCAAACTTTAAATTGTAAATATAACGTGTGTTCCATTAGTATCAAGAACCACCCTTATGGCCTAATGGTAGGTGTGTGTGTTAGATGGCGGGAGGTCTAGTTTTGAAACCTTGCAGACTTACACAATTTTGATATGCCATTCAAATGTGGCCTGGGGCCACATGGTGGCCTCAGGGCCTGCCACATGGTAGCCCATGATTGGCCATCCAAAAAAAAGTCAATTTTCCATAAAATTAAATGCTGACACTTGTCGAACGCCCATTTTCTTTGATGGAATATTCCATGGAATATTTTGAGAAATATTCCATAATATTTCAAGGAATATTCTTTTTTTAATATTTTTCAAGTCAAAGTCAACCTTGGTCAAACTGGATTTTTGAAGGTTACTGAAAACTTCAAACCTGCATAACTTTCACATACGATGTCAGATTTGAGTGTCGTTCATGGTGCCAGGATCGCAACGACAAGGCCTATCCGATCGTTTAGGTTGCAAGTGATTTTGAACACTTTTAATTTTGAGCTTTTTCCATAGCTCGGTCTTGAGCTCTTGATCAAAGGAGAAACCAAATTTTCTGCATTTGTCAAAAACTTGTTTCAAATGTTTCAAATGATCTTCATCAGATTTTGAAAATACTATAATGTCATCCAAGTAAATGACTACAAATCTGTCTTTTTCTCCTGCAAAGGCAATATCCATTGCCCATTGAAATCTTGCACTTGCATTCATTAGACCAAATGGAATTTTATTGTACATGAATGTTCCCCTGGGTGTAGTAAACATTGTCTTTTCTCTATCTTGTTTATCAACTGAGATTTGATTATACCCTTAAAATCCATCTACCATTGATAATATCTTGGAGCCTAAAAAGTTTTGCAGAATATAATCCATCTTGGGAAATGGATAGTTATCCTTCAATGAACACCAGTTCAAATTGTGAAAATCAACACAAAGGATAATTTCGCCATTCTTCTTTCAAAATGGGACTATATTAGCTACCCAATTAGAAAATCTTAAAGGCAGAATTATTTTTTCTTCCCATAATTTTCTGATCTCTTTTTCAATGAGAGGGAGTAGCATGGGATTGATATGCCTTATCTTTTGTGCTACATTCTTTGCTTCTTATTTCAGGGGAATTTTATGCTCCATTCTATCTCTATCATAGGTCTTCAACTCAATGTAGGACCATGAAAAAATGTCTGCATATTATTTCAGAAGCTTGACATATTTTTTTCTAGTTTCTAGAGAAATAAATTTAGAAACTTTAACTAATTTAGGCCGATCTTCTGTCCCAAAATTGCAGTCAATTGTATTATCTCCATCTGCTTTACTTTCAAGCTTTAAAAAGACATCATTATTGTCAAACAACCTCTCTAAAGGAACCATGCCTTTAGGAATGTAGTTAGTTTTCAGATCAATAATTTCTTTCCCAGCCATGGTTTTTTTGAATGAATTACTATTTTGATTTTCAACAATATCCTGCTCATCATCAATTTTAATGTCTGCAAACTCTTCAACGTACTCCAAAAATTTATAAATAAATTTCTTTTTCATATTCAAATACTTGCCAGTATTTGATATTATCAGGAATAGAAGGGATGTTTTTTATTTGAACATAATATGTTGCCTTGACATCAAGAAAAACTTCAAAATTACTAGCAGCAATAGCTAGTGAATCAACTATTTGATTTTCCTCTCTAGTGAAAAAAAATACATTGAATGCTGAACAATAATTTCCAATCAAGTCCCACACTTCATTCCTATAATTATTGAATTAGGAAATTTTCACTTGATAGTTGTTTCTCACCTGCCTTATCACCAATTCTGAATCACCAAAAGCAACTAGTTGTTCAGCTCCCAAATATTTCGCTGCCTTCATACCCAAAACAAGCTCTTCATATTTAGCAGTGTTATTAGTGGTAGAAAATTGTAGTTTATATGATATAGTTACCCAAGTTTGCTGGGTGGGAGAAATGAGAACTATACCAGCTCCTGATCCTTCTCTTGATGAGGCTCAATCAAAGTATAATTTCTAGATTTGTCCTCCCTCTAAATGATGCTCATTTGTATCTTGGAAATTTTTTTTTTCGTTGATTTTAGGCTGAAAATTGTTGTAAAATGGATGAACCCAATTTCTTCTCCTTGGAATATATAGGATGATTTAAGGGATTATGCTGATCACTGATGATATAGGCCATTTGGGTTTCCCTATACAACCTCTCGAATTCTCCTCAAAACACTGGGATTGTGGCATATGACATATCCATCTGAAGGGTGCCTCCCATTTTTTAGACCAATATCTGGAAAGTAACATTCCAAATCTAGAAGGTATGTTTGCAACTACTATGTCCATCACTAAAATTTTCATAGGAAGATGGTAAGAGAAACAAACAAGTCTTTAATCACTCCTAAACACTTGACTTTTTTAGAATCAAAAGTGTATAGGTCATGGTATTTCTTAGTGATTTCTAATCCTAATTCATCCATCACTTTCTTTGGAATTAGATTGTGAGAGGCACCAAAATATAATAAACAATTATGCATCAATTTGTCATGTATATTGAGAGAAAGATAGAAAGGAGGTGAATTATCATCATTTTTGTCTGAGACATGGCAGCCTAAGTAAATAGTAGGATGTTCATCCTTAATATTGACTGAATCAGGAGTGAGAGGTGGATGTAACAGGATTTTAAATGACTCTTTGTATGCTGGATTTTTCAGCAATTCAAGAAGTGGGGCAGGGATCTTGATTTTATTTAGTTTTGATTTGATACTGAAATAAATATGAGCTAATTATTTATTTTTTGTAGAAATTTTGATGATTGGGGTGGAATTATGAGGTGGAGGGACATCACTGAATTTTGCCTTTTGTTTAGCAACTTGTTTGTCAGAATCTAATTTTTGTTGAGGTTGTTGGAAAAGACCTTTGGACCTCAAAGGATAATTTATTTTTGAGTTTCTTGATGTATTTTTATCGTTTTTTGCATGAATTTGAGCATTCTCATCATCTGAAAATAGATATATCCCTGACTGGTCTTCATATTCTTGCAAAGTCAAACAAGTTGATTGTGATGTTTCTCCTACAAGGTTTATGTATTCATTTTCTTCCTCATGTTCTTACTACTCTTCCTCAACAAAATTATTCAAAGGAGGTTGAGCATTTTGATCATCATAATTCCTCCTTGGGCGATGTAATATTTGTTGAGGCTGAAAAGGTCCTTTGAAGTGAGACTCATTTCTATTGGCTTCATTTTGATTGGCTCTAGCAGCTAGTTTGTTCTCTAACTCCAGTTTTGTCATCTTAGAGGCAAGTTCTTTGATCAAATTGGATATTTGCTCAATCTTTTCTTCTGTTGTAAGAGTTTTGGAGGATGAAGGTTTTTCTTCTTTCATTTTATTTTTGTCCTTTGCTGCTCTCTCCTCTTCCATTTTCAATTTATTTGAAGCCATAAGATTAGATTGCACTCCAATTGCAGCCTCTCACATATCCATCAATGTTTGTGCTTTCTTAGCTCTTAACCATAAATCAAACTCAGAATCTAAAGCATTCGCAAAGGTTATCATAGCTGTGGTTTCAGGAGTCTTAATTTATACAAGAATTTTTTGATAAATTTTATCAAACCTCTTTGTAAAATCAGCCAATGACTCATTTGTCTTCTTTTTTAGAGTTCCAAACATTGTAAGGTAGTACACATAGTCTTTCTTATCGCCCCATTGTTTCAAAAATACTTCCTCCAATTCATCTATTCCCGTTATTGAGTTTGGTGGTAGACTTCTAAACCATTTACGAGATTCTCCATCCAAGCTCTGAATAAAGAGTCTTGACCAGACATATTCATGTTCAATGTTCTTGTTATCAGCATAACTACAGAAAGCAACCAAATTTTCCTCAGCAAAAGACTCCTTCTCCCTCTCCTCTGTATTTTGGAAGATATTTTAGATAATCCCCCTGAGGAAGAGAATGCAAAGGTTGAGGAAGGGAAAGTGGTGCATATCTTGTATTATCTGTTGCTTCCTTGTAAGGGCAGGCTGAGCCATGACTTGCTGATGTATAATTGATGGATTATTGGTTGATGTAGTTGTTTGGGAACTAGGAATTACAATTTGTGGAATTTGAATCTAATTTGGGACAACAAAAAATTGGAATTCTTGGGTTGGTTCTTCAAGTTTTGGGACTGAAAACAGTGAATTTTCAAAGAGATGAACAGAGGAGGCCTTTTTTTTCACCTTCTATAGAAGAATAAAATTCAAATGTTATCTCTTGAGGGGATGAAGCAACTTCAAATTTATTTTGTTGAGCTAGAAAGATAGATAAGTTGAAAGTCAGGCCTTCAGGAACATTCCCTTCTAGTGGATGACCCAACAGCTAGATTTAGAGACAAAGGAAGGTACTCTTACTGAGGGGTATAAAAGGAATAATATTCAGGACGAGTTTGAAGAAAATTTATAATGGTTTTAAAATCTTCTTCAGTCAAAACATCCCCATCTAGAAAAGGTGTAATTTCCAATACTTGTTCTAACTCCCCTTCTGTCAGCACAAAGTCTTCTGATTCCTTATTGACACTTAAAACCTCTATTTTTTATTTTTTAACTAGAATAGTAATTATCTCTAATTTAATAAATGATGAGTGAGATAAAATTTCAATTGATCCTAGGTTAACATCATCTGCTTTATTTTCTAGGGAAGCAGTTTCAACTTGAGATTTTTCAGCAGAATCCTTTGAAACTAAAATTGAAACTTCTTTTGATTCTAAATTAGATGAGGGTACCTTTTGCTTTGGAATGTACTTTTTATGTACCTTCTTCACTAAATGATATGTGGCTTCAGCTGATCTCTATTTTCCTTTTTCATCTTTAATGATCTTTTCTTAGTCAATAGCTGGAGTCATAGTAGGTGGTCTATGATTTATCCTTGTAGCAGGAGGTCTTGAAACCCCTCTTCCTCTTTGTGGAGTCGTGAGGTGAACCAATTTTCAGTCTTCTTCAAGTCACCAATTCTTTTTCACCATCAAGAATTTATCATCAATAATTTAAAACAAGAGACTCAGGACAATAATTCGTTTCAAGGCCTTCGTCTCCCGGCAGACACACCAAAAGATGTTAGCGCTGGAATCAACACTTGGACTACTTCAAGTTCTTGACCAGTCACAACCTAAGCTATAGGGAAATTTAATAATTGGATTATATAATTGGTAGGTGGGTTAAGCTCCCAATCACTGAAAAGGATTTCAGTCAAATTCAATGTCACACTAATCAGGGTATTGAGACCTGATATGGTAGAAAAAGTTAAGTTTGTAGCCTATGGAAGCAAGAAAGTGTGGAATAGCAGAAGGGACAGTGGGTCTGCAAGGTAGAAATCCACTGCTTTGATGAAAAATAACACAAGAAATATTTTGAAAATATATCAACAAGAGAAGCCTATATCAAGACTTACAAAATTCTTATTGAATATCATGAAAAGTTACTGTCATAAGGAATGCTATTTAAATAGTTATTATACATATCTCATCAAGAAAGCTAACTGAGTAAGACTGATAAAATTTGATAATATACATAAACACATCAAGAGGCTCATAAAAATATACAAAAAAATTTGAAATTACAAAATGCAACTAAAGATATTTAGGTGTGAAAACACATAAAAAAGAACAAAAATACACATATAAAATTGGTAATAAGTCCTCAAAAGTCTTCTTCAATATCATTAACTGAAAACAATACGTTGATCACATGAGTATAATATTCACAAATCACGAACCTTTTCTCCATTGAGTTTCATCATATATATACAAGAGATATTATGATGACATTTCCACAAAAAGTGTGAATCTGTTCTAGAGAAGTTATTAGATTCCTATACAAAAGGTGAGGCTTATCCTTAACCTTAATACAAAGTAGTGCAACATAAATAAAATAAAAAACATGATGGAATATAGTTCGAAGTGGTTGGAATGATGTGGCAAGCTGGTGGCAGACTGTTCCTCTTTTCTGGTACATCCACTTCCTCAAAAAATGCATCTAACAGCTAAAGATGACATCTAGCTGTTTCCCCAAAAAGTGAAAAATAAAATTTTAAAATCTGGAAGGGAACTTGATCAATTGACACCTGGCATCAACTTCTTATGTTGATAATGTATGCATGTAATTAATCCTTAGTAGCACCCTTTGAGACTTGATCAAAAACTGCCTCCACTTCCTTCATACAAAAACTCAAGAATTAATAGTTGCCCTTTTCAGAATTAGGTAGCTATTACCGGAAATTTCGAAAATAGTTGCATTTTTTGATTAAGCCAAAAATGTGTGAATCTCTCCTTGTTTGACTTGTATGAAATGATTAAATAAAATCAAGTATTGAAGCAAATATTTTGAGAGACTATGCCTTAGTGAGCCTTTTAGTTCTTTTTCCTATATGCTTTTGTTTTTGAGCTCTGGTCTTCTTGGCTTCCTTTCTTGGGCTTTCATCAACATTAATGATTTCATCTCTTAGTCTAGGATTAGCAATGAGTTTTCTATTCAGTCTAAGCTTCTTTTTAGGCCTAGTGTGAGGCCTTTTGATGTATGGGTTGGGAATATAGGAAAACTTTCTTCTCTTCTACATCATACTACTAGACTGACCTTCTTCATACTCTATCTCTGAGAAATATTCATTAGTGTTGTCTTCTTTTAAGGATGAATATGAGTGAATACATTCTTGTCATTTCTCCTAGTAGATGTTTTGGATGTTTTGAGAGAAGAAAACAACTGATCTAGTTTTGGTTCCTCTACTGAAGGGATGGCCCTGTTTTCTTCTTTCTCTTATGCAATTGCTGGAATAGAGTGTTGAACTGGTACTTAAACTGGTACTTGAAATGGTACTTGAACTGGTACTTTAGGGCGGGCTTCCTTTGAAGTTTCTTCTCCTAGGATCAAATTTCTTATATCTCTATATCTTAAGGAAGATGCTATGTTTTCCTCACATGTAGGCTTAACTTCCTTACTAGGCTGAGTTTTCCGTTGCTTGAATCTCATGGAATGTTCTCTGATGAATGGTTCTAAATTTTGGGGTTCCTTTGGATATTTCCTTACATAAACCCGTTCTGCTGGTTGTACTATTGGTATGGGAGTGACAGGTTCAGTTCTAGCTCTCTTAGCTGAACTTCTAGTTTTTCTACTAGTTGATGGGATGGACCGTGTTGGCTATGAAATGTTTGGCACAGGTGTTGTGCCAGTTTTGTCATGGGAATTTTTCTTCTTGGGTCTCCCTATCCTCCTCTAGATTTGATACTACCAAATCCTTCCTATGTTAGGAATTTTTCCCATGTAGTATTTTTCTTCTTAAGGTGATAGACAATCAACATCTTGATTAAACCCCTATTATAGAGGTTATGCAGGGAATAGTTAGGGATTTTCTGCAACTTCAAAGACATTTTAAGCAAGGATCTATATATAAAGAAAGGAAAATTCAAAGGTTTTTCACTTGAGATATGAGAGAGAAATATCATTTGGTATTGGTGAACAGAGGAGAATATATCTTCAAAAGTAATGTAGTGTTGCACATTGGTTATTACATGTTTCCATTCTGCCCTAAAACAGGAAATATGAATAGTTATAGTCCATTTGATATTCACATGCTCAGGCTTGAGGAAGGGAATTACTTCTTCTTGCAACATTTTCTTCTTGAACCAACTTTCTCCAGTGGCTGAAGTTTGAGTAGCCCTAGCTATAATGGTTTCAATTATTTTGAAATTCTTGCTCCTAATATTGAATTACTCCCCATCAAAACTCTCGGTAAAGGTCTGTGCAAGAGCTACATTTTCCTTGGAGAATTTTTGTAAAAACTTATACCAGCCTGCTATCTTAAATTGGGGCTTTTCTCTAGCATAAAAAAACCTAGTATTTTCTGGCTCAAACCGGTTAAAATTTCCACCTTTTCCCATTCTTCTCAATATCTAAGCCCCCTCTTTACGCACAATTGTTCAACTTGGAGGTAGAACCCTACACGCAACCCTAATCTCTTGCTTTGGAATGATAAACTGGTTGTTGGAAAACACAACTTGTTAGCTGTAACCTTCACAGAGAACCTCGGTCATGAGAATATTGAAACTAACTCTCCAAATCTGCGCCTTTAATCATGGTATGGTTTAATGGCATAATTTGAAATGATTCAAATACGAGTGCCAAGTCATCCCATAACACATAACACTCCCCTGCATCATTTAATAATTGATACCTTGTACCTTTATTTATCGCTTCAGCCTTAATAAGGTAGCTATAGATTAGCTCCATCAATAATATAATCATTCCCTTATAATATTTCTTCTAAGTAAAAAATAATTACTCTTTTAAAAATAATAACATATCATAACATAGAATATATTTAATCAATTTCAAAGGGGAATGATATTTTCCCTGAAAATACTCCTTGCAGTTCCTTATATAGTTTTGGAGAAATAGCTACCTTTATCTTTGTTGAGGAGGTAAATCCCCTCTGCGGACAGAGGCGATCCCTACTAGCCCAGCAGGGGTCTAGCAACAATCAAACAATGCTATGACGCAGGTTCCTAGTTACGAATGAAAGACTTGGAATAGAAGCCTACCTGGATTCCAACGCTAGGATCTGAAGAAGAAGCGTCCCCGTTCCTCAGCCTCGGCAGATCACAATCCCTCCACGATCTCTGCGAATGAACACCTGCACATGGAAGAAACGAACAGATACAAGCATGGAAACCAGCATACGTAACTAAACATTAGTCAGAAAGGACATTACTCGCATTAACATGATGGAAAATGGAGTGGAACCATAATCATAATCATCTATTAAATAACCAGCGAAGAGAGATTACAACCAAGTTCTGACGTCGCGGTCTCCTTCGGATGGGTCTCCAGTCGTCCACGTCTCGCAAAGCTCGCCAAGGAAAGGGAAAAACCTCTCCAGAGTCTCGTGACAATGGTCTCCTTACTTGAGTCAGCCTTAAGGGAAAAAGAGGATCCTTTACAACACAAAGGCTCTTGGGAATATGGAGATTCAGAGCTTAGGCACTTCAAGACTAGCTTGCCATGGATTTGAGCAAGCTTTTATAGATGGGGAAGGAGGAGTTGGGATCCCTATTATTATGGGATTGGCCCTATCAACAAGGAAGGTTCCATGAGAGGTGGCAAAACCACTTCCCTCCATAGAACTCCCGCAGCCAAACCTCCCAACTCAAGATAGGCAATGGTTGTGAGTTTGTTGGAACTCAACTTCCGCCATCCATATTTAAAAAACAACTCCCAAAATGGGTGGCGCGACTACGGCTCTATTACAGAGCGCCAGGTGGCGCGACCTCTTTGCATTAATTTCCCCATTGGCGCGAGTACTGAACTGCTTGCCCGCGCCAATGCCAAAAGGGATGTTTTTCATGACTTTTGCAAGGAGATGTCTCAAGGGCAAATAAAGCTCATGTTCAGAGGGATGCATTGATGATTTTTCCAAGGCATGACAATGTTCACAGGTCACAGAATGGGTCCTCCATTGTGTGGGATGGGGAATGGTAAGGACGGTGACAAATTACTGTGTAAAATATGCCCCCTAAAGTATGAGGCCCGAGAGGGAGAGGGGTGAAATGCTTTACGAGAACATGTTCAACTGAAAGCCCGCCGTCGGAAGACCTGCGCAAAAAGATACAACTGATATCTCAAGTACATGATGTATATATATGGTATGGACGCAGCCATCCGAACAGAGTATGCTATAATCCGGATCCGGGGTATGGGCGCAGCCATCCAACTAAGATCAAACAAATAGACTCAGGTATGGTCGCAGCCATCCAATCAGTGAGTCATGTACATAATGATAATAATCCACAATCGCAGCCTGGATTACAACAGACACAATCGAGGGTCTTGCGCTCCATCCCGACCCAACAAAGTACAAGTTCAAGCATGTGAATATGTGAGCTGAAGTCGAACATGCAAGAACATCGTCTGATTACCAGCCAATGATGAAAGCTGTTAACAGACGCGAGAGAAACCACCAATAATGACAATGGTCCTCAAGGTACTACAGGTACAATCTACGACGTGCGAATAAATGAGCTGACGTCGAACACCCGCAGAATCACTCGATCGGAGGCCAATTATGTAAACCCCTCGTCGAATGAGACGAACCTGCCATTGAGGCATGCAGGCTCCAAGGTACCATAAGGAGTCTCTAGACCAACTTCCTGGATAATGAGTTGATGTCGACAGGAAGTGACCTTGATCGAAGGTGGGCCATAATGATTCCCACATCATCGACACGAGACAGAGGAACATAATGTTTTGTTGTGAATCAGGATCGTATGAGAAACAGAGGAAGGCTGATATTTGCAGAGGCCAACTTCTCTTGAACACATGAACGACACGACAGTGGACTTGGCAGTATTGACATCAACGGATCAGAGGTCACGGTGACGAGGCAGTGAACAGATGAGAGGTCAAAAGAGATTACCCAAACCCATGGAGGCAAAGTGAAGCAACGAGATGAGATGTCCCCAACCCGACACGGATGCAGACAAGTGCCATGTTCAAGAGCGACATACTGCCGACGGCAACGACGACGGTTCCATTTTTTCCCCCACCATTTCTGGCGAGTACCCCAATTATTTTTAATAACAAGCTTGAAGGGGATAGCATATGCTTGCAATATAAGTTCACCCTTCGGGCGAATCCATCCTAGTGCATTTAACGAGTCCTAGGAAGGAGGAACTCGGAGAACGTCATTTCGACTAGATCCGATGTCATCAGGGTTTAACGAGTCTGACAAAGGAAGAACTCGGCGTCTTTTCATGTTTAGAGAGTTTGAAAAGAAAGCGGAAAAGAAAACTCCACAGGTCCCTTTTCGTAAATAGTTCCCCAGATCCGAAAAGGTAGAAAACAATATCCGGGAAAACCTCCTAGTCGCGATAGGCTAGGGTATTCCTTTTTCGTAATCAATCCATCCCGGCCCGAAAAAGGGTTAAACTTATACTGGGTGGATGTCGATTCGTGTCCATTTTAACGAGATCGAAACGACAAGGGCCTCGGCGATCTTTTCATATTTAGAGAGTCAGAAAAGAGATGAAAGATGACTCCGGAGTGACTTTTTCGTGTATTTACCGAGTCCGAAAAAAGTATAAAATACAACTCGTGTCCATCTTTTTAAGTCGCAAAAACCTGCTGCTGCACATACCAAGCAAGCGTAAAATCCATTTTCGACATAACATATGCAAATATTTGACAAAAAATAACTTTTAAAGCTCATTTAACGTCGAAAAAGTTATAAATATGTCTAATTGGTAAAAATGAAATTACTTTTTACTATTTACCTTGTGGAAAGCAACAGTGGTCCTTTTGGAGCAGAAACTTCTGACGGTGATTGCGACCAATCCAGGCAACCATTCAGCTTGTCGTCTGTCACAGGTAAGAGGCGCTCTTTTGCTCTTCATTTCCATTCATTTTTTAATAACTTTCCTTTAGAAATCAGCTTTGTGTGGTCATTTTTAAAATTTTAGGGCCGGGCCCATTGGCGCGGGTATCGGGCACGGACCCGCGCCACTGAGCTCTTTTTTGTAAAGGGCTCGCGCCACGTGGCGCGACTGTTCGCAAAACAGCCGCGCCAGCGGCCGAACCTTAAATTTCGCCTAAAATTTCGGTATTTAAACCAAATTGCTTGAAATTTGAAGCTCATCAAAGATCTAACTAAGGGTTTTTGGCCATGTGAATGCAGAAAATCACTCAAAATGGCAATCGAATGGAAGGAACGAGAGCACGGAGACGAGGATGAACAGGCCATGCAAAGCCAAGCTTGCATGAATGCACTTAGAGACTGTGGATTGAAAAAGTTCTTCCTCACGCCATGTTTACGAGCTCAGCCTGAGCTCCTCCAATATCTAATCAGCATCTGGGATGAAAATGAACAAGTGTTCAGGCTACGAGACCAGGTGTTAGAATTGGAGGTCACTGACATTTATTTCATCACTGGATTGTCCCGCAGAGGTCCAATCCCTGTACTGACTGGGAGCAGACCATCCGGGGAAAAGATGGAACAGGTAATGGGTGTGTCGAGGGGCACAAACAGGATCAGGAAGCAAGAAGGTAGACATCCATACTATCCCTGATCTAGCACTGAGAGTAGTTATCCATACCATTACGCGGGCTGCTGGGTCGCAGGCTCCGCACGAGGCCACGAAGACTCAACTCCTGTTGGCCTCAGAATGCATGGGTCCCTTACTGTTCAACTGGGCAGAAGCAGTAACCATCAACATGAAAAGGCAACTCACAAGGTGCAAACAGGGGAAACTGAAACAGTTCGGTTATGGTTCCATCTTGGTATCGTTCATTGTGGAACGCATACCAATCTTCCAGGGCCAAGGGGCCGCAGTGGCGAGTCCGATACCACGAGAGCCGCGAATGGCTCGCTGGGCAGCACTGATGCCCAGATATGGAGGTGGCCAACAGATGTCCTGGAGGCCAGAGTTCTTTAGGTGGTTGCGGCGCCAGCTGATCGTTGTGGAAGACTGGCCCTATTCGGGAACTGACTTTACCGGGGACCCAGATCTCCCACTACCGGAAGGAGACGACTGGGACGAGGAGCTGGGTAAGACCTCATATTTTTTATTTTATGTTTATATGTTTTTTTTTGTTAATACACATTCGTCTTAACACAATTATATATGCATGAAGATGTAGGACCTGAGAGACCAGCCGGGATGTCTCCAATCTCCCGGAGAACACAACTCGCCCCTGAGATCCAGGGGGAAGGTACCGGAGGAGAGGAACTGATCCAAAACCTCGAGGGGATTTCCCATGGGATCCCAGACTATGCCTGGTTATCAGATGTACCGATGGCATACCAGCGCCACACGGTGGGAGTTCCGAATCGGATCCACCGAATCCTGAGGCGCCTAGTGCGTGCAGTGACGTGCTACCATGAGCACCATGCGGATTAGTCCTTAGGATTTATGCCACACCTATTTTTTGAGAGACACAGTGTCTCAGGATGTACTAAGACGATTATGTATATTTTTTGAGTTTTATGTGACACACTCTATGTAAACATTTCGATATCTATATATATACATATCTATTTCTGGATGAGTCTTTCTTTACATGTGATGATGATTTATAAATTGCGCAAATGTCTGTCTAAAACCAAATTTGCTACTGCATCTGTTAATGTATTCAAATGTCTGGGTATATGATGATATGTAATGTAGTCAAAATTCCTTTCCAATAATCGAATACGCAAATACAGACGTAAGATGGACGGGTTCCTTACCAAATAGTGTATGTTCAGCTGTAACACTACAAGTTGTGAATCTAGGTACACGAGCAATTCACGGATACCAAGGTTTACTGCCTCGGTTAACAATTCCAACACGGCACTATACTCCGCGATATTGTTTGTGGTACGCCCTAAACACACACCTTGCAGGTCAATCAACTCACCAGCAGGATCGTAAATTACCCAGGCTGCGGAAGACAGATTCCTGGTACTGCGGGAGGCACCATCCGCGAAACCAACAAATGGATGAATAGACATCTGCACAACCAGGAAGACCCGATCAGCAGAAATATGTTTACAAAGCACACCACACTATGCACACAAATGAAAATCACACACCTATGTACACACACCACACCAAGAAATCACTTCAGGCGTAGTACTTTTTAAGGTACAGCCCATTTCTGGGCTGCGCCAGCGGAACTCCTTCGTAATCTATAAGCTCGTAGGCCCCATTTTTCAAAACGTGTTTTAATATATAGGGACCGTGCCACATAGGCTGGAGTTTACCGACTCCAAGCTTATCATGTGCCTGATCGTACAAGAGAACGAGGTCTCCTTCAATGAAAGAACGGGGAGAAACAGTTTGATCAAAATGAGTTTTGACCCTCTTCTTTTGTGCTTCGATGATAAAAGCAGCTAGTCGACGGGTTTCATCCAACCGTTCGAGATACAGAAGACGTTCTTCCTCAGGGGAGGTATCCGGTAAGAGCTCCACAGCTAATTTAAGTGAAGGAATTTCACATTCAACCGGCAGAGTAGCTTCCAGACCGTACACAAATTGGAAAGGTGTGAACTCGGTTGCACTCTTAGCAGATGTTCGGTATGCCCAGAGAGCTGAGAACAGTTGGAGATGCCAATTGGATTTATGAATCCAAACTGTTCGCTGAAGCATGGTGACCAAAACCTTGTTCACCGCTTCAACCTGACCATTCGCTTGAGGGTAGTATGGTGTTGAGCTGTCGTGACGCAAGCCCAACGTTGAAGTCAGCTCCGTCATCATGTAATCACGAAAATGAGTACCATGATCAGTGACAATGGCTTGAGGAACCCCGAATCGTGCAATAACGTGGTTGAATATAAATGAAGCAGCCGTTCTCCCGTCAGCAGCTAGTGTAGGCATCGCCTCGGCCCACTTAGTGAAGTAGTCGACGACGACAATGATATACGCATTCCCCCCGGCCGAGTGAGGGTTACACGTCATAAAATCCACGCCCCATTTCGCAAAAGGGCCAACGGTAATAACGGGATGCAAAGGCAATGGCGGCGCGCGCATCTTGCGCTGAAAAATCTGGCATGGATGACATTTACGGACTGCAGTGATACAATCCTTGAATATGGAAGGCCAGAAATAACCTGCCCTCAGAATCTTCTGGGCAGTAGCATATCCGGACATGTGTCCGCCACAGGCGCCACTGTGGTAGTCATTCAAGACTTTCTCAGCCTCTTCCAAGGTAACGCATCGTCGGAGCAGTGAATCTACTCCCATGCGATATAAGGTATCTCCTACGATACGGTAGGGTTGGGACTGGTGCCGAATCCGACGGCGGGCATTTTTATCCAACTCAGACCGAAATGTCGCAGTCTGAAGATACACTATGATGTCACCGTACCAAGGATCACGAGTATCAATAAGAAACAGCGTTTCGTCTAGTATATGATCTTCTGAGTGTGAAGGAACAGAGTCCGTAGGGAGAGAACATATCAAATCCGCGAAGACCAGTGATTTAGTTGACTTGGCAGTGGTGAACTCCAAGTCAAACTCCTGCAGGATCACGATCCATTTGGAGTACTTTCCCCCTAGTAATTGTCTAGAAAGAATATACGTCATAGGGTTGCAGTCTGAAACCACTGTTATCGTGCGCAAAAGGATGTAATGGCGAAAGCGTTGTACAACGTGTACGGCTGCTAAGGCCAACTTCTCAACATGTGCATAACGCGTTTCCGAGTCGAGAAGGTTCCGAGATAGGTAATAAACAACATGTTCGTCACCGTTCTCGTCATCCTGCACCAAGACCATGGCGATGGTGCTTAATGTGGCGGCTAGATACAAAGTAAAGTCGCGGTGGTAGTCCGGAGGACGAAGCAATGGAGCATTGACTAGCAATGTCTTCAGCTTCTCAAAGGATTCCTGAGCAATTTCGTCCCAGTGAAAGGGAACATTCTGCTTTAACAAACGAGTGAATCCTTTGGCCACCTCGGCATAATTCGGGATAAAGCGCCTAAGAAAATTCGCTTTCCCTTGTAGACTCTGTAACTGATACGGGGAGGAGGGTGATGGGAGATTTACG
This sequence comes from Pinus albicaulis, assembly GCA_034641835.2. Lineage (NCBI taxonomy): Eukaryota > Viridiplantae > Streptophyta > Pinopsida > Pinales > Pinaceae > Pinus > Pinus albicaulis. The sequence continues at coordinate 753,243,018 of CM076582.1, read as the reverse complement.
ATGGCCTCAACCTTTAGAGGGTCGAGGCGAATTCCGTCTTTCGAGACTATAAAGCCTAAAAGACGGCCAGAATCAACGCAGAAGACGCACTTATGAGGGTTGAGCCTGATATTGTAGCGTCTGCAACGAAGGAATATCTGGCGGAGATGCTCAGGATGGTCCTCTCGCTTACCCGAATGGGCTGGCAAGTCGTCCAGATAAGGCTGGACGATATGGCGAATATCATGAAAAGCGTAGGACATCGCACGTTGAAACGTGGCGCCAGCGTTTTTTAAGCCGAACGGGAGTTTTTTGTACGCGAAAGTGCCCCACGGACAGATGAATGTGGTCTTATGTTGATCCTCGGGTGCAATATTGATTTGGTTATAGCCTGAGAAACCGTCCATTAAGGAATAGATCTCACTCCCGGCACACTCGTCGATGATCTGATCGATGAACGGAGTGGGATAATTATCCTTAGGACAGGCGCGATTGATATCGCGATAATCCACACAGACTCGAATGGTACCCTGCTTTTTATCAACAGGGACGATATTGGACACCCATTCTGTAAGGGGGATAGGATAAATAAAACCCGCGTTCAGAAGTTTTTCAACTTCTACCTTGATGGCGGCGGCTTTCCGAGGATGCATGGGACGTAAGCGTTGGCGCACGGGTTTCGCACCTGGGTAGGTTGGAATCTCGTGCACGACAATACTCGGATCAATTCCCGGCATTTCCTCGTAAGACCATGCGAAAACATCTCTGAATTCTTTGAAAAGCTCAGTATAAACTTGAATCTCCTCGGAAGAACAAGTCACACCCACATGAATGTTCTCAACAATCCCCGGTTTAACGGAGATGTTGATTGGAACAGTTTGAGTAATGTTACTCAGATTACCCTCTGAAAAGACCTCGTGCATCAAGATCGGTGTTTGAAGAGGAGGGGAAGGAACCTGAGTAGCATAACGCTCTAGACAGTCAGTCATTGCCCCCAAGCTAGGCATAAACGAGGAGCGATGATGCCCATCGCCCCAGGGTAGCTCCTCAAAAGACATAGTTTCAATGATAGCCTCATCTGAAGGAAAAGTCTCTCTAAGAGGATCAGGTGAATCAGCCTGACCAAGCCAGGGGGATTGTGAGTAGACGTCAAGAGCCATGCTCATCGGAGCATGCTGAGGAGGTGGAGGGTCCGATGCGTCAACAATCTCACAGTAGCTGATCTCTACTGGCGTTAAAGGCATGGATTCTCCAAACTCATATACTTGCTCAGGTGTAGGAATAAGCCAGGGGTCATCAGTCCTGGACAACATGTTGACTTGAGCGGTATTCGGTGGCGGTGCGGGGAATATACCCATGAGAACTGGGTCTTTGAAAAGACCAGGTCCTATGCTGTCTGGGGGATTTGGAATTTGATCCACGTATGGCACGTTGTTCTCAGAGCTAGAGGTGAAAAATGACAACTGATCTACCGTGACAATCTTGCCCTCATGGGGAAACTTAATGAATCGAAAGACGGTAGACGGCACGCAGAGCATGGCATGGGTCCAGCTGCGGCCAAGAAGTATATTGTAGTTGAGTTTAGCATCAACCACTTCCACTTCCACGTTGACAGTTTTTCCCTGTAATGTGATCGCAAGACTCTCAAGAACTCCCAGGGGTTTAGACTCCCGACCATCAAATGCCTCGAGGGCATTGGGAGATGACGACAAGGCTGGAGAGCCAATGGCCTTCCAGCAAGCGGAGGACATAACACAAGTAGATGCACCCTCATCTACGACGGCCTTATGAATGTTCAGACCGTTAATCTCGACTTGAATGACCAAAGCGATTTGATGTGGAAGCCGGGGAGTAAAGTTCTCCAGATCGAAGGTGAGAAGGCTCGAGTCGGCGGGATCGATACCACCGATGGCAGAAAGTAAAGCCTTCCGTTGTGAAGGAAAACTTTGAAGAACCTCAAGTGCAGACATGGCACATGGCGCCTGTGCCAGATCCTCAATGATACTGTAATGTTGAGCGGCACGAGCATTTGGATTGTAAGAGGATCTCCGAAGAACACCCTTGGGAGGTGGCTTCACAACGGGTTCGAGAGTCGGCTTCTCGATTTCCAACAGACCAGAAACAGGTGGGGGAGGTGGTCCTTCCACAACTGCCTTCCCGGGTGCCTGCTGCTGACTGTTGTAATCCTTCGATCGCGTAGCGATAGTGATAGGTGCATTAGTCTTCATCATGAAAACTTGAGAACCAAACGGTGCAGATAGTGATGCCTGTTCGACCATCTGGGTCTGCTGAGATGGAAATGGCTCTTTTAAAACAGCCGGAGTCCCTTTTGAGCCTTTAAGAAGTTGACTAACTTCGGACCGTCGTGGACAATCCTTAGTGTAATGGTCACCTTCACAAATGAGGCAAGGGAATTTCGGCTTGCGTTGGGGGCCATCCTCAGTTCGAGATTTAGATTCCGGTTTTGGGGCATCAGATTTTGATTTGCCTTTGCCCTTCTTCTTCCCCTTGGAGAATTTTTCCGCAGGATTAGCCTGGACGGCATTCACCTCTGCGGTTTTACCAGAATCGGATGAGGCGGGATTAGCAGAGGTATTGTTGGAAGAATTAGCCTTCTGCTTCCCATTCGAAGACTTCTTCGAATTTTTAGAAACGGAACCAATGACACCATCCACCGTAGGGGTAGGCAGAGCCTTAGTGGTTCCGGGCCGTGGAGCATCAGTCAAGATGTCATAAAGTGTGCCAGACTGCGAATAGACAAGATCCAGGTACTGGGCACGCGCGATAGCTTGTTCCTCCGTCACACACGCTCCCATCGCAATATCCTGAGCGATTTTATTCACAAAGGAGGTGGTGAACCAGTGGGTCAAAATCTGATCAGGTATGTGAAACTTGATCAGTCGACGACGGCGCCGCCACTCATGTATGTGATCCGAGATGTGAGTGGTCGTGTCCTGCTTCAGAGAAGTCAGGATGTGCGTCCCGGCCTCATATCGGACCGGTAACCGGAAATGCGTGAGGAAAGCCATGGCTAACGAGTTGAAATATTGAAAAATACCACGGGATAGCTCTATGTACCACTTAGCAGCAGCTCCGGTTAACGTACGCTGGAAAAGACGCAAACGAATCGAATCGTCGACCCAAGAGTTAGACGAACACCAGAGGTGGTACGTCATCACATGCGCCTGGGGGTCTTCGCCAGCTTTGCCCTCAAACTTGGGACAATCTCCTGGTATCTTGGTGGGAACCGGAGGCCAATACGGATTATGTGAAATCAGATCATTGGTCAACTTTGAAACGTCCGGCAGGTCCAAGGTAGCCAGGAACGGAAATGGAGGGTTAACTGTCATGCCAGTCCCAGAATAAGGTCCGGTACCCATGCTCCACGGTGGTTGTGAATATCCCTGCCCCCACGGGTTCTGTCCCGTAGGATTCTGACCGTAGGGGGCATAATTCGTATAGCCAGACTGATTTGGATTCTGGTAACCATAGTGCGGGGCTTGATAACCAGAGTTCGTGCCCTGATTAGGCGTTTGCCCTGTATAAGCAGCGTTTGGATTTGGCTGCTGAGCGTAGGTAGAACCGGGTGGAGGAGGTTGATACTGAGAGCCTCCAGGGTGGTTATAGTTTGGTTGAGACTGACCATGAGGATAATAACCACTCTGAGGATGAGTAGACTGCTGATAAGTGGAACCCTGCGGAGCCTGGTACGTAGGGCGCAGCTGTTGATTTGGTTGCGGCATTGAATGAACAGGCTGTTGAGCAGAGTGAACGGAATGAGAGGGCTGCCCTGAATGAACAGGTTGACCCGAGTGGGGGGGCTGGCCTGAATGACCAGGCTGGCCCGGGTGACCAGGCGGTGTTGGTTGCGCAGGTTGACCTGGTTGTAAGTGAGCCCCAAGTTGTGCCGGATGGGCCGGCTGGCCTGGAGGCGGGACACCGGGCTGTACCGGATGAGCCGGTTGCCCTGGTGGAGGAACAGGACTAGGTGCTTGCTGGAAACCAGTTTGACCTGAAGCAGAACCATAGGGTGGTCCTGGCTGATATGCAACGTTAGAAACGACAGGATACTGCGGTTGCATTGGTAAAGAAGGCTGGATTTGCCCCCCAGGACCATAGGCCTGTCCCGATTGATACCCTAGCTGAGGTTGAGCAGGTTGACCAGCAGGGCTATAATATGGTCCTTGCGGATTGTACAATGGCCCTTGCTGGCCCGCAGGGTAGCCTTGGATGGGCTGTCCCTGTGGGTCATACAAATAGCCAGGTTGGCCCGCAGGTTGGCCCTGGAAGGGTTGTCCCTGCGGGTTGTAAGCCTGGTTGTATGGTAAACCTTGAGCATACAGATAAGCCTCAGGAGCAGGAAGGTGCAAAACCTCCCCGTGCTCGTCGACCTGACCTGGGAATGCATACACGGGAGTGCCATCTGTGCATAGTGCGAAAAGAAGGATCGGTAAGGATCTTGGGGAACTTGTCTAGCTCCGGCGTTCGGCTGCTGCAAAAACAACCGATACTCCTCCGGAGAGATATTCTCCGGTATAGCAGTAGCTAGGTAAATGTCTTCAGGAGTTGGCCCAACCCTAGTAGCAGATGCTGAGACAACAGAAGAAGAGGCAGCCACACAAACAGTGGGCCGAACGGGAACAGAAGTGACGGGCGTCGAAGGGGACACCCCGGGTGTAGTGGCAGCTGGTCTCGACGCAGGAGATGATATCCCCATAGAGGCTGCAGCTGAAATGATCTGACCCAGAGATCTGTATCCCTGTGGTAAAGAAGGACTGGCTGACGATGTGGTAGCCAGCTCGGAGCCGTCTCCCTCAAAAAATCTATGAGGGATGCGCTGATAGTCATCAGACCCCATAATTTCCTCACCAGAATCACTCATGGTTGATCCTGCCGTTAAATCATGCAGAAGACGGCGAGGACTAGGAGGAAAAACAGCAGCAACAAACGGTGAACCCGATGTAAGAGAAAGGAAATCAACGCCTAATCTCAATTCAGACACAGGGTCCGAAAAGGGCCAATTGAACTCAACTGGTCCTCCAAAGGGTTGCTCGGCGAGAACCGGTCCCCCGTCAGGAAACTCGGAAACAACAGGCTGCTGTGGTTCAACAGAAGGCTCAGAAGCTTCTGAAGAATCGTCTGTGTAAGGACTACCAGTAGACGAAACTGATGGTTCCGCCACTGTGGCAAAAGACTAAAAGAAAAGGGCACACACACACACGGGCTGAAAATGAGTTAAGACACACGATCAAACGGTCAACAAGCAATGTCTAAATAGGTGTGAAATCGTGGGCGATTAATTTTACCACATTGGAAAGTAAGAAATTCTACCGTTTCATGTTTTAAGAGTCGAGAAACGATAAAAAGATGACTCTATCTCTTTCAGAGTTGACACAAGCGTGAAAGGACGAGCGCTTGACGGTCTTTTCAAGTTTAGGGAGTCAGAAAAGACCAAATGACTGCTCAGGAAAAACTAGGCACAAAGGGTGTACCAAATATCCGTGAACTGCAATATACACCTTGGTTTCAAAAATGAAACAGAAATCGACCAAGGACTTTCCGTACGTACAGGTAGTCTCCCCGAATGCTGTGTTCGGTGTATCACGGGTATAGGGCGGCAGACTCGGCTTCCTGTGGATAAAGGATTGAAAACCTATAGGGGTCTCCCTTTATATACGCGACGGTACGGGGAGCACAAGTCCGTACTAGCGCTGTCTAAAGCCAATAGGCGAACGACAGCTGCTAGGTTTAACGACGCCGGAACACGTCTCTAGCCTAGACCTTCTAAATATGTTTCGTTAAGTTCCAATGCTGCCTTAGGTTAATTGAATAAATTTTACGGTTGATCTTCAATTAAGTTTCAATTTCCAGGCCCTATCGTATGTAGTGTCTCGAAAGACTCCTAAATGCAAAGCTATATGCCACAGTGCAACATTTCGTTCGATGAAAACTAATTAGAGAAGAGTTGAGAGCTTTTACACAAACGAAATGAAAGGAAACCAAGCAACGAGATCTCTAATGCAACTAACGCAATTGACAACTTTTCATTCAAAACACTAATCACTAGTGATAAGGAAAAGATCACAATTTGCACTAATTAACAAAAGCAAAAGAGATTTTTTTTTTTTTTTGATTTTCAATGTTTAATGGCTAATATGCACTAATCAAACTTGAAAACAAATGGAGCAACTTGAGAAACGATATTCAAGAGAGCGAAACAAGCACATTTCACTCAACAACACAAGCAATCAGATCCCCAAATCGACCAAAGTCTCTCAAAGCGAAGAAAAGACTCAAAAGCTTCCAATGGACCGTGTGATCTAGGTCCAAAGCAAGACCAAACGAGTTTCGAATGAAGAAATGAACAATCACCCAAAAATCGTAATGAAACAATGAACAACTACTTAGAGAATGTGGAGAATCAATCAGATAGTTGACAGGACAATCCAAACACCAAAACTCCCAAGGAGGGCTCGATACACTAAGCCACTAGATGACCTAGGGCTCAAAACGTGAAATCGGTAGATAGAAGCAAACAACCAAAGGACAGAGGTGAATTCCCAGCCAAACAAGACTCCAACACACTCAGGCAGTCGGAAAATCAAGAAGAAAAACACTGGTCAACTTCAGAGAGCTCAAAAATGAGAAATCTCAAAAACCTACAGGGGTGGCGCGACTGTAAGTGTGAAACTGGCGCCAGAAGCCAATTGGCTCGGGCTGAACAAAGGCAACATGCGCCAATTGGCGCGACTGTCGGGTTAAAAACCGTGCCAGTCGAGTTTCTCAAGGAAAATTAAAAAAATAAGCTACTCCAGAAACAGACCAATGCAAGCTAAGCAATCCAAGAAGAAAAACACACAAAGAACCCAACCCAGAAGGTTCATCAAGCAAGGAAAAGCAAGATACAAACGGCAAGGAAAGACAAAGACTCCAAGTCGTTCAGTCTGTAAACCAAACCGGAGATTGACTGAAGTAGCGTTGATCTACTCCGCTAATGCAAGCCAGAAGCGTTTCGAAGGCTATCTGGCTGTACTTCAGACTCCGTCTATAGTTTTACAAATCAAACAACAAGCTAGATCCCCAGCGGAGTCGCCAATTTGTTGAGGAGGTAAATCCCCTCTTTGGACAGAGGCGATCCCTACTAGCCCAGCAGGGGTCTAGCAACAATCAAACAATGCTATGACGCAGGTTCCTGGTTACGAATGAAAGACTTGGAATAGAAGCCTACCTGGATTCCAACGCTAGGATCTGAAGAAGAAGCGTCCCCGTTCCTCAGCCTTGGCAGATCACAATCCCTCCACGATCTCCGCGGATGAACACCTGCACATGGAAGAAACGAACAGATACAAGCATAGAAACTAGCATACGTAACTAAACATCAGTCAGAAAGGACATTACTCGCATTAACATGATGGAAAACGGAGTGGAACCATAATCATAATCATCTATTAAATAACCAGCGAAGAGAGATTACAACCAAGTTCTGACGTCGCGGTCTCCTTCGGACGGGTCTCCAGTAGTCCACGTCTCGCAAAGCTCGCCAAGGAAAGGGAAAACCTCTCCACAGTCTCGTGACAATGGTCTCCTTACTTGAGTCAGCCTTAAGGAAAAGAGAGGATTCTTTACAACACAAAGGCTCTTGGGAATATGGAGATTCAGAGCTTAGGCACTTCAAGACTAGCTTGCCATAGATTTGAGCAGGCTTTTATAGATGAGGAAGGAGGAGTTGGGATCCCTATTATTATGGGATTGGCCCTATCAACAAGGAAGGTTCCATGAGAGGTGGCAAAACCACTTCCCTTCCATAGAACTCCCGCAGCCAAACCTCCCAACTCAAGATAGGAAATGGTTGTGAGTTTGTTGGAACTCAACTTCCGCCATCCATATTTAAAAAAAAACTCCCAAAATGGGTGGCGCGACTACGGCTCTATTACAGAGCGCCAGGTGGCGCGACCTCTTTGCATTAATTTCCCAATTGGCGCGAGTACTGAACTGCCTGCCCGCGCCAATGCCAAAAGGGATGTTTTTCATGACTTTTGCAAGGAGATGTCTCAAGGGAAAATAAAGCTCATGTTCAGAGGGATGCATTGATGATGTTTCCAAGGCATGACAATGTTCACAGGTCACAGAATGGGTCCTCCATTGTGCGGGATGGGGAATGGTAAGGACGGTGACAAATTACTGTGTAACAATCTTTGTGTTGCAATGTAACCAAACTTCAGAGAAATAACTGCCCTTTTCTCGGTGTCACCAATGAAAACAGGCTCATGAAGGAATAACTGCCCTTTTCTCTATGTCACCAATGTAATCTTCAAAAGGGTAGCTATTAACTCGGAAAGAGCAGCTATTATTTTATTACTAAAATGACCAATAAATTTTGACACTAACCTATGTTAAAAAAATGGTTTTAACTTCTTTTTATGAACCTAAGACACAATACCACCTATAATTTTTTTTTTTTTTTTTTGGTTTGAGACTCTTTTTGGATTTTATTGAAAATGACTCAAAATTTGACATAGGCTAGGGAACAAGAAAAAATCGAAAACAATGATACAATGGCGTTCAGACTATTAAAATTTATAGTTCTAGCAGGGGCTGGGCATAATGGGCTTCCTGAAAGGAATAGGGAGGATTGCAAAGTTCTTATTGTTTCCTGAATTCGATTGATATACATGATTAAAAAGGAATAAAGGGGAATTCATCAAAAAATATTTGGAGTACTCGAATCTAGTTTTATGTGCGGACATCCAAGTATACAGGGATATGGAGACCTCAGAGTCTATTTTGGTGGGCAGAGCTTGAGGGAGATTATTTTACGCATAATTTATTGTGGAGTGGATCGAGCAGTCTTGGGGTGCAGCTCCAAATAAGGAGGTGGGAGTGATAACCTTTTCAAAGGGTTGGTTCATGATTAAATTTGTGAACACAGAGACCCTAAAATGGGTTCTTTCTCGTAATTTGGGATTTGGTATTTCACTGATTCTATTCAAACGATGGTCACTCATTTTTGATGCAAAGAGGGAAAGAGTGGATGAGATTCCGATGTCGGTGGGATTGCCAATGCTTACCTCACACTTATGGAATTTGGATTTCTTTAAGGCTATAGGAAAAAATCTAGGCATTTTCTTGGAAGTAGATATGACATTTTTGGAGACAAAGGCACGAAATGTGGCTCATATACTAGTCTGGCTTGTTCCTCAGAAAGAGTTCGTGGAGAAAATTCACTTGCATTTTGAAGGAAATTCCTTCTTTCAGATCATAGATTATGAGAAACTTTGATTCCGGTGCCATAGATGCCACAAGCATGGGAACTTGGCTAGAGATTCCCCCCTGGGAATTAGCTGGAGGTGACGAAATAGGGTTGCCAACAAGTATGGTTTCAGGGCTCAGATGGAAAAACCAGTTGTTGAAGATTTGGCTCAGGTGGACGAGGTGGAATAACATCAGGATGAGGGGTCGAGACTGATGGAAGGATCGGAGGAAGGCACAATAGTTTCAACGGGTACTATCACTCATTCCTCTTCCTTTGTTATTAATACTCTTGATAATTTATTGCGTGCCATAAAATTTCCCAGTCCTTCCAGGCCTCAAGAAAATGAGCCACAATGTATCATTAATTTTTCGAAGGTCATGGACAATATTATCACTACTATCCCAAAGTTAACCATTAACACATTTCCTTATAATCTGAGACTGAGGGATAAAAAACTTCTACCTAAGGAGGTATTTGGGCGACTATGAGGTCTCCCTTTTCTATTAAACCAGAAAATCAAGGGGCCAGAAAACTGAGATCTCAAAGGCACAACTAAACGCTATGATTGATATTGTAGATGGGAAGAAAATTTCTCTAAAAGGGGCACTTAGAGAAGTGCAATACCCTGTTAAGGTTTCAAAATTATTTTACTTTCTTTTAATTTTAGAGGGTTTTCTAGCACCCACAAGGAACTATCTTTAAAAGCCCTTTTTATAAACTATAAACATGATGTGATTATGCTTCAAGAGACTTTAGGTTAGCGAGATCTAGGTATAGAATCCCTTTCAAAAATCCTTTTGTGCTTGTCTTTTGTTTCCATGGATTCCAAAGGAATATTATGAGGATTAGATCTAGGGTTTAGGGACATTATCATAAAACTAAAAAACTCATGGGGTTGTGATTAGGTCATTGAAGCAGAGGTTTTTTCATCTGAACTAGCTATGGACCACACAATTGTAAAAATTTATGTTCCTTGTTAGGAGATTTTAGGGTTATGGAACAATCTTCTCTCAAATTCCCTTATGCATGCCCAATTTCTAGTAGTGGGTTGTGATCTTAATTTCTCCCTTGGTTTGGCTGAAACATGGGGTCCTCTAGCCCAAGCCGACCTTCTTGCAGATTTCTTCCTAAACAAGCTTAGAGAAGGGAGTTTAATTGATCCAATTTTAGTAAAAATTACTCCTACTTGGAGGAATAAGAGAGCGGGGGATGCTCGTGTGGCCAAGAGGTTGGAAAAATTCCTCTTGAATGAAGATTTCACTAGTTTGTTGTCGGGGTTTATGAAATGGGTTGGGTCTGAGGGTAATCATACCATTTACTTTTTCTGATGGAGTTGGCGGATCCAAACAAGAAACTCAGTGTGTCGTTTAAGTTTAATTTAGGTTGGTTGAAGGACCTTTATTACATAATGATTTTTAATGAAACATGGATCCCTATTGAGAGATCAAGTTCCAGATATTTTTCTCTATCCTTTATGAGTAATTTGAATCGACTAAAAAATGTGACAATAACATGGGCAAAAGAGAAATTAAAAAGGGATGAGCTTACTCTACTAGAGGTTGGGGAAGAATTGGGAAGAATGGAGAGTTTAGAAGTAGATGGCTATGATAATGAGGCAAAGAGGGATAAAATAAAGGCTCCCAAGTCTAAGGGGAGGAATATTTTAGTTGATAAAGAAGAGCGTTAGTGACTAAAAATTCAGGCAATATGGCTTTCATCTGGGGGCAATTTTTTTTTTTCCAAAATTATGATAAAAGAAGAAAAAACTCAAATAATATTTGGGAATTAGATAAGCCAGGTGGAGGAAAGCTAAAATATTTCAATGAGATGACATTAATGGGGAAATAACACTTTAAATCTCTCTTTAGGGCCCCTGAGGGTGCCACTATTGCTGAGGTGATTAGGGTTGCACAAAATTTTCGTAGATATGTCAAAGAGGAAAACAATGTGGACTTAATGGATCCTGTTGAGCCTCAAAATTGTCTTCCATATTCATCAATATATCCATCATTTCATAACTATCTAGCCTACAACCCTACATAAAGTAATCATCTTCATGATCATATGGGTTAGAATAATCATTTTCCAAAGTTATTCATTTTATGTATTTTTAAGTGAATTTATGATTAAAAACTAGGAAATAAACATGGTTTCATATATCTATACATGTGTTATGAGTTTTGTAACATATGTAGGCTTATTTGGAGGTTCTAGAAGAGTCTTACTGGGCCTCCCAAGCACAAATTGGAATTTGAACTCAAGAGGTGGACCATATTCCAAGGAGAAAGATCATGGAGATATTGATATGTAATGGGATTTGTATCAAGTATTTAGGGATAAGTTGAGACAAGTATGGATCTAGTAGATATTTAAGGGATTTACATTTATTTAGGAGACATCCATAATTCATGTATAAATATGAGGAGCATCCTTCAAAGGAAGCTAACAAGTTGTCAATTATTCATTAGCATCAGATTTATGATTGTTCATTCAGTATGAGTGATATCATTTTCTCCAAATCATGAGTTATGAGTGTTGTTTGATTCTTAAGATGTGACAATTGTTCATGTGTGCTCATTGAGGAATGGACAAATCCCCATAAACCACAATTCACATAAATTTGTAACTTAGTTTGATTTATTTTATTTCCTTGCATGCAAGTGTGCTTTATTTTATGCAAGTGTGCTTTTCTGCAAGTAAGTTTTATTTTCTGCAAGTGTGATCTACTTTGTACAAGTGTTATTTACTTTCTTCAAGTGTGAATTCATTTCCTAGATTTGACTTCATTGTCATTAAACTACTTTCTTACTAGCTATCTTAGTTTGCTTGCTTGACAACTAAATCACTAGTTTCTATTTACTGCTTTCTATATTAGTTTACTGCTTTCTATATTTTCATAGTTTGCTTCTTATAGTTGTTCAAAAATTATTTTATAAGTTTTTATAAAGGTCATGGAATTCATTCATTCCACCCTTAGGATCTAATTCAGTTTTCTTGCATGTGATTTATTTTGCAATTTTCTTTAGTTATACTTGTAATATGCATTTCCATTCTTTTCTTTTCTTCCATCCTAAACAAACTTTCTACAACAGTTTCATCTAAGGTCCCATATATTTTAGTTTTCTTCTAAGTTTATGAAAACCCCGGGTTGACATATTTAAATGACAAGGGATTTAACATACCATTAAACCACCCTACATTTTTGGCGTCATTTTCGGGGAATCAAACTTAGATGTAACTAAGTTAGGAGGATTGTTTAGGAAGCATTTTTCATTTCAGGTCATTTTCATTTAATTTTATTTGCATTTTCATATAGAAAACATAAAAAAAAACACAATAAAAATCCAATTGCAAAAACAAGATCTAAAGAGCTTTGTGCTATGAAAGTGGACGAAGATCAAAAACCTAAAGATCATATTCAAATTTGGTCTCAACTAGTCATTAGGATACCATTTTAACATCAAATCTTCATGATCATGTCCTCTTGGATATAATTTTACTCATGATCTTGTTACAAAAATGTCTCCATTGGAAATTCTCTTATACTTGAGATACTGTTTCATTTATTTTTCAATAGAATAGGACTAACAAATAAAAACGAGTTTTTGTGATTTTTAGGACAACTTTGCAATTTTATGATGTAGTAAGAGCCACCCATTTTTTAAACCTTCGCAGAAAAATTGCAATAAAACAAATGATTATGAACAAGGAGCACAAGCAAAGATTAAAGAGCGATAATTTCAGGTGTGAGATCGATTCTTTCATTTTATTTTCTAAATCCAAATTAAACAAAAAAAAAATCTATTCATGAAAATCTTGAGTATGCTCTCCTCCCGCGCTTTGTGTGATCTGGAGGATCAGAAAAATAATTTTTATGTTAGTGTATATATATATATATATATTGGATAAAACTTGTATTTAGCTACGAAATTCATGCAATTCTGTAGCTAACTTCTATTTTCATCATTTGATTTGATTTGATTTTTATTTTTTTCATCATTTTAAATAAATTTTTAAATTAAAAAAAATGGAACATATATAAAAAAAAAGAAATTTTAACAAAACAATAAAAACTAACAAAAATAAATAATAAAATAAAACTAAGAAACTAATTAAAAAAATATAAAATACAATAAAAAATAAAAAATAAAAAATAAAAAATAAAATAAAAAAATACTAACTCACATAAGTTTCAAAACACCAAACAATAATAAAAAAATATAGGATTCCTTAAAACACAAAAAAAACAAAAATATAAGAAATAAAATAATGCAGAGTTGAAAAACGATGGAGTTGCATCATATAAAATAAAATAAAGGGTAATATGTGAATCCAAGTCTCGACTTCAGCCTTGAAACAACCCAACAAGAATCTGTGATGAAAATTGTCATTGCGGAATGATAAATCTCTATCATTCCTCAAGCTGTGAATGTGGGGAGTCATGTACCAACAAGCCATTCCAGATATGACAAGTTAAAAAATTGAAACCATCAAAGGATGCAAAGAGGAAAAATAATTTGATGGAGTTTCTTGTGCCTGAAACACCAGATTGAGTCCTTAAAAACTTGATTTTGCTGAAATTCTTCTTCCTACAATCTCAACCTGTACACCATTGGAATCTCCATGCGTTCCAAAAAGTAATTTGTGGAGAAATTACTATGTGAACCTCTAGGAAAAGGCCAAAGGAAATGCTTAGCTATTTTGAACCAACATTTTAAAACCCATTTTGTGACCAAATGGAAGCGAATATCGAAAAAATAAAACATGGGTTTCTCAAAACAGGGTGAATTATGTTTAGTAGGAGAAATTTTCTCAAATTCATAACCAATTGAGATGCTTTCGGGGTTCACTAGAGCCTAATTTTCTAGATTGTGTGAGAAAAACAGTTTTCAATTAAATGCACAGATAGTTGCGGCCATAATGGAGGGAGAAGATCCAGTTTTCCTGATCTATAGGAGGTAGATCTACCAAGATAACACTCCTTGATATACACGAGATGGATCCATCATAAATACTTGAACGAGAATTTTGTTTTAAACTTCATTATGCCCTTCAGAAGAGTTTCATTCATTTTGGATTTCTGGAAGCATAAGGTCTCAGCAATTGTTTACATTCCAGAATTGGATGCGACCATTTTGGACCATCAGAAGTTGAAGTAGGTATCGTTCATTAATTTCAAAGGTGTAATAGTGGGGAATGACCTAATGAATAATCCTACAGACTATGTTGGGACTTTCACGTACCCATGGACACATGCAATAATATCGGATGAAAGTTATGAGCAACTAGTTGATAATTGCAACAAAGAAAATTATGATATGTAGTTATGAAATAGTTTGGAAGTCCAACTGTATGATGAAATGGGAAATAATAACATAAGAAATATCTATGCTCCAATATGTTTACCTAAATCTTCCAAGAATGCAGATCATAGCGTAATTCCTAGATCTGATTCTTGAACCAACAACTATGCATCCATTTATCTTATGCACCCAGCTGCACTGTAATCCATGTAGGCATGCATTCTTGTTGTAAGCAGACATGTCTTACTAAATTTACTTTGAGTCTGATGGAGAAAAGAAGATTAATGCAAAATCATACTTTTGATTAGTCGATGGCAATTCTCTGGATAAATTAATTGTTTTGTGCTTGATTTGAGAGATTTATGCTAATGGTTTTCTTTGTTCCGTAAAGTGTTTTTATACAAAATGATCATGTTTCTTTGAGTCTTGCAGAAAAGAGAAAAAAAAAATATATGGTGTCAACATCTGAAGGTAGGTAATAAAATTCTGGAAATTTCTCCGTTGTTTTAATCCAATTAAAAAATAATAATAATAAAAATAAAAATAAAAAATAAAAAAATGAAAATTTTCCTTTTTAATAAATTTGTTTATTGCATCAATAAAACAAGTAGGAATTTTCTTATTTTTCTAGAAAATGAATTTATTAAAATCAAATATTGGACTGATTACTTGCGTAGTTGTGCACACCTAAGTGTCCACACGATATTTTTAGATGCAGAAACTTCACAATTCTGTAGCTGAAAAACAATTCTGCAACTATGTATTTAATTCAATGATCTATTTTGTGACGAACGCATTCTAATCAAAATTCATGATCAGAATGCCATCTCATGTGCCTACTTCATCTTTCACATCAGCATCATGTTCCCATGCTACACTCACACATGAAAATTTTCACTGTTTCACAAAAAATTCAAATAAGCATAACTTTCTCATGCGACATTGGTTTTCAATGATTCAAATGTCTTTGGAAAGATCTCAAAAAGATATAAACAATGAGAAAGATTTCATAAGAATTTTAAACAGTAAAAGAATGAGGAAATTGATGACAACACATCACAGGTAACCTAAGGCACTAGTTTCGAAAAAGGTAAAAATTCATTTGATTTTATTTCTTGAATTTGTTTTGTTAGTACCAATTCTTAGTTTTTTGTGTAAATTTCATAAATAGAGAGATTTATCACCTCTGTATTTTGATAATATTACATTTCATTGTAGAAAAATTACTAATTTTTTGCAGGTTCTAGAAAGACAAACAAATGATCATAAGAAAACAATGTCTCTCAAAGACCACATTTCCTAATAACATGATCAGGGCAACATCAAAGATGAAATATCCAAAGCATGAGCACATGATTTTGGATAAATATGATAAATCATATCCATCATACCATTTAAAGACCTTTCAAATACTAGTTTTACCATTGCATTCCTAATTATTTAGTCAATAAAATCTTCATCTCATTTTCTTGCCTGGCTTTCACTAACCCGTAACCCAGAAATAAAACCATTCATATCCCCTACAAAGTTGATTCATTTCATTTCCTTTTTCATTTTGGAAAATAAACCTTGATCCAATGCAAAAATTTTCCATCCACAGTCCTTCAAAATTATTGGATTATGATTGCATTGGATGATGGAGGATTCATTAAGGCCTCCCTTCTAAAAAATCTTGGCCTATCGACATCAAAACATAATCTAGGTTCAAGGCTAGAGTTATCTTTCAAGTACCTTGAGGCTTGTATGTCTTAATGACAAGTTCCCGCTCTAACAATCATGGGAATACATCAATGTCCCTTGATCGTTGTATCTTGCAAGTGGCTCAACATAAACTCATTTATTCACACTTCGCAAGATATACTTAGATACCTTAGTACTCATTGACATTAATGGTGAGTTTGCCTCTCATTGGTTAACTACATTCATTTATGGCCTCTAATCCAATGACTTCTCTTCATGCTCGACATCCACACATTTATTCGCATGACTAGAATCGTACCATCGGGTTTTGTAACGATTAAAGACTACATCATTTTAGCAGTTTCCAACATGAATCAATTTGTAACAATAACAATAAAGATCACAATCTTGTCATTAACACAAAGAGAAAAAAGAAGAGTATCAAATTCCTTTGTTTACATACTCCATGATCCAACATCAACAACCACACTCTTCATTAAACACAACTCATCCACATTGAAGGTAAGTGAAGGTATGTTGTTTTCTAATTTTTTAGTCATGCATTTCCTTAAAATGATAAAATTGTAATTTTAGAAAATTCCTCACTCCCTTTTTCATATTGTCAAAAACTAAAAAACACCTTTAGTTGGGGGTAAGGGACACCAATTCATATTCACATTTCATACATCATCACACATTTTCATTTCATTCCAACTCACATATTCTTCCCAATAAATTTTCGTTGTAGTATGATTCCAAAAGATTATAGGCTTTGCAAATCATCAATTCCTTGATAGTTATTATAGGACTTGAAAATAAAATTCTCAAAATTTTCATGTAATTTGATGCAAAAATAAAAATAAAAATAAAATTATTGTTACATAAGAACCAATTCTCAAAAATTTCGGTTGTCACACAAGAATCAACCATAAAAAATATATGTTACAATCAAATGTATTACACTTTGCAAAAGAGAATATGATGACACAGAGTTTGAAGAGAATAAATACAAGAAAAAATATCATAAAGAAGAAAATCATTTTAATAAGATAAACTTATGGACAAATGAATCAATGCACTAGTTGCATGAGGACATGCAACAACTTCAGTTTGGGGGTATGTTGACTCTTAAAGTTGTCTTCCATCTTCATCTGTATTTCCATCATTTCATAACTATCTAGCCTAAAAACCTACCTTAAGTAATTAGCTCCATGATCATATGGGTTAGAATAATAATTTTCCAAATTTATTCATTTTATGTATTTTTAAGTGAATTTATGATTAAAAACTAGAAAATTAACATGGTTTCATATATCTATACATGTGTTATGAGTTTTTTGACATGTGTAAGCTTATTTGGAGGTTCTATTTCTTGGCCTCCCAAGCACAAATTCGAATTTCAACTCAAGAGGTGGACCATATTCCAAGGATAAAGATAATGGAGATCTTGATGTGTCATGGGATTTGTATCTAGTATTTAGGGATAAGTTGAGACAAGTATGGATCTAGTAGATATTTACGAGATTTACACTTGTTGAGGAGATATCCCTAATTCATGTACAAATAAGAGGAGCATACTTCGAAGGAAGCTAGCAAGTTGTTAATTATTCATTAGAATCATATTTTTGATTGTTCATTCAGCATGAGTGATATCATTTTCTCCAAATCATGAGTTATGAGTGTTATTTGATTCTTAAGATGTGACAACTGTTCATGTGTGCTCAATGAGGAATGAACAGATCCCCATCAACCACAATTCCCATATATTTGTAGCATAGTTTGATTTATTTTATTTCCTTGCAAGAAAGTGTGCTTTATTTTATGCAAATATGCTTTATTTTCTGCAAGTGCGATTTACTTTCCGCAAGTGTGATTTCATTTCCTAGATTTGATTTGATTGTCATTAAACTACTTGCTTACTAGCTATCTTCGTTTTCTTGCTTGAAAACTAAATCACTTATTTTTATTTACTGCTTTCTAGATTACTTTATTGCTTTCTATATTATCACAATTTTCTTCTTATAGTTGTTCAAAAATTAGTTTATAAGTTTTTAGAAAGGTCACGACATTCATTCATTCCACCCTTAGAATATAACTTCCACCCTTAGGATCTAATTTAGTTTTCTTGCATGTGTTTTCTTTAGTTATACTTGTAATATGCATTTCCATTCTTTTCTTTTCTTCCATCCTAAATAAACTTTATACAACATTTTCATCCGAGGTCCCATATATTTTGGTTTTCTTCTAAGTTTACGAAGCCCCTGGGTTGACATATTTAAATGACAAGGGATTTAACATGACATTAAATCACCCTACAAATCCTGTTTTGAGGCTGGAAGTGGAAAATGTTCTTAAGTCCATGAAAAAAGATAAGAGTCTTGGGCCTGATGGCTGGACTATGGAATTTTTTCAACACTTCTTTGAGTTGTTTGGGGAGGAAATGGTGGGAGTGGTGGATGAATCAAGAATTAATGGCTCTATTGATGAAACTTTCAAATCCACCTTTCTATAACTTATTCCAAAATTAGATTCCCCTTCATCCTTTGATGAATTTAGGCGAATTTCCTCGTACAATTGTATATACAAAATCATTGCAAAAATCATTTCTACAATATTAAAACCAATTCTATCCCACAACATTTCTAGAGAATAGTTTGGTTTTTTGAATGGAAGGTAGATTCATGAAGAAATTAGGGTGGTCCAGGAAAAAATGCATATCATTAAGCAGGCTAGGAAAAAAGGGCTGATTGTAAAAGTTGACCTTTCAAAAGCATATGATAGGATCAATTGCATTTATATGAGATTATTGTTGATTCACTTGGGCTTTGGTATTGATTTTTTTAACTTGATAATGGGTTGTATCTCTAATGTCTCTTTTGGTGTTCTTATCAATGGGGCTGCTTCTTCATTTTTCCATAATCAGGGAGGGCTCAAACAAGGCTACATGTTATCCCCTCTTTTATTCCTTCTACGAGCTAAAGGACATAGTAAAATTTTAATTATGGCTAAAATATGAGGATATTTGAAAGGCATAGAAGTTGCTACAAATATGTTTATCACACATTTTCTCTTTGTGGATGAAATTCTCCTTTTTTGCAATGGGAAGAGGGAGGAAGTTACCGAGTCGGAAAGCTCACTGTAACCGTTTTTTAAAGCGATTGGTATGATCATAAATTCTCAAAAATATTCATTAGTATATGTTGTTGTGTTAAGGCTAGACCTTGAAAGGATAAAAAATTTCTTTCCTTTTGATTGTCAACTTATGGGGACTTACCTCAAGTACCTGGGGTTATATTTAAAACTGGACACAAGAAAACATGATTGGTTATGGCTTGTGTCAAAAATTGAGAGTCGTTTTAACCCATGGGGTTATAAGTGGCTCTCTAGAGCAGGAATATTGGTGCCCATTATGTCTGTATTAATGGCCATCCTGGTGTATTGGATCTCTTTGTCTTGGGTTCCAAAATGCATCCTTCTCAAGATTAGAAAAATATGCAGTCGGTTCTTATGGGCCAGGAAAAAGGAGGAATCTCTCATTCCATGGGTGGCATGGGAAAAATTTTCCAGACCAAAGGAATGGGGAGGTTGGGGTATAAAAGATATACAACTTTTTGCCATCTCCCTTGCAGCAAAAATGGGATGGAGGCTCTTTACTGAAGATAATTTATGGACATCTGTAGAAAAAAGGAAATATATTAATATGAACCCTCTAGATGATTGGATTCAAATACTAGGGAAAAATTCTTCTACTGATTCTGTCATTTGGAAGGATACTATTGCATCCTTAAATATTATGGAAGAAGGTTTGGCTTGGAAAGTTGGCAATGGGGAAAAATTCAGAATAGATTTGGACCCATGGGTGGGTTGTAATGAGACTTATGCACTCACAAGAGAAATGGTACAATATGGACTGGGAATAACTGCGTCACTACTACATTTGGGGGAAATTTTGACACTTGGTTCCGACGCTTTTGACCAAATGTCGAAAATTTCCCCAAATTTTTTCAATCCCACCTGAAACCGTCGCTATACCGATGTTTATAGAAAAGTGTCGCAATACTGACACTTATACAAAGTGTCACAATTGCGATGTTTGGAGGAATACGTCGCAATTGCGACACTATGCCCCAAAGTGTCGCTATTGCGATGGCTGCCTCCAAACGTCGCAAGTGCGACACAATGTCTAAGTGTCACAATTGCAACGTTTGGAGGCATCCGTTGCAATAGCGACGCTTTTTCCGCTGTCGGTATAACGAAACTTATATGCACGCTACATAAAAATACAAAACTTATATGCGCGCTACATAAAAATGATTTTATTAAAAATACGAAACTTATATCCGCTGCAATAGCTACATTAACGTTTGCTATCATGCGCGCATTCGCCCTCCGCTCTTGCAGAACAGCATTCGCCCTCAGCATTCGCCCTCATCTCTTGCAGAACAACATTTTCCCTCAGCATTCGCCCTCAGCTCTTGCAGAACAGCATTCGCCCTCAACTCTTGCAGAACAGCATTCGCCCTAAGCATTCGCCCTGAGCTCTTGCAGAACAGCATTCGCCCTCAGCATTTGCCCCGATCTCTTGCAAAACATCATTCGCCCTCAGCATTCGCCCTGAGCTCTTGAAGAACAGCATTCGCCCTCAAAATTCTCCCTGAGCTCTTGCAGAACAACATTTGCTCTGCATTCGCCCTCAGCATTCACCCTCAGCTCTTGCAGAACAACATTCGCCCTCAGCTCTTGCAAAATGGTAAGTTCTTACTGAAGGCCGTTCCTCCTATAGTAGGGTTGACTTTATTTTGGTTTTTTTGGTCAATTCCATTGGATTTTGTTAGGCTGTAGGGTTATCTCTAGATGTTAAGAATCAAGATTCAATACCCTCTATTATCTTCATCACCCAATACAAGATTTAAATTTTTCCCAAAGAAACGCTTATTAATTTGGCAGCGATTATTTCTCCCTGCTTTAAAAACCATACATTTAAATGAAAACAAGAATTACATTTCAACTACAAAAATCTATTAGTGTTCGCCCTCAGAATTCGCTCTCAGCTCTTGCAAAACATCATTTGCCCTTAGCATTAGCCCTCAGCTCTTGCAAAATAGCATTCGCCCTCAACATTCGCCCTCAGCTCTTGCAGAACAGCATTCGCCCTCAGCATTCGCCCTGAGCTCTTGAAGAACAACATTTGCCCTCAGCATTCGCCTTGAGCTCTTGCAGAACAACATTTTCCCTTAGCATTTTCCCTGAGCTCTTGCAGAACAACATTCACCCTGCATTCGCCCTCAGCTCTTGCAAAATGGTAAGTTCTTACTGCAGGCCCTTCCTCCTATAGTAGGGTTGACTCTATTTGGGTTTTTTTGGTCAATTCCATTGGATTGTGTTAGGCTGTAGGGTTCTCTCTAGATTTCAAGAATCAAGATTCAATACTCTCTATTATCTTCATCACCCAATACAAGATTTAAATTTTTCCCAAAGAAACGCTTATTAATTTGGCAGCCATTATTTCTCCCTGCTTTAAAAACCCTATATTTAAATGAAAACAAGCATTGCATTTCAACTACAAAAATATATTAGTGTTCAAATGTACATGTGTGCATCACTTGTGTAGGGTATTCCTTTTCCACTTTCACATTATCCAAGAATGTGTGCAATATAGTTCATATTTTTTGTGATTTAGATTATCTTGAAAAAGGAAAGGTAAATTATTTCCCATGGAAAAAGAAGGTTTTCCTTTTTTACTACTGGAAATGGTACAACAAAGTTCCATTTCTACCTGAAACTCCTATGAAACAAGAACCAAATAAAGGCCATGTCCTCAATGGACATCATTTGGCTTGGAAAATGGCCATTGCACCGTGTTGTTTCTTATATTACATCACGATAGTTTCTTAGGTCATTTCTTGTTTCTTGAGATGAAAAACAACCAAAGAAATCGTGAAGATACTTTCAAGAAATAAATGACCATTTCTCAATCATATCTCAACTATTTGTTATTTTATTTAGTGGTTGCTTACTTTGCGAGAAATTTGACACTTTTATAAGGAATATAACATAAAAACACAAAATGGGAAGGAATTGATGAGGTAGATGTCCTTTAGTTGTTGTCAATTAAGAATTTATAATACACGATGCATGTTCTATACTACAAACTAGATTCCTTCCTGGAGTTAGGACACAGAGTATTTAATCAAAGTTGTAGTTTCTAACTTCTTGTATTGGTTCATCAATCTTGAAATTCAAACATTGCATGTCTTCATTGCTTCATGTTTGAATAATTTGTGTCATATCATAAAATAGGAAATTAGGAATTATGATTATTATTACTTTATGGATCTGTTAAGTTACTTTTAAGTTTTCATGGTTTAGTGTGAAATTATTCTAGTGTGCCCCTAGGCCCAGGTGAAGGAATGCCAAGGACTAAGAACCCTAGTTTTTAAATGGTATTGTTTCTTATATCCAAAAACCCCTCAACATCACTTCTTATTAGTTCTTAACAATAGTGTTGTAAACAATTCTCAAATTGATATAGCAAAATCTCGTACTTCTCAAGATAAAGTTCTAAAGCTAAAGTGTGATACCATGTGTAATTCAATAGCCCCATTGTCACCTCACCAACCTCTTTTCACTTCGGGCTATCTCTCCTCCAACTCAAGGGGGTTCTCCCTAGTAGATGTTAGGGATCTAATGGCCCAACCAAACCAAGTCAAGAGCCCCCTAACTCTCTATGTTTACTACTATCAATCAAAATATTGAACAATAGGGTCAGACATGCATCCTGAAGATAAAATTGCCAGGGTATTTTTGGGTAATTTCAAAGGGAAAGTCCCCAAACACATATAACCAAGGAATTATAATGTGATTTCAAACATTAAATATCAACAAAATCATTTAAAGGATATTTAAAGGAAAAAGGTGATGGAAGATAGAAAGTGCCTTACTTAAATGCTCTAAGGATTTTTCAATAGTTGCTCCAAAAGCTTCACTTCAAGGCCCTTCAAGATCATCTCCAACAATGCTATACCATCAGCTTCAACAACGTTGCTCCAAAAATGTCCTCAAGGTATTCACAACAAGTTTACTAGAATTTTCTCCAAAAATATATTCAATAAGGTCTTCATTGTCAACTCGTCTCTTGTTTGGGTGCCTTAATGTGCAATGACATGTTTCCAGGACTGAATTCAATGCAAGGCATATTTGAAACTCTAACTCTGTCTTCCGGTGTCTTATTAGAAATTATTTTAGTTTTTATTTTGTGTTTTCAAGTTAGATATTGTTTTCAAGTTTTTACATTTATAATTTTATTGCAATGTGGCAGACTGATCAGAGCAGTGCAGGAACAACCCCGAGACGAGATGATCGCGGAAAGAGGCCAGCGGAAGAACATGTAAAGTGCCAGCATTGCTCTATCTTAAGGTATTTTAGTTATTTACATAATTGAAATAATATTAATTTTGTTCAAATATGCAGACACCTAGCCATGGTACGCCTGATGATTCCCTCTTTGAGGAAGAGCTTTCTTCATCCCTATCTCCAGTGTTCTTGTTGCGAAAAAAGGCACGAGATGCAAGGTCGTAATTTAATACTTTGATACACGCGCCTCAAACACCTGAAACAGAAGAGAGGATAAAACAACTTATGAGCCAGCTAGAAACATATCAGGTAATAATAAAAAGTCAAAAGGATATTTTTTTTGTTCTGTATGAGATGAATTGTGATAGTTTGATTTTTAATTTTTACATTGACTAAACTAACAAAAAGTTCTTTTGTATGTAGCGTTTTCTGGCACTTGCTGAACCCGGTGTTGGTGGTAGTGGGACACAAGGGCAAGATATTTCCCAACAACCCTCTCGTACACCTTCTACTCCTTTAGGTGCCAGCCAAGAAACACACCCTGCCCAAGCAGACACCCAACCAACCGCTAAATGTGTTGGCAATGATGAGGCTAATATGGCCAACTACATTATTGCGTTTCCTGGAGCTACACGTGTCATCTCCACAGGGACCATTAATGGCACGTTGTTGGTGAACGATGAAGGTGTCCCTATAAAGCACGTACAACTCCTAGGTAAATTTTAATATTTTAACTATTTCATGTACTTTATCTAAAACCTATTTATCATGATTTTTATTTTTAAATTAATGATAATATCTTTTTTTTTTCTATGTAGGAAACAATGAGTTCTACAGGTTTTTGGAGAGCCATGCGTTGGTAATTTTTGGCCCAGCCATATGCACAGGGTGGAATTCCTAGAATTCCAACCTGAAAAAAGAACTTCTAGATTATCTAGAAGCCCTTTTTGGGGTCAGCACATTTGACAAAACAGCGGTGGCTCAGGTAGCCGTCAAATATTTGAAATATACCAGGGACACCTATAGGACGCAATTGCAATTTAACCCTAGATATGAGCGTCCTCTCACAGTTCCAGAGAGTGAGTGGAAAGCACTCATCCATGACGAAAAAGAGAAAAGGGCAAATAAAGAAGGAAAAATGCCAACTGGACCCGCAAGGTAAATTACAACTTTAATTCAATAGCTTTAATTTTCTCTATGTCTAAAATAAAAGTGTGCTACGTCATATCTGACTTCAATGTTTTGATGCTAGGTTGCCTGACACCTCAAAGGAAACCAAAGCTAGGATTGAAAAAAAGGGCCATCACAAGCTAGGCCAGGGCGACTACTTGAAATTAGCTGTAATAATTGTAATTAAGTAGCTAAACATATTATAATTAATTGTATCGCCTTCCAACATTTTTGTAATCCTATCAAACATGATTAAAAATAAACAATCATATGTAATGTAGGGTGATGACTTCGGAACATAAACTACAGAGGAAGATAAAAATATCGCTTTCCATTTCAGCTATCAAGCCATAGTTGAATGCTGCAGAGGCTTGGGGCAGGTCCCAAGATCCAGAATGCTTGATAAGGTAAAACATTAACCTTTCAATATGTTTGTTTTTGTCCATAAATTTAATGTCTAACAACTTTGTTAAAATCAGGGGAGCAACACTACCGACGAGGCAAATAACCCAGATTTAGAGCCAGATGTAGATGATCCTCACGTGCAACCTGATCATTGTAGTGGGGACCAGGTCGACAATGCTACTATCAGTGAGGGCAGTGATGGTAATTAATTTCCACTTATAATTTTTTCTAATTATACCTTGATGGTTTTCCTTATAACGTTTTTTTGTTTAAATGACAAAGAATGTTTCCCTTGAGGATCTTACCACCAGAGAGGAAGACAGGGCAACAGTCCCAAAGGCGACAACTGGTGCACTAGGTAAATAATCTCATTGCAATTTTTTTTATTAATATTACCGAACTAGTTCAATGATATTTAAAAACTGACAATTAAAATTTAATATTATCTGTTTTTGTAGGCGATGCCCCGTCACTGGATGAGACCATACATCGTGATCATGTTTCTAGGTCGCTATTAACCGGTGCACTGTAAATAATCCTACTGCACTTTATGCATTAATATTACCGAACTAGTTCAATGATATTTAAAAACTGACAATTAAAATTTGATATTATCTGTTTTTGTAGGCGATTCCCCGTCACTGGATGAGACCAGACATCGTGACTACGCAACTAGGTCAGCGACGACAACTGGTGCACCAGGTAAATAATGTCATTGCAATTTTTTTTTATTAATATTACCGAACTAGTTCAATGATATTTAAAAACTGAAAATTAAAATTTAATATTATCTGTTTTTGTAGGCGATGCCCCACCACTGGATGAGACCAGACATTGTGACTACGCAATAGGTCAGCGGTGACAACTGGTGCACCAGGTAAATAATCTCATTGCAATTTTTTTCATTAATATTACCGAACTAGTTCAATGATATTTAAAAACTGAAAATTAAAATTTAATATTATCTATTTTTGTAGGTGATGCCCCGTCACTGGATGAGACCAGACATCGTGACTATGCAACTAGGTCAGTAGTGCGGGTCGAAAGGCATGAAACAGGAGTGGAGCACGATGATATTGATGATGTAATTAGGAGCTTTAGAAATAGGAAGAAGCAAAAGAAAATTTGATAATGTAAAATATTGTATTATTATAAGACAAATGTTACCATACTTGGAACGTTCTTTGCGTTATATAAAAAACTCATTTATCATACTATTTTTATGTCAAGCATTAATTGCAATGTTTCCTCGCATACTTTTTGTTGAATTGTTTTTTTATTAGTTATTGAATATTTTTTTTATGCTCATGAAAGTAAAAAATGAAATATAGATTGGGTATTGGGGAATTGAGAGTGATGTGAGGGGGGTGGAGGGGCCATAAGAGCTTCCACCTTCACGTGGTTGGCCCTATTTAGTAGAGAATAATTTATTGGAGCGATTTAATCTTGGAGCAAACCTCCCTTGATCCAGCGTAGCAACAAAAAAGTCACTGTTGACTTAGTTGCTACTCTTTTAGATCGTGGGAGGCTTGTTCCAAGTTCATGCGACTCCAATAAATTGTTCTTGAAACGAAGAGGAGCTTATTCAGGTATGTTTTGACATTTTCAACATAGGTTCTAACATTATCATAAGAATGCATCTTAGAGTAAAAAATACTACATCAATTACTTGTATTTATTGTATAGATAATGATGGATTTTGATTGACTTGGCAGTGCAGGTACAAATCCTCTTGCATCATGAGCAATACAACCTGTCAACCAGGGTCATGTCCAGGATATTTTTTCTTGTGCGCTTGACTAGGTTCGTAATGTCACATTTTGTAAGTTCCTTTACAGTTCATAATTCAATATTAAGCTTGTTCATGATTATTATCTAGGTTTTTTGTATGTGTTTTTTCATCTATTTGATTGTAAGAAAATCTGCATGTTTCCTGTTGTTCACTATGATTTATCCCATTACCACTCCCGTGATGAATCCGAATTTATTGTTACATAGGTTACTTTATTGTTACTATGATTTCTCCATTTACGATTTCATAGGTTACATCGTGTAAAGTTGTCAATCTCAGGTTGGTGATGAGCATTAGTTCTCCAGATTTGGGGCTTTTCTGATATTTTCTCCCTCATGTCATTCCTGCATCACCTCGTTGTTTGAGCATGCCAATTGTATACCACTTGTACCAATTGGCACATGTCAATCTCTGAGTGGTGCCACATTTCACCTATTTTCAATGAGAGTTTAGGGTTTCTCTAACATAGCTTCAGAAATCCGATTCAGTGCCTGCTTGAATATCGTCACATAATACTCATGGTTTGGATTGATGAGCATGTTCTGAATGGTTGGTTGATTCATAAGAACCACCCACATAGTCATCTTGAGATATTTCAGAAGTTTTCTCGGGTTTCCTTTTTCACCGTTTCTAGTGGGTGGGATGGTGTGGGGTGATCCATCAATACTGGTGCTCTTGTAGTAGGGAATTTGTTTTTGGGGATATAAAGGAGCATTTGATGTATATATCCCATTGGATGCATTCATATATGGGCACAAGAGGTCAAGAATTTAAATTAAAAATATGCAACCTCTAGCATGGCAACCTGAAGGCCGCGAGAGACACTAGTTAAAGATTGTTTTGTGCTGGCCTTAATATAGTCGTGATTTCTTTCTATTATCTTAATGAAAATATATAGTCTGGTCTCATTAAAATGAGGATTGTGGTTGTATTTCTCTTTGGTTTTTTCTCTCTTAATGCTCTAGAAGTTTCCAAAAGTTGTGATAGTTGTTTAGTTTGCCTGTTACAACTTAAAAGTGGTTTTTAGCAATGGGAGTCATGTTTTTTAAGGTTCGTAATAATATGAAGATCTTGCAATTCTATATTCAGGATAAGAGAAGATGGCCTCTACTTTGGGTAGTATGAAAACAATTTCCACATCTACCTCATTGGGTAACAATGGAAAGGGGAAGAAGTTGGGTGCAATGTTTGATAATTATGGCAGACAATTGTCTTCTCTTTCAATTTTTTCACCCATTTCCTTTAATTGCTCAAGAAAAAGAGGGACTTTGAGATTACGTGACAGAGAGAAGGTAGTTAATACAAGAGCTATGGAAAAGGAGTTGTACTTCAACAAGGATGGCTCAGTGACAAAAAAATTGAAGGTCAGAGAAAAAATTATGTTTAAAGGAAGGTCACCTGCACGTGAAACTTCACTACGATGGATCTTTCCTTGTCCACTTATATTCGATTTTAATGTGTTATTTTAATTTTTCATGGAGGGTTGTTTTGGCATATGGTTTTGCATTCAATTGCACACTTATTGAAAGCATTGTCAATTTGTCTTGTAGGCGGTGTGAACAAACTTGTTGATCTTGTTGGAGTTACCCTTGGGGTGAGGGGAAAAATGTTGTCTTGGAGAGCAAGCATGGTTCTCCGAAAATAGTTAATGATGGTGTGACAATAGCTAAGGAGGTAATTTTTAGATGTGTGCTCTGGTTTTCTTTTTAACGTTGTATTAGTTCCCCCTCTTAAATGTCTTAGATTTGGTAGGCATAATTTGAAAACTCAAAAGTGAAAGGAAACATATTTGTTACCCAGTGGTCTACTTGGCCTATGGACTAGCCACATTAGAGTAATGCATAAAGCTTTTCACAACAATAAAAGGAAAGGGTTATGGCTAAGTCAAATTTTATTGTTATTGACAATGTAATGAAATGTATCTCAATGCTATGGTTTTGGCCTTTTTATTGGTTGAATTAGAGGACCCAGTTGAAAATATTGGGGCCAAGTTGGTAAGGCAAGTTGCGGCAAAGACAAATGATTTAGTTGGGGATGGAACCACAACATCTGTTGTTCTTGCACATGTTGGAATATTGAAAAATTCCAGAACAATGAATGGAGAATAAATATCCCTTCCTCTAACACAGAGAAAATAAAAATTTCTTTGACAGGAGATAGAGTTTCAATACTTTGAAAACAAACTTCTATTCACTTCAATAACTCAAAAACAAACTATTACAATTCTTCCTCACTGAGAGGGATTACAAAATTATGACTGCTACAAAACGCAGTGCATAAAACCAACTCATTGTCTGTTCAAAACAAACATACTCTGTCTCTAAAACACTTTGATGTGTTTTTCACTTTTGCACTGTTGTGCATACACACTTAAAAAGTTACACTCAGTCTTTCACTTTTTGCACACTGCTATGTAATAAAAAATTTACGTACTGTCTATAAAAAAAACTACCAAGCTTTTTTGTCCTTTTTATTTTTATATTCCGTAACATATAAAACATATTATAATAAACCCTCTTTTAAAAAAAATAAAATAAAAACTAAATTCTATAGCCCACCTTTCATTTCGCATATGATATATATATAACATATGTTTAAAACATATGTATATATTAAAGCATACATAAAATTAAACTATCAAAACATTAAAGAACCCTTTCTGTCGGACTTCAAAAGTCTGAATAGATTGAATTTCAAACCAAATTCACGTTCCAAAATGGGATGCTGACGTCTTCCTAATTTGTAACACAAATTCTCAATCCAATGTGCCTTATATAAAATTCGGGTCCGGTTTTCAGGTTTTCAGATTCCCTTCAATTTCATGCGATCCAATATTAATGCTCCACGTGTCCTCCTTTTGAATTTACAAAACTGGGGGGTAAATTTTCGTTTTTTTAATTTATGGTTGGTGAATTGCGTTAATGCTGGTTGTTGTGTTTAAATACAATCCTGTATAGAAATATGGTTGTGGACGTCTACAAAAAAAACTTGCAGGAATTTTAAATGCTGAATTAAATTTCTGGATGGCGTGCAAGCAACCTCCAAAAAAAATTGTTGTTGCTGCATCCATCCTTCTGCTGCAGTTGACAGTTGAAGTTAAAATTCAACAGCACAGAGTTTAATAAGTGAGGGTGTAAAGGTAAATTTTTGTCGATAGTACTGGATTAAGATCATCTACTCATTTTTGTAGGGTCTTATGGTGTTTGGTTTTTTAGTTTTGGGTTGGGCTTATTGAGTCTAAGATAGTTTTTGAGTGAAAAAATTGCTATCAGGTATTAAAAAATTTTGGTTCTTTTGTCAAAATTTACGAGCTTGTTAGGAAATACAAAACTGACAATGGTTGTATCTTAAATTTGTGGAAAATAATTTGAAATGAAACCTTTTTGTTTAGGTTGTTGCAGCATGTGCAAACCCTGTTCAAATTACTAGGGACATTGACAAGACAATAAAGGCCCTTGTTTCGGAACCCAAAATTTTGTCAAAGGAGGTAAACACTTGCCTTTTGATTAGGCTGGTTTTCCTTTTTGCTGATGGTTTGGTGTATCTAATTGAATTAGTTGCCTAAGGTATTTTTGGTTGCAAACTCCTTTTCATTTTTCATACAGTATTGGCCTTGTGGAATACATTTGATTGTGTGGTCTTGTTAGATCTACAACATTTGTAGTTGTTTAGTCTTATGGCCGAGGTGAAATTTTATTATGGAAATAGTTGATGCAATATTTTCATTTAATCCTTATTGCAGGGTAGCATGTTGAGAAGTTTCTTGTGAAACATTTGGTATTCAAAATGACACTTGATCCTATACAGCATCATGCACTTGACTTCAAAATTAATCTTCAAAGCGTGCCAGACAATTCTTTCAAAATTTCAAATATTTATGTTGTTTTAAACCATTATATTTTTCATGTATTGGATGCTGAAAATGAGAAAAAGACTTTGGTATGAAACCAACTGGTGAATAATTTCCAGCAAAACAACCACTTCCAAGACATGATTTATAAGTAGAACATATGTACTTATGAAGCATAGAAAGATATCCTTGATGCATTGTCAATGTTTGGCTAGGGTTATTTTTGGAGAAAATAACTCCTTATTCCTAGAATAGTGATCTTCAATACAAGTAAATGCTAGAGAAGAGAGATCATCGTGTGACATAAACCTATTAAAAAAAGTGAACAGGGAATGATTATTAATTATGGCATACTAAGTTGTCAATGATTTTGACTATTTGTCTTTAACATGTAAAAATGTTAAATTCCAAACTTACATCGTCATGGTTTGGCATCATGAGCTTGACTAATTGTCCACCATGCTCATAATTTCATTGTTGTCTTCATATCTATAAACAACGTTTCAAATAATAATAAAAAAGTTCTATAAGAAAAATCCAGACCTCCATGCTGCTGCTCCTTGTGAGACAGAGTCAAAATTGCATTACACAATCTGACACATAAGAATCTCCTATATCTCGATGGTATGTATCCAAATTCTTATAATAGTGTCTTCAAGACTTATGTTGACATTTCCAATGAGATATTTAAGCAATGAAAGATGGATCCTTCTTCATTGTTCTATATGTAACATTGTTTTATTAATATAAAGATTGATGGTTTTGTCTTTCTAAAAATGAAATGTAAAAATAATTTATTGTGGTCAATTGAAAAGTTTTTTTTTAAAATCTTTTCATTATGGAAGGGCAACATAGATATATGCCCTTCTAATTGAAATTCGGACCCGCCCTTCAAATTTGATCACTGTGTAGGACCTTAACAAACAATAAAACTATTCCGTCGCACGTTATATAAAACATATAACAAAACCTTTGTCAAAACTTCAAACGAACCCTTTAGCCATGGGTATTTCATCACGAATTGATCATTTTACCATGTACCTTCTTCTAGAGGAATATTATTCCACTTGATTAGGTACTTCATAATGGCTATATGTCAAAGAGATACAAAATGTTTATCTATAACTTTTTGTGGTTCAAGAATCAACTTTCATTCTTCATCTAATTTTGTAAGTTCTATTTAAATTGGCATATTTTTTCCCAAAACCTTTTTTAGGCAAGATACATGAAAAACCTTATGAATGCAAGAAGAAGGAAAATATAACTTCTATACCACTTGTGCAATCCTATGAATAATTATTTAGGGCCATAACATTTTTGAGCTAATTCTGTATTCTTCTTTTTCTTGAATGAAGATTGCTTATAATGCTATAATCTAAAAAATACCCAATTACCCTCATCAAATTATCTTTCACTTCAATGTTGTTCCCATTGTTGTTTTATCATGTTTCATTTCATTTGAAGGTTTTCCATAATAATTTTCAAAGTTTCTTTAGTATTTTCCATATGTGACTCTGTTTCCTATACTTTGGACTTATCTTGCAAAAAGTATGAGATACTAGGAGTTGGATATCCATAAAGGGCCTTAAATGGGGAAATTTTAGTAGATGTGTGATAGGTAGTATCATATTACCATTCTTCCTTCACGAACCCACTTCCTCCATTAAGATTGCTTTTCTAAAGAGTAACATTGTAGATAACCTTAAAAACATTTGTTAACTATTTTTGTTTGACCATTTGATTGTGTTTGATATGTAGAACTCATGGCAGCTAGTGTTTCTCCACTCATATTAAATAATTATTTCCAAAAATTTCTTGTTACTATTACTTTAGGAAAACCATGAAGACTATGAATTTCTTTCACGGACACTTCTGCCACTTGGTTTGTTGTTTATGTACTTTGAGCTCTACAAAAAAAATCTACAAAATTTGTCTATATAAATGACCACAAAAATGTAATACTTACCTTTATATTTCAGTAACCCTATAATAAAGTCTATTGATATATCTTCTAGTCTTTGAATATGTATGTGGAATGGTTGAAGTAACCGTAGAGAATTTACTATCTCTCTTTTATTTATTATGTAAACCTGACCTTCTCTTACAAAAATTTGAATATCTTTCTTCATTCCTTCCAAAAATATATTTTTTGATCTTTTGAGATGTTTTAAGGAACCCTGCGTCCTACCATCAGAGAGACACGGGACTCCCTTAATATTTGTTTATTCAAATATGCTTGTGTGCATAAAAATATTCTACATTTTCACCAAAGTATATCTCTCTTTCACTCCCAATGCTCCATAGAGTTCATCCCATCCTTTATAAATTTTAGTTTTTGTTTAGTAATATTGTCATTTTTCCATTATGGAAAGATTCGTCTAGCCACCTAGGAATAGAAAATGTAATTGGATATAAATTTGAGGCCTCTTCTATTTTAGAAAGAGCATCATGTATTAAATTTTCCTTACCCTTTTTGCAGATTATCTCAAAATTAAAACTTTGCATTTTTTCTCCTCATTTTTGTTAATCTTCCAATGAAATCCATAGCTTCAAAAAATACTTTATGCTATCATGGTATATCTTGACTTTAAAGTACCTCCCAATGATAGACTATCCCCATTTTTTATTGCATGTAATATTGCTTCCATTTATTTTTCATACGTAGATTTCACCAAATATTTTCTTTGAATTCCTTGCTTTTAAAAGCCAATGATATCCCTTATTGTGTTAATGTTACGTAAATTCCTTTTCCTAGTGCCTCACACTCTACTATGAATGTTTTATCAAAAGTAGGTGCAACCGATGTTGGTGTAGAAGACATGGCATCCATTAAAAGAGAGAATGCCAAAGTAGCCTCATCATTCCATATAAATGATATTTTCTTCAAGAGATATGTGAGTGGACTTGAAATGCATGCATAATTCTTAACAAAATATCAATAATATCATGTAAGTCTAAAAAATATTCTAAGAACCTTGATTTTCTTAGGAATAGGTCATTTTGTAATAGCTTGCATCTTTTGAGGCTCCAACTTCACTCCTTCCTTTAAAACAATATGAACCAAATACTCGAATTTTTATTTCCCAAAAGCACATTTGGATATTTTTACATAAAAATGATTGTTCTAAATAATTTATATAACTTTTCACATGTTTAGTGTGGTATTCCCATGATTTATTATAAATATGTGTATTATCAAAGAAAACCAACACAAATTTTATAAGATGGGATCAAACAAAATTGTTCTTAAGTCGAGCCCGTTGGACTTCAAACGGTGATAAACCATAATTCAAACCAAATTCGCGTTCCAAAATAGCCTGCTGACGTCGGCCAATTTTGTGATGCGAAAACCAAATGAATTCCGCCCTAATCTTTTTCGGGTCTGAAGTTGGGCTGGCGTACGGAGGGAGAGTTGTGACGCGAATTTCTTATCAAATTCGCCCTAATCTTTTTCGGGTCCGGATTTCCACTGCGCGAGCGGCCCAAACAAAGATCTGCTCCAATCAATTTCTGCCATGTGTCCTCAATCAAATGTTGCCCTGTTCCCGGATGCGGGTGCATTCGATGGCTTTTAAGGCGATGGGACATGGATGTGGCGATTTCATATCAATCACATTAAGTTTTAACGCTGTTCAATTAAGTTCCAAGGTTTTGACATCTAATCGCATTAAGTTTTAACACTGTTCAAGATCAGACCTCCACTCTTGTTATGGATTCCGCATGCTCCAATATGATCCGGCCTTCAGCTCTCATTAATGATCAGAGATTAATTATGATAGGCATCCTCCTATTGCATTGCATTCGGGTCGATAAAATGGCATTTCTCTATGGTTTTTCAGATGATCCGGTTGCTGCGTTACACTGCTTGCTCACTGTGACGAGAAGGAGAAGTGGCCAGCTGAACTGCTGCTTAGACCTTGCTGCATATCTTCATTTCTATCGGTTTGGTCCTTGTCTGTCTTCCTCTGTTTCTTGGAATTCTGCTTCTCCATCTCCTCTTGTGCCCACTGCTGAGACTACACCCATGCCTCGCCTGCATCAAAGGATTCATTGCCACAGGGGGAGCACTAGAGGTCAACCCCTGCGCGCTCCCTCCAGCCCCTCAACCGAGTCGACTTCCCAGTCCAGTGATTATCACACAGGTTGCTATCTAGATACTCGAAGTGGGCGGGTTTGGGTTCTAGGATCTGGCTACCGTATGGGCTCCCCTGCTCCTCATTTCCCCACAGCTTCACCTTCTCCCACGACGCGCACTACACTTTTTTCCTTTAATTCCTCTCTAAACCGCCCATGAATCACAACTTCAATTACTGTGGTTTTCCATGAGGAGGCCCAAATGGAAGAACAATGCACTCATCTAGCAGGTCTGAGCTCAAAAAAAGTCGGCCAGCATTTGGGCCTTCAGGAGGGGAGTGGTGGCATGACTGTGGAGGTAGCACCTAGCGATCCTAGGCCTTCCGAAGGATGGTGCCGAATCATCGAGGAGCCAGAGGAGTAGTTTGGTTAATTTGTTTTTCTTGCTTCGTGACCCACTTAATTGGGCTGTTTTTAGATTATTTTACTGTGCTAGACCTTTGTAATATTTTTGAATTCTGTAAATTAAATGTTCAATACTGGTTTCCCCGTATGAGGGTAGTCTTCTTAATTTTTTGATTTTTTGATGACAAATTTTCCATGAGTCTGGGCAATTTTTTTGACTTCGGTGTAATTCTATTCCCACTGTTAATAGATTAACTTTACTTAGAAAAAAAATGTTGCCCTGTTTCTATTTTAAACCTGTTTTTTGAAATATAGAGCCATGTTTATATGGTATACATATTATACTCTTTCTCTGTATATCTACAGGAACCTTTTTGCTATGAACAGGGTGGATGCTGTAGCGGGCTACTAATGGAAACAAGCGATCCTGAACCTTACATCTCGGATGCAACAGATGGTTACCAATTTTGGAATCAAGCGAGCCTGATCTTACAAGCGAGCCTGGGTTTCTGCATATGGTTTTTATTTTCGGGAACAAGCGAGCCAGAACATACAATCGACCCTGGGTTTATACATATTTTTGCTCTATCATGGATGCTTTTTGTGAGAGGTGTATATCAACAGTACATGTCTCTGCAAATTTCCTGTATCCGCTTTATGATACTATTTTATGTGTTGATAGGTTATCACTCTGCCTTCAAAACTAGCGATGCTAGTTTATTGATATGGTCTGATGGTCTTTTTATATTTTGGACATATCACACTCCTCACATGATTAGCGTTTTTCTCTGTTCAAGGATTTTGGGTACTTTAATTTGTATTTAGAACAATGGACGTCGGTACTCTATCTGTTGCTTTACTATTCTACATACTACTATTTCACTTTCTTATAGATGCCTCGGGCATATTTGAATGCTTTCTCAGATTGTCGATAATCTCCATGTGGACCGTTACTGGATTTTATATCATGTCCCTGTATGTGACATGGGGTATTTTCTATCATTGTCTGGGGTGGGACTTCCACTTTTCTGGATGGATATTTGGGTTCCAATCTTCAGATGTGAAAATGTAATGACTTCATGGACTGTTTTACTTCATATAATATATTCAAAAAAATGTTTTTTCTCTTGTGAAAAAAAAATGATTAATGTTTATCACTCTGCCTTCAAAACTAGCGATGCTGGTCTATGTTGTTGGTTTATTGATATGGTCTGATGGTCTTTTTATATTTTGGACACATCACACTCCTCACATGATTAGCGTTTTTCTCTGTTCAAGGATTTTGGGTACTTTAATTTGTATTTGGAACAATGGACGTCGGTACGTACTCTATCTGTTGCTTTACTATTCTACATAATGCTATTTCACTTTCTTATAGATGCCTCGGGCATATTTGGATGCTTTCTCAGATTGTCGATAATCTCCATGTGGACCGTTACTGGGTTTTATATCATGTCCCTGTATGTGACATGGGGTATTTTTCTATCATTGTCTGGGGTGGGACTTCCACTTTTCCGGATGGATATTTGGGTTCCAATCTTCAGATGTGAAAATGTAATGACTTCATGGACTGTTTTACTTCATATAATATATTCAAAACAACGTTTTTTTTCTTGTGAAAAAAAAATGATTAATGTTTATCACTCTGCCTTCAAAACTAGCGATGCTGGTCTATGTTGCTGGTTTATTGATATGGTCTGATGGTCTTTCTATATTTTGGACATATCACACTCCTCACATGATTAGCGTTTTTCTCTGTTCAAGGATTTTGGGTACTTTAATTTGTATTTGGAACAATGGACGTAGGTACGTACTCTATCTGTTGCTTTACTATTCTACATACTGCTATTTCACTTTCTTATAGATGCCTCGGGCATATTTGGATGCTTTCTCAGATTGTCGATAATCTCCATGTGGACCGTTACCGGGTTTTATATCAAGTCCCTGTATGTGACATGGGGTATTTTTCTATCACTGTCTGGGGTGGGACTTCCACTTTTCTGGATGGATATTTGGGTTCCAATCTTCAGATGTGAAAATGTAATGACTTCATGGACCGTTTTACTTCATATAATATATTCAAAACAACATTTTTTCTCTTGTGAAAAAAAAATGATTAATGTTTATCACTCTGCCTTCAAAACTAGCGATGCTAGTCTATGTTGTTGGTTTATTGATATGGTCTGATGGTCTTTTTATATTTTGGACATATCACACTCCTCACATGATTAGCGTTTTTCTCTGTTCAAGGATTTTGGGTACTTTAATTTGTATTTGGAACAATGGACATCGGTACTCTATCTGTTACTTTACTATTCTACATACTGCTATTTCACTTTCTTATAGATGCCTCGGGCATATTTGGATGCTTTCTCAGATTTTCGATAATCTCCATGTGGACCGTTACTGGGTTTTATATCATGTCCTTGTATGTGACATGGGGTATTTTTCTATCATTGTCTGGGGTGGGACTTCCACTTTTCTGAATGGATATTTGGGTTCCAATCTTTAGATGTGAAAATGTAATGACTTCATGGACTGTTTTACTTCATATAATATATTCAAAACAACATTTTTCCTCTTTTAAAGTTTCATTTTTTTTTTAAAATTGAACCCGTCGTCGGTATACCGATGCCTTGTAAGCATCGGAATTGCGACAGCTTAAAAACGTTAGAAGAGTGACAATATAAAAATGTCGGACGAGCGATGTTCAAAATGTCGGACCACATTTCGTCAGAATTGCGATAGTTTACAAACGTCGGAAGAGTGATGTTAAAAACGTCGGACCACATTTCGTCGGAATTGCGACAGTTTACAAACGTCGAAAGAGCGACGTCCAAAACGTCGGACCACATTGCGTCAGAATTGCGACAGTTTACAAACGTTGGAAGCGCGATGTTCAAAACGTCAGACCACATTTCGTCGGAATTGCGACAATTTACAAACTTCGAAAGAGCGACATTCAAAACGTCGGACCACATTTCGTCGAAAGTGCGACAATTTACAAACGTCGGAAGCGCGACGGTTTGGGAAATGTCAGAAGAGAAATGCTTGTTTGGAAGCGACGGAAAAAGTGTCGATAGTGCAACACTTTTTAAGTGTGTCAAAATTGTGACGGTATGGCAAACCACGTTTTTCCTGTCCTCGAACTGTCGCTCTTGTGACGACTATGTGTCAGAATAGCGACGAATTGGCCATCGGAAATTCCGCCAAAGTTTATAGTGTGTGAATGCTTGGTAGGGTTAGTGGCATACTATATCAGATGAAAGTTCTAGAAATATTCCTTTAATCATATCCTGGGATTTTGGATTACAAAAAAGAAGGGTATTTTTAAAGACACATCCATCTCTCCCTTGGTGATTGTTGCTGAGTGTGCTTCAATTTTTTCTCTACTCCCAACTACTGAACAAGCCAATCATACTCGAAATATCATCACATAAAATATTAATCAAGACATCCCATGGGAATATTTCGATGGGGCATCAGATTCTCAAAACATATGTGGTTCTAGTATGGTCATTCATATTATAAACAACTGGTCAATTGCAGCATCAATGGGCATTGGCATAGGTGCAAACAACTTTGCAGAACTAGTTACTTAAAACTTCTTTTATGTTGGCTCATACATTTAGGAATTGGAAATATACAAATATTTGGATATTCTATGAATGTTATAAACTGGTTGAAAAAATTTCAAAGATGTCAAAATTATATATTGGTTCCCATCCTTGAAGAAATACATGTTTTGAAGTTATCATTTGATGTTATTACTGTATGCCACATTTACAGGGAAAGAAACACCTCAGCTGACACGATTTCTAAGGCAGGCTCTCAAAAGGATTTGGATACGTGGAGAATAACTGAAAATCTGGATGGCTTATAGTCCATGTGTCGGACACTCGACCGTAATAAAAAAAGGCTTTTGGTTTTATGTTTATTTTTTTTCTTTCTATAAATAAATGATGTATATATGAAAAAATACATGGCACTATCTATTGGGTATTCATTTTTTTGGTTTTCGTGGAAGATGTTTATTATTTTTGTGCTTCTTATGGGTTGATTTCCCCAATGGGGAGGCCAATATTTTGGTTTTGTTACCAAACATTATTTATAGTGCAGTTTTATATGGAATGTTTAATCTTAGTGTTTTGATTGATTAGATAGTTTGGTCTGCTACCTCCACAGGTGATCAACACTTACATATGGAATGATTAAGTGCATATATGATGCAAATTTTTATATTAATGAAAATTTTGACTTTTTCCTTGGAAAAAAATAATAAATAAAAAAATAGTAAATAATAAATTGGAGTCCTATATATATATATATATATATATATATATATATATATATATATATATATAAGTACACTATAAAAATAGTAAAAATAAGTAAAGTTAACAAAAATAATAAAATAATAAAATAAGAAAGAGTTAAATTAAGAGAAATATTAAATTAAGTAAAACTTAAATAAAGAAATAAAAGTTGCATGTTGACACATTTCATTATGCAACCAACTCACAAAACAAAACAAAATATAGATCAACAACTTAAAAATTATCCTCTTCGAGGGGGAAACCTCCTTTACAATACATAAAACGAACAATTCTTGAATGATACAAATGTCAAGACCTCCTTTCTATATATAGGAGTCTAAGGGGTCACAACATAATCAGAGCCTACATAACAATAATAATGTAAGGGCATAAAAATAACAATAGTCGGATTCTATGGGGCACAACAACAACAATATGGGGGCTACATTAACAATAACAATAATTGGACTACACTATTATTATAGGGACCTAACATGCCCCTCTCCTTAAAAAAAGTTTTTTCATCAACGCTTGAGTAGTTATGGATGTTTCTGTATAAAATTATCATCCTCTCATGTGAAATATTTAGCAGGTAAGTTCTTCCACTTAATGAGATACTCTGAAAATGATCAATTCCATAGTTGTCAGGTTCTTGTTTCTGTGACCGCTTTAGGCACCAATATGATTTTTCCTTATTTGTGAAGTTCTGATTTTTTTTTTTGAGCTGGGAGTTTGTCACCGATAACCTTATTTAAGCATGAAACATGGAAAATTGGGTGTACTCGAGAAGATGTAGACAACTCCAATTTGTATGCCATAGTACCAATATTTTGTAACACCTTTTAAGGACCATAGTACTTGGGTGATAATTTATTATCCTTCTCAGCTTGTTTGAGGGATATTTTTTTGTATGGTTGTAGCTGTAAAAATACCTAGTCACCTATGTCAAAACTTCTTTCACTGTGATGCTTATATTATTGCTATTTCATTCGATTCTACGCCAGAATGAGGTTATCATTTGAGAGTTGGAGAACTTGTTGTTGATGCTCAATGTGATCTTCCGCTACTTGAACCTTATAAATTTCTCTTAAATATGGTGTGATGGCTGGTTGAAGATATCCATAAAGTGCCATAAATGGGGTATTTTTTGCTGCAGTATGGAAGGAAGTGTTATACCACCATTCACCCAAGGGTAACCACTTGACCCATTGTGTTTATTTATTAGATACAAAGCAACGAAGATATTCTTCCAAAAATTTGTTCACTATCTCAGTTTTCTTGTTAAGTTGAGGAAGATAAGATGAGCTATGAGCTAATTTCATACCAAGAAAAGAAAATAATTCTATCCAAAAATTTCCAATGAAAATGGGATCTCTGTCACTTATAATAATCTTTGGGTTTCCATGTATCTTTTGAATTATTTCCATAAATTCAACAACAATTGTACTGGCTTTAAAATGATGATATAATGTACAAAAATGTGCATACTTGGTAAGTCTATCAACTACCACCATGATGACACTCTTTCCTTCAGAATTGGGTAAACCTTTGATAAAATCCATTGGGACCTCCTCCCAACGCTGACTTGTAATGGCTAAAGGTTGTAAAAAACCCAGGGTATTAATTGTCTCAACTTTATTTTTTTGGCAACCCAAACATTTTTCCACAAACATCTGAATATTAGATTTTAGGCCCTCCCAAAAAAATTCCTTCTTGATCCTATGATAAGTTTTTAAAAATCATGAGTGCCCTCCTAAGGGGGAGGTGTTCAATTCCAAAATAATCTTTTGTTTAAGTTGGGAATTATTACCAAGATATAAGTTATATTTGTACCACAATGAATAATTTTTCTAGCTAAATGTATCATATTTACTAGAGTTTTGTTGCAAATTTTGAATGAATGTCCATAAATCTTCATCATTCTTCCATTCATCCCTTGCTTTGGCTATCCAATCCACGTTCTCATCCTTTCTTGAGAGTGAATATGTTACCAAATTTTTCTTTTGTTTTTTGTAGATGATTTCAAAGTCATAACCCAAGATCTTTGTGACCCATTTTTGCTACTTTTCTAAAGATAATATTTGTTCCAAAAAATATTTAAGACTATCATGATTTTTTTTTTACCTTGAAGTGTCTTTCCATTAGGTAAGGTAGTCATTTCTTTAGTGCATGTAGTATTTCAAACATTTCCTTCTCATAGATAGGTTTGTGTAAATAATTTCCTTTGATTTGACGAATTTCAAAAACAATGGGTCTTACTTCTTGCATTAAAAAATCACCAATTCCATTTCATGAGGTATAATGTTCCACGATAAAGGTTTTTGTGAAGTTTGGCATAACTAAGATCAGTGCTTGGCACATTTCCTATTTAAGATTTTCAAAGGACTTAGTTGCTTATGGAGTCCAATAAAATGCATCTTTCTTCAGAAATGTCATTATAGGTGCATCTATTCTCCAATAATTATTAACAAACTTGCAATAATATCCTTTCAATCTGAAAAATCCTCGAAGATGCTTTATGGTTGTGGGGATTTTCCATTCCATAATGGATCTAATTTTGCTAGGGTCTAACTTAACACCCAAATATTCCACCTCCAGCACTCCAAAGAAACATTTGGAGGTTTTTGCATATAATTTTTTCTCCTCCTATAGTTTTAGCACCATGTCAACATGATCCTTCCAATACTTATTGTATATTAGTATATCATCAAAAAATACTAACACAAATTTTCTAAGGAAGGGTTTGAAAATGGAATTCATCAAACCTTGAAATGTGGAAGGTGCATTAGTAAGGCAAAAAGGCATGACCAAAAATTCATAATGACCCTCATGAGTTCTAAATGTTGTTTTCGGAATGTTTTCAGTATTCATTCTAATTTGATGATATCCTAAATGGAGATCCAACTTGGTGAAGTAAATTGCTCCATGTAATTCATCCAACAATTTGTTAATGATAGGAATGGGAAATTTTTCTTTAATAGTGAGCTTATTGAGTTCCTTATAATCCGGAGACATATGCCATGATCCATCCTTCTTGTACACCAATACTACTAGAGCAGAGAAAGAACTTTGACTAGGTTGAATTATACCGACCTCTAGCATATTTGCAACTATACATTCAATTTCACTCTTTTGGGAATATGGATATCTGTAAGGCTTAATGTTTGGAGGAAAATTTCATGGAATCAAATGAATATCATGATAATGATCACAAATAGGTGGGAGGACTTTCGAAGTCTCAAATACCTTGGAATGATTGTCCAAGAGTTTTTGGAGATCTGGAGAAATAGATGATTTCAGTGATTGAATCTCTTGTGAGAATAATTGTGAAATTACACCTTGTTTTTATTTCTTCAGAATATTTGACATGCCATTAGACATGATCATATTTCCTCTTTTCCCTATGATACCCATTAATTCAACTTCATTTTATTCCAAATAAAAATTCAAGAAAATTTCCAAGGAAAATTTTAAGGATGGAAAATTATTTTGAAGTTTAAAAAATTGGCGAATCTCACAAGTCCCTAATATGCAAACTATAAAATGTTTATTGATGTATTTGTAAAATTATTCAAATTTATAATGATATTATATATATTGTCTAAATAATGTTGGTGATTTTTAAGGTAAAATAATTTTATATTGTAAAATTTGGGCGAATCATTTTTATAAAAAAATGGAAATTAGCGAATCTTTTTTTGGAAAAACCATGGAAAATTAGCCCACCTGTGAATATTATCCCCTAAAATTTTCCATGAAAATTTATTGAAAATTAAAACTTATCGTCCCCAAAGATTTTAATGATTGGACTCCTAGTACAACATCAACACCACCCATTAGAATGCAAAGGATTGGAATTTTCAATACATATTCCCCCATGGATAGCTTGATACTATGGCACTTTCCAGAGCAATTTATAGTTCCTCCATTTTCAACCATCACTTGACACTCTGGTGTTGGATATAGGAAACAATTCAATTACTTCGCTATCTTACAATGAATAAAATTATGAGTACCACCTAAATCAATCAACACTATTACCTTTTTCTTCTCGATATATCCTTCTATCTTGAACATTTGAGGAGTGGTAATTCATGCCAATGGATTGCAAGATATGGTTGGATTCATATCTTCTTTCTTACGAGTAGGTTCATGGTGTATATCATCCCCACTTGATGTTTCTTGTTCCTTTTCTTGCTCCTCTTCACAATATATGTAGAATAATTTCTTCTCAGCACACTTATGGTCTTTACTGTATTTTCTACCACAACTGTAACAAATTAGTTTTTCTCTTTTTTCCTCAAATTTTTTTGGTGTCAACCTTTTAGGTTGTGGAAGTCTAGGAGCATCAACACTTCCATGTTTATAGTTGTGAGTGGTAGAATTCCTTATTGCCATAAATTTTTTTTCAACTTTTCTTACCACCCTGAATGCCTTCTTTAATGAGTCAAGTTCCCAAAGGTGAACCTCATGTTGGATGTTATATTTAAATTCCCTATGAAGACATCAATCCTATGCTCCTCTAGAATATTAGTTACCCTAATATTTAATTTTTTGAAGTCCTCAATGTGTTCTGACATTAAACCCTTTTGTTTTATATTTATCAGTTGGATAAAGGTGGTGTTTCTCTTTGTATCCTCATAATTTTTTATCATTTCCTCCATAAAAATTGACCAAGTGACAAGTTTTTTATGAGAAAAAATCCATCGATACCATACAAATTAATTAGATTCTAAATATAGAGTTGCAATACATACCTTTTGTGTATGTTTCACATCATCGAGATCAAAATATTGCTCCATATGTTGTCCAAGTTACCAAATCCTCGACATCAAACTTCCTCGTATCTATATTTTGAGTGTGGTGGTTCCTAAACCCCACATTGGAGTCTATAAAATCATAATTTATTTTCCTTTTTTACTCATCTTTTCATGGAGTACCTTGTCACCATGAGGAAGCAGTTCTTGTAACAACTTTGTTAAAACTTCCTTCAAACTTTCGATATCTACTTTTAAACCATTCTTCAAGCCATCCATCCTATATTCCATGTATGTTTCTAAATCATCCTTCAAAATTTCCATGTCGCCCATCATTTTTGTCTCTAAACCATCCATATTAACTTCCAGTTCATTTTTGGTTACTCGTTGCGAGAGCAAAATTTGTTGCACTTGGTTTCGTAAATTTGATATATCATGCTGCATTTCTTCCTCTTCTTCATGCGTCATAGAATATATT
Source organism: Pinus albicaulis (assembly GCA_034641835.2). Lineage (NCBI taxonomy): Eukaryota > Viridiplantae > Streptophyta > Pinopsida > Pinales > Pinaceae > Pinus > Pinus albicaulis. Next base: position 753,198,203 of record CM076582.1, on the reverse strand, counting down.
TCTAGTTTCTTACTAGGTGTGTCCATTTCTTTTTCTAGGAATTTTGGAACCAACAATGATATATATGCTTCACTATGTCCCTTGAATCACTTCAAACTTATTTTTCAAAAACAAATTATGTAAATTAAAAAAATATACACACATTATTTTCCTTTTTTTTGGAGATAGATATTAGAACTGTTGTATATATGTAATTTTGGCTCTCCAAGATCTGAAATTAGGTCATGTGTTAGTCCTTTGAGTCCGCTTTCCAATTCCACAAGCTAGACCAAATTTGGATTCTTCAAGTTAAAGCTATGCCGTTATGCCCATTATCTCATGATGACTTGATTATGGGTTGGTTTAGTAGAGAGAAATTGTACAACATTCCACATGTCACTGTTTCAACCTTTAGCCCTAAAAATTGTATAAGAAATACTAAAGTCCGTGCAATTTAAGTCACTTTTTATGAAATTCAAATCCGATGCTCGTAGAGGAATTTATGACAATTTTCCCAAGGTCACCTATTTGAGACTGGATTCTGGAGCATGCAAAAACCCTAAATTATTCAAACTATTTCTCTCAAATTGTGGTGAACTAATGAAATTTTTATATGAGGTTAATCACGATTTCATATCCACATGGTAAAAATTTCAGCTTCTGAAACTTCGTATAACAAGAGTTATATAAAAAATTCCACGATTTCCTGTTTGTAGTAGTGAAAGCCTTGAATCCAAAGCTCTGATACTAAATGTTATGTAACCAGTTCAAAAAACAGAAGAAAAGACAAATCAATTACTTAAAAACTATCCTCTTCGAGGTGGAAACTTCCTTTAAATTCATTAAAATGAACAATTCTTGAATGATACAAATGGAAATACCTCCTTTCTATATATAGGAGTCTAAGGGGTCACAATATAATCAGAGCCTACATAAAAGTAATAATGTAAGGGCACAACAATAACAATAGTGGGATTTTATAGTGAAAAACAATAAAAATATGGGGTATACATTAACAATAACAATAACAAGACTACATTATTATTATAGGTACCTAACACATGGAATGTGTGCATGTAGGCCCCTTTCCATTTTTTGGTCTATTTAATGGATGATGAGGAGTATGAGATTCATCAATTTCTTCATACATTATCTTGGGAGAAAAATGTTGTGAGACAAAATATTCCCTATGAGTAGTATGTTGATTGAGGGCACGGGGGTTTCCAGCTATAGAAATATTATGTGCAACCAAGCCTATGGTTGGGTGGAGAGTCTTCCCCAAAATATTTGATTTTTTTAGCAAAATTCAAAGATAATTCAACTTCAAAAGTACAAGTAAGGAATAACGTAGATACAAGAAAGTTATATCTACTCGTGTTTTTTGAAAATTATATGTTAAATAGTTGAATAATTGGGTGTTGATTATTAATAATATAAATTGATGTGATTAGTTTCATATTCAATTCTGGGTTGTTACATTGCATCAAGAATGAAAATAACTAAGAGAAAAAAATTATTAAGGTTAAGATTGAGGCTACAAAATTCTTATAATAGCTATTGTGAAGATATCAATCTTTCAATCCTTCATTTATGAAACAATTCAATAAGCTAGGGAAAAAATACTATAAAATTACAAGAGTTATTACAACATGAGTACTGATTTTGTTCCTATAGAGACAATCTTCTCAAAATCCAATTCACAAGAACTAATACCTTCAAATTGATCATATTGAAATTATACCTTAATGCACAAATTAAAAGTCTAACTGCAACCTATTGTTGAAAATTGTAACTAGGTTAGGTATTCATTGTAATCGTGACATTTTATATTCTTTATAAGAAAGAAAGAGAAAGAGAAAGAAATTATATATATATTTTTTGGAGTATGGGTTTCACACTCAAATTTGAGTCAAAATCACGTTCTTCATGATTTTAGCTATTCTAGGTCTTTATAAGATAAAGAATAATATTGGTCATGTGTCATAGTGTCATTTGAACTCATTGTAATGAATAAAAATATTTATTTTATCGAGAAAAAAACCATGTATAATCCCAAGACGAAGTCAGGCCAAGAGAAATATCAAGTTGGCCTAAAGGAGGGGTATTCGATCCTTAAAAAAGGTTATAAATATAAGGGAGCTCAACCTCATTTGGACACTCATCTCAAGCAAGTTCGATCTGCAATAATGAAGGAGAATAAGAGTAGCTGAGAAGATGAAGAAGAATAACAAAAGTCAAAATTTTGTCAAGGAATATTTTCACTTGTGAAGTTGTCAATTGTAGGAGGAAAAAATTCTATAGCAGTTGTAGGGGGTAGAAATTTTGTTGTAGGGGTCGAAGTTGCAAAAGCAGTGTAGTGGTATCAAAGTTCTGGAAGTTGTCTCAAGGAATATCTTGTTGTGGGTTTTCTTGGGGCTTGGAAGCTTTATTGGCTTAGGTCTTTGGGTCTTGGAAGTCTCTTTTGTAAGCAAATTCTAAAGAGGAATAGAAGCATTTTCTGGATTTTCCCTTGGAGTGGTTTTACCCTTGCTTAGAGCCTATATATTTTGTACTTTGTCTCTTTGATATCTTCATTATTTTGATAATTGATTGATCAAAAAAACAAAATAAGTAATAAATAATCAACTAACATCAAAAGTAATTATCATGAGAAGGAAAAATAAGCTATAATCTACAAGTATCCATATTTTTCGAACATTGTATCAAAGCTAAGGTGCAAGGAGGAGACTAAAGATCACATATTTGTTAGCACTATGAAAAGGGCTATAAGGATGGGTTTCAAGGCTCTTGGAAATAGCAATGCATCTGTCAAGAATTATCTATTGAAGATCATCTCCAAGCTCGCAAAGGAAGTAACAAATGGAAGCTTGTTCTATGCTTTATCTAACATATTCAAGGATGAGAATATATGGGTTATTGACAATTTTTCCTCCATACACATGATGGGAGAATGCAGTCAACTCCAAACCCTATTTAAGGGAAACCCATATCACTCTTTAAAATTTGGAAACAAAAAGAGATATCCAGTGAAAGGCATTGGATCTAGATCGTTGGAGCTTGAGTTGGGTGGAAGCATTCACCTCAATAAAATTTTATATGTTCCAGGTATGAGGAAAAAATTACTTTCTATTTGTTGTCTAGAGGATAAGGGTGATAGAGTTGATTTTTTTGATGGAAAGGTTTTGGTTTGGGGCAAGGGATCTTGTATTAATGAAGCAAGGGTGCTTGGGATTCGTGACGGGACATTGTGTAAACTTTATACACCACTATATTAAGCCCTAATTCACCTATATGTGTGTCCTTATGAACTATGGCATAGAAGGTATGGATACCTTAATTATAAGATACTTCCATATCTAAGTTAAATGGTCAATGAAATCTCTGAAATAAAGGAAAATGAAGGTATATGTAAGGGATATGCTCTAGGTAAGAATGTAAAGAAACAATGTGCAAGTATTGACACCAGATATAAGGAAATTTTAGATCTCATACACTCAATAAAGTATCTTGGTGGGCATCAATATTATGTAATCATCATTGATAATTACTCAAGGAATAATTGGTTATATATTCTCAAGAAAAAGAATGAGGTATTTGAAAAGTTTCATGATTTCAATAATGAAGTGGACAACCTAACCGAGAGAAAGATAAAAATTATAAGGTCAGAAAATGGTGGATAATACACCTCCAAAGAGTTAATAGCTTTCGACAAGGAAGCAAGACTCGAGAGGGAGCTCATTATTCCCTATAATCCTGAAAAAAATGGCATGACAAAAAGAAAGAACTGTAATATTTAAGGATCTGTCAGGGCTATGCTACATGACCAAGATCTCCCTCAATTCCTATGGGGAGAGGCATGCATGACAACTATCTACTTACAAAATAAAAAATCCTCACATGATTATTAATAACATGACTATGGAAGAAGAATTTAAAGGATAGAATCCAAGCATGGATCATCTTCAAATATTTGGGTGTTGTGTGTATATTCATATACCCAAGGATAAGAGGAAGAAGCTAGATCCTACCATTTAAAGGGAATATTTGTGGGATATAGTGCTTCATAAGAAGCATATAGAATATATATCAAGGAGGATTTTCGAAGTGAAGTAAGTAGGGATTTCATATTTGATGAGATCATAGATTACAAGAAATCAAGGGATGTTCTAGTTGACTATGATGAAGAAGAGATACTTATATTTGAGTATATCTTCGAGGATGATGACAACCAAGAACTAGGACCTACTCAAGAAGATGTTGAAGGTCCTTGTGAGCTTATACAACAATTAATTGCTCCAAAAAAATAGAAGATAAATTTTTGGATAAAAAAATACTCTTAAATAGGAATAAGGACATAAATCATCAGGGACATCCAGCGAAAGAAAGAATATGAAGAGGTATTTTAGGTATATTTCATAGATGAAAATGCTTACTGAAGAAGAACCTTCCTCCTATGAAGATGCAACTAAACATCAAGAATGGATGAATACTATGCAGGAAGAATACCAATACATAATAAAGAATCTTGTCGATATGGGAGATTGTCCCTAGGCCAAGTGATTAATATACAATCAATTCAAAGTGAATTTACAAAATAAAGCATGCTACAAATGAAAGCATAGAAAAATACAAAGAAAGGTTTGTATCAAGAGGCTTCTCACAAAAGGAAGGAATTGATTACGAGGAAACTTTTTCTCCAACAACTAGGAATACAAAAATAATATCACTTATTTCGTTAGTTGATGTTATGGGATGGAACATCCATAAAATGGATGTCAATACAAATTTCCTGAATGGAACCATTGATGAGGAGGTTTACATTGGGCAAACTCAAGGATTTGAAATGAATCAAAGGGGTACTCATGTCTGCAAATTGAAGAAGGATCTATATGGATTAAAGAAAGCACCTAGGGCATGATATGCAAGGATGGATGCATATCTATTGAGACTTAGTTTTACCAAGATTACTCTAGATCCTAAACTATATATTAGGGTGGTCGAAGATGAGCCAGTTACCATACTATTGTATGTAGATGGTCTACTAGTTATGGGTATACAACATCAAATTGAGGAATTTAAGAAGCAGTTAGTGGTAGAATTTGATATAGAGGATCCTGGGATTATACACTATTATTTGGGACTAGAGGAATGGCAGAAGCCATGAGAGATATATCTTGGTCAAGGTAAGTATGTGATCAAGATGCTTCAAACGTATGGCATGATGGATTGCAAGCCTATGATGACTCCCGTGATTACCAATTTAAAGGAGTTTAGAGTTCAGAATCTAGTCTGGTGGATCCTAATTGTTACAAATAATTGATTGGGTCCTTGATGTATCTAATACTAGACAAAAAAATTGTTTTGCAGTAAATGTCCTAAGTCAGTTTCAGATGGACCAAAACATGATCATTGGATTGTAGCTAAGCATATCCTAAGGTATTTATGTGTAACTATATATCACTACCTCTAGTACACAAGTAATAAAGTCCAACTCATGGGATATACAGATTCATATTGGGATGGCAGTGAGACATCTATAAAAATAAAAATGGTTTGATGCTTAAGCTTAGGATCTTCCATGGTCTCATGGATGAGTAGAAAGTAGGATACAATTGTTTTGAGTAGTGTTGAAGTTGAATATGTTTTTACAAGTGAGGTATGTCAGGAATTAGTTTGGCTTACTATTATAATTTTTTAAAGGACCGCTTAGCCATATATGGATACATTGTGATAATCAAAGTTTCATAAGATTAACAGAATACCCAGTGTTTCATGCAAAGATGAAGCATATAAACAACAAGTGCCACTACATCAGAAGCTTGGTATGAGATGGGGAAATGAAGTTGTACTATCTACCTCTAGATGAATATGTAGCATACATACAGACATAAGCATTAACAAACAAGAATCTTGAGTACCTACGAGGTAAGAATAGTTTGGTGGATATCTCTTACCTGATTTAGAGGGAGTGATATCAGATAGTTTTTGTATTTATGGGTCAGGAACTAGATTAGGACAAATAGTTGTAAGTCTTAGTGAGGGAAATAAAGAAATAATGGAGTCTCAAGGATTGGATAAGAAAATATATTGGAAATTATTATGGATGGTAGAATCCACAGAAAGAAGTTGTTCCCTGACAATACAACAAAACCCTGTGATTAGCATCCCATTTTTCTTCCTTTTTTGCATATAGAGCCCATTTTTAGGGTTTTTTGCATCCATTTATCAAATATGGTGCAAAATTTGATGCAAAATTTGCATTGGTTTTTGCACCAAGTCTTGCACCACACTTTGCACCAGGTTTTGTGCCAATTTTTGCGTCAAGCTTGGCACCTATTTTTTTTCACGTACTTTTTCATCCCCTATTGCATCCAATTTTTTGCACCTATAAGTGCATCAACTTTTGCATAATTTTTTACATCCTCTTTTGCAATGTTTTTTGTATCCATTTTTGCATGATTTTTTGCATCCCCTTTTGCACCAATTTTTGCATCAATGCTTGTGTCTAGTTTTGAATCTACTCATGTTTCATCCAATATTGCATCTTGTTTTGCATCCACATTTTCATACATTATTGTATCCACTATTACATCCACTTTTGATGTGTGAAAATTTGCGCCTACTTTGGCACCAACCTTTGCACCCACTTTTTCTTCTAATTTTTCATCCATGTTTGCATCCTCATTTGCATCTATGTTTGCATCAAAGTATCCATTTTTGCATCAAGATTAGCATCAGGTTTTAAGTATCATTTTGCATAAAGTTTTAAGTCTCATTTCGCATCTAATTTTGCATCAAATTATATTTCATTCACTATTGCACCCATGTTTACGTCCACTTTTGTATCCATTTTTGCATTTTATTTTGCATCAAAGTTTGCTTCTTTTTTTTCATCTATCATTGCACCCACTTTTGTTGCGCCACAATTTGTACCATGTTTTGTACCTACTATTAAACCCATGTTTGTTTCCACTTTTTTATCCACATTTGCATCAAATATTGCATCTCTTTTTCCATCCACTTTTGTGTCGGGTTTATGCATTAGGTTTTGTATCTTGTTTTGGATCCACTTTTGTATCTACTTCTATTGCATCCAATTTTGTGTCCACTGTTGCACCAACATTTGCGTCCACCTGTGCAACCATTTTTGCATCATGTTTTGCATCCAAGTTTGCATTTTATTTTGTTGTATCCACTTTTGCATTCATATTTGTTAAGCCACAATTTGTGCATGTTTTTCATTTACCATTGCACCCACATTTGTTTCAACTTTTGCATCCCCGTTTGAACTCTCTTTCATGTCCAAGTTTTCATCAAATATTGTGTTTGTTTTTGTGACTCCTTTTTCATCCACTTTTACGTCATGTTTTGTATCTAATTTTGCATCTACTTTTGCATCTACTTTTGTTACATCCACTTTTGTATCTAGTTTTGTGTCCATTATTTCACCCATGTTTGTGTCCACATTTACATTAATTTTTACATACTATGCATCCAAGTTTGTGTCATTTTTTCTTCCAATTTTATGTCCATTATTGCATCCACTTTTGAATCCACATTTGCATCCACATTTGTATTTAATATTGCATCTATTTTTCATGTCATGGTCAATTTTTCCATTTCTTCACATAACATAATGGTCGCAAGTGCATCCCCATTAGGAGGATGACCTAAATTCCCCCCTTGTGGAGGTGCAATATCTGCAAAAATCATGATTTGGCATTGTTGCTCAGGTGAGAAAGGATTGTTCAACACAATAGGTTGTGTGGTGGGATTTCACTAAGTCCTATTCTCATTGACCTCGTAAAAATGTGGAAAATGATGTTTCATATGGCCCCTACCACAAATATTGCATGGGAACTTTATTTTTTTCTTTTTCTTTCCCCCGACTTTGGTGTTTATAGCTTGTGGTTATTTCTTCTCATTCAAAGTATTTTTCTAATTCTTCATCTTTTTATTTACCAATTATTAATGTCTACCTAATCCTGTGGACTGAACCAAGTTAATGGTAGAATTTTGGGGAGAATTTTTAGTTATCTTGGATGCAAGTGTAGTCAACGCAAGAATATGAGAAATAACTAACTAGTTTAACCTCCCAGCGAACTGAATATAACCAATTATTCAAAATTAGAAGAGTTTGGTGCTTCCATTATGACTAGGTCTTTGCTACTTCCTGATGCATAACCTAGATATGGAGGAAGGCCCAAGCATTGTTCAATTTGATTCAAGTGTTTCTCTAGGTTCTTCATGGAAGTTGCAACTCATCCAATACAAGGAATGCTTCCTCCTTGGCGTCATTGGGATCCAACGATACACTACCTAATATAATTTTAAAATGCTAGAAGATATCAAAAATATACATGTATTTGTTTTATCTTCCTCTGGTGTGCGTTGTGTTAAGCGCCTAATATGTTACCTCTCCAACCAATTTTATATCTATAAAAAATAAGTGCTTTCCTACAATTTCATGTTTCACTACCATTATTTTGTCATGAATATTTAGTGAGTGTGGATGCATTACAAAGGTGTTGAAGTTTAATATTTCTATTGGGATCAAAAGCATCCTTGTTTTATGTAGTGGGTCACTCCTCTTCAGATTTTAGTGCATCGATGATGCATTGTAAGCTTGAATCGATGATAACACAAGCTTCCTAAAATATTAACATTGTCTCAAGAGATGAAAGTGAAGGGTAGTGGAAGCTAAGGAGGAGAGGAACTTGGGAGATGAGGGATTTTCTCTAGGATGGATTTAGAGAAGAACTTAAAGGAGAAAGGCCATTCCTGACTTAAAAAATATATCCAAATTGAAGGATAAACCCAACCAAACCCAACTATAATAGTCCAAGTGATGGGTTGAGAGTTTTCATGACAAAAAAGAAAAGAGAAAACAATGCAACGAGTTCCTCGGGGATGCATTGGGAGAGAACACCATAAATAAAGGAAACAATAAAGGGTAGCAAATTATCTATTATACAAAGTTAAAGAAGTATCCATAAAGGAAACCTCCTACGGAATTATTGCATTTGAAGAACAATAATCCATGAATGCTAATAATTGACCACATTACAAGGCCTCATAGCCTGAATTAACATCTACCTAATGCAAATTATGACTGATTCTTGGAGAAAATTCCCACACCTACAAATTATGGGTTTTCTGTAAAGGCATGTAGGCTAAGAATTAAACCAATTACGTCTTTAGATATGCATACCCCAATATCATAACTACTATTAATTTCAACTGAGTTGCAACCATTAAACCAATACTAGTTCCAGAGGGATAGGACACCAAATTGGAGCGATGTCAAACAATCCTCCATGAAAATTCATGATGGCTTGTTAATGAAAATGGGGAGGGTGCATGTCCACATCCTCATCTGTGAGTTCTTAATGGGATGATGAGTATGCACTCTCCCACCTGGCATCTCTTATTCATTCCATCGAGGGAAGATTCATATTTGTAAGTATGACATTTCAAAACTTTATATTTAAATTTATTTAATAAACACATAATAACCTAATATACAATAAACTCATTTTATAAGCATGTGCACACTCCCTCTCTATATATACTCTATGCTATGCATATTACATTAAAAATTAAATAAAATAAATAACAAAAATGTCTAAAAAAATTCCCTTTACATGTATGTAATTAAATGTATTATGAGGATTATTATAAAATTAATAATAATTTTTTTTTATAGATAGAGATGTGAAATTTATATATAATATAAATGGTTGTAGGAATTTACAGGGTAAGTTCCTTAGATCAAACACCAATGGTCACTGCTCACAAACAAATCACAAATCGGTACACTAGTATTTGACGTGGTTAAAACCCTCAAAGAGGGAAACAGTCCACAGCTTGAGCCAACGCGTCCACTTCAGAAAATTTATTAATATGAAAAAGAAAATTTACATAAGCTTCTCTCATAAACGGTTACCGGAAATGACCCTCCATGCTCTTTAAATAGAGATCATGGACTAATCAGGTGTTAAGACACGGATCAAGTATCAGTAATACCGAGGAGAGAGTGAACCATCAAATCACTACATATTGTGACCATCGGATTATAAGTTACAAATGTACATAGTAAAGAAAGACACTTTACCTAAATCTACGCTAGACCAAGTTATACTTAACTATTTTCTATGTGTCGATATATCCTAACATCCCCCCTTAAGAACAACTTGGGATAGGATTGAAGGATTACAAAGGTGACACAAAAGGAGACTATTTCCTATGTGTCGAAATATCCTAACATCCCCCCGTAAGAACAACTTGGGATAGGATTGAAGGATGTACAAATGTGACACAATAGGAGAAGGAAGGAGGCCTTAGAGCCTATCCCCCCTTAATAATAAATTTCCTGAACTCCAAGCATAGATCGAAGTTTAGTAAACTTCTCTTTTTTGAGATCCTTTGTAAAGATACAGACAACTTGATCATTGGTTGAACAATACTGCACTTCAAGAACACGATCATGAATGAGATTTATGATGAAGTGTATATGAAGCTCAATATGTTTCATACACCAATGCCGAACTAGATCTTTACATAATTAATGGCGCTTCTATCATCACACCAAAGTGTAGTTGAATGTTGTTGATGAAGACCAAATTCAAATAGGATTTGATGAAGCCACATGGCTTCCTTGCTTGCTTCAACTGTACCACGATATTCTGCTTCTGCTGAAGAAAGAGAAATGGCACTTTGATTCTTACAAGACCATGTAATAGGTCCTAAACCAAGAGTGAATACATATCATGTAGTATACTTTCGATCATCAAGGTCACCAGCCCAATCAAAATCAGTGAAACCAATCAACAATGGAGATGCTCCTGCATTGTAATGAATCCTGAACTGAACTGTACCTCAAATATATCAAAGTATTATTTTAGTTGATTTCTAGTGATTTTCATGAGGTTGGTGCATAAACCAAGCAACAATACCAATGCCAAAGGAAAGGTTAGGAAGAGTATGGGTTAGATTCAAAAGTTTACCAACAAGTTGATGGTATAAGATAGCATCAACTTCAGGGGTAATACAAGTGACTAAAAGATTGACTCTAGACTGAAAGGGAGAAGGGGCTGGCTCACATTCTTCGATGTGAAAGTGGTGTAAAAGATCACATGCATATTTGGACTGAGAAAGGGTAATACCTTCTTTGGATTGGAAGACTTGAATACCAAGGAAATAATGAAAGTGTCCTAAGTCTGTCATTTCAAAATTCTTTTTGAGGCTAGAATTCACGTGGTTTATATGGTTGGGATCACTACCAGTAAGGATAAGATCATCAACATAAAGAACAAGTATGATGAAGGACTTACCAAACTTTCTTGGTGTAGACAGTGTTGTCATAATGACACCTAGAAAAGCCATTATCTAAGAGAAATCTATCCATTTTTTCATACTAAGCCCGAGCAACTTGTTTGAGACTATAGAGAGACTTCCTAAGGTGACAAACAAGGCTAGATTAGTTTTGGATAAAGCCAGGTTGTTATTCCATGTAGATTTATTCATGCAAATATCCATGTAAGAAGGCAGATTTAACATCCATCTGATGGACTTCCCATTTAAAGGAGGCAACAAGGGAAAGAATAAGGAGGATAGAATTAATTTTGGAAACCGGGGAGAAGGTTTCACTATAGTCAATGACTTCAACCTATGAAAATCCTTTAGCAAAAAGATGAGCTTTATGTCTATCCAATTTTCCATCTGGTCCAAACTTTGTTTTGTAAACCCATTTGCATCTGACAAGTTTTCTTCCCTTTGGAAGAGGAAAAAGATTCCAAGTATCGTTTTTCAATAAGGAACGATATTATTCATTCATATATTCATCCCAGTCTGGATGAATTGAAGCTTCTTCAAATGTGTCTAGATTAGGATTTTCTGGAACTTGAGCCAATAAGGAAGAGGCTCTTTCGAACTGAGAACGTGTATGGTGTTGATCTGTAGAGTCACCGACCAGAGAACCTGCTGCATCCCTAGTAGAGTGGGCCCATCTTGGAAGCTGTGGAGTTGAAGGAATATCTTGAGGAGGTGGAGGAGGATTTTCATCCTTGCTGTCATCATCCAAAATAGAAGAAATGCTGTCAAAAATATAAGAGATAGAGAGAGGTGGCAGATATTCCGAATCAGGCTCGCAGGCCAAAGGTGGCACACCCGCCGAACTAGGCTCGCAGGCCGATATATTTTCATCAAATTTTACATCTCTTCTAATGATTAATTTTTTCTATTTTGGTTGAAGAAGTCTATATCCTTTGACATCTTCAGAATATCCAAAAAAAATGCATTTTACACTCTTAGGTTCTAAGGCTTTATGTTTCACATCTGGAATATGGGCCCAAGCTTCACTTCCAAAAAGACAAAAGTGACTTACATATGGTTTGATTGAGCTCTAGGTTTCTTTTGTAGTTATATTCCTTAAAACCTTAGTAGGAGTGCGATTCATGATGTAATTTTCACAGTGAATTACTTCTACCCAAAAATTAAGACTAAGTCCTTTAGATTGAAGCATACAATTCGCCATTTCTTTTAAGGTGCGATTATTCCTTTCAACTACACCATTTTGTTGTGGAGTATATGGAACAACATGTTGGAATTGAATGCCATGCTTAGTGAAAAAGTTGATAAATTTTTTGTTAACATATTCTCCTCCATTTTCTGATCTTAACTTAAGAATTTGATGTCCAAATTGTTTCTCAACAAAGGCCATAAAGGCCACAAACATGTTTAAAACTTCCCTCTTGAGTTTTAAGAAGTATACCCAAGTGCGTTTGGAAAAATCATTAATGAAAGTTAAGAAGTATTTGCAGCCAGAGAAAGAAACAACATGAAGTGGACGACATAAATCAATGTGCACAAGATTTAAAGGGGTTGAAGCACGACAAGAGACACATTTTTCAAAAATATCCCGATGATGTTTTCTGAGTACACATCCAGAAAAAGCACCATCTCGGAAAGATAGCATAGGAAGACCTATCACCATATTTTATTTACATAGAGTTTGAAGAAAGCGATAGTTTAAGTGACCAAATCGCTCATGCCAAAGTTTGCTCATTTCATCATTATGAGCAACAAAAATGGAGGGAATACATGATGACCCAAAGTTGTCAAAATTATATGAATTTGTGGAATCATCATCAATGCCAGTATCTAAAATAGGTCTAGGATCTTTGAGGTCCTTAATTACAACATCATGAGGTAAGAATTATACTATTTTCCCTTCACCTAAATGAGTTATCTGATAAATAGATAGAAGGTTTCAGGACAAGGTATGAACACATAATACATCATTAAACTGACCATTATCTAAATGAATGGTTCTAGATCCTACAACACTAAGAGATCTATCATCACCAAAATAAATATTTTTGGTGTTGCAATCATTTAAAGAAGAAAACATGGATTTATTTTTGGCCATGTGGTAAGAGGCTCCGGAATCATTGAGCCACTCATGAGAATGAGAAGAAGAAGATACATTTAATGCATAACCAGATCTTGATGCTTGACAACCACAAGAAAAAAGTGTCATTCCTGAAGATGAAGTTGAAGAGTTCTCCAAATTGATGTGGTGCTTCTTCATTGTTACTTTGAAGGCTTCCATATTATTAAGACATTTGGACTCTACATGGCCATCACGATTACAAAAGTTGCAATGTCTATCTATTTTATTCCCTTTTTTTATTTTACTTATCAATTTGTTGAGTTGATTTTTCAGTTTACGGCTGAAATTGCTTAAGACCCTTGTTTGGTTTAGAACCATTCTTTTTAGGATACTTTTTCTTGGGATTCTTTTGATATGGTTTCTATTGGGTTGTTAAGAATTTCTTAGAAGAGTTTCTAGTATTAATAAGACCAAGGTGTAATATTTTTTCTTGTTCTCTTATCGAAGAATGAAAAAAGACATCAAAAGAGGGGGTCTTGTAGGCTATTCCTTGAGAAATGAGGACTTCTCTAGTGGAATGAAAGGTGGAAACAAATACAGAGTATATAGGGCCAAGCTTAGAAATAATGGAATAGATAAGGCTACCATCTTCCTTTTTGACCTTACATCCTTCTAAAAGAAGTCTAAGGGTCTTGAATTTGGACAAAAAAGTTCAATAAAGGAGAGATTATTGGGGTCCAAAGTAAGCAACTCATTTTCAAACTGGTGGGCCCTGATTTCATTTTGAATACCAAAAATAGTATTTAGCTTTTTCATAGATGCATGAGGAGTGTCAATTTTTTGGATCTTGAGAAATAGACATTCCTATCAACCCTCGTGCTTGATCTTGTTTATTTCCCATTTAGTGGCTTTATATATATTGGTGGGTTTAGTTTCTTGGTCCATGGCTATTCTATAAAGCCCTTTACTTCGAAGTAAGTCTATCATGTAGGATAGCCATTGGAAATAATTGGTGTTGTTAAGAATAACCAGGCATGCACTTTCCATTTAAAAAACAAAATTGAAGTTGAAAAGGCTGAAACTAACTGCTCCAATGGAAACATCTCAAAAAATTAGGCTGGTTGAAAAAAACGGCTCAGAAAAAGGCTTATGAATGAATAAGTTATGCCTTTTTGAAAAACAATGTGTTGTACATGTTGAATAGTTACATGAAAGGTTGAAAGTTGATGATGAAGTTATACTTTAAAAAAATACAATACAATAAGCTCAGTTTAAAAAAATACTTTATGTGACCCACTTTTATAAATAAGTGAGAGTCACTTTTACATGTGATTTTTAAATAAAAACCTCTTTTTAAAACTGACAAATTGCCAAAAGGATTTATAAGAAAAAGTAACTTAACAAATAAATTTTTATAAAAAGAAGCTTGAGAAACAGACTTGAACTCAATACCTCTATTCTCATAAACTAAATTTACACCAAGTGATCTAGTAAAAGGATTTTGTAGTAGTTGGAAATGAGCAAGGGATTTTTTATTTTTATTTTCTCTTTGGTGTGCATGCTTTTTGTTGCAAAAAAAAACATAGAACCCATGCAAAAAAAACTTACACCAGAAATTTAGATTTCTGGTTGGTCTTACCAGCAACTATCTTTTTTTCTGCTATTTCTAATTTCTCGAGATCGCACAAAGACATGGGTTGTTGGGGCCCTTGTTTTGAATTTTGAATGAAGAACAAATTTTTGGGTTGCGGAACGACACATGGAAGCCATGACCAAGCCGCAACTACGGTGAGTAGCGGAGCTACCGAGGTTTCTGGGGAACAGGAGATAGCTGAAGAAAGAAGATGCATAAGAGCAGACGAAGAGACGATACAACAGAAGAGAGAGAGCAGAACTCATAGACAACAAGAGAGAAGCTAAAGAAGAACGCAAGAGGAACTAGCAGTTGCGATGGCGGGTGAATAAATAACTGTCACCCAGCTGAAAGAGGGGACACAGATGTAGAGAGATTGAAGAAGATCGAGCGGATGCTGAAGGAGAGATCGGTTCCAAGCATGATATCTTCATAGTTCCTAGGCTTCTCCTATCTATTTTTCTGTCTTATGAGATGTCTATAACATAATTGTAAGCTCTTCCTTTGGAGCAATGTAACTGAGGATCTGGTTGAAAGTTATCAATATATTTGTAGGTTGTTGTCTTACCATATGAGTTGCATGCATGCAAGATGTCTGTGATGTCTTAAAAATTTATTTGCTTAGTATCTGTTCAATCCTCTGAATGTTCTTACGTATATGATGATGTTTATGCAATCAATTCTATATTAATCATGAGTTGCGGATCCTTCCACTACTATCGATCTATTCCCCTTCTGCATGTGTTCGCGACATGCCTCGGGTGAGACTTTCTGGTCTCTAGAGTAGGGTGACAATGCCAGCATGGTTCTAGACTACAACGGATTCCCTTGTTGGCCCCAATCTCTGAACCTGGGTCTTGCCTGCGAGACCTGTTTCTTCGCCAACAAATGGTTCTGTTGCCGGGACCCTACACGTTATGAGGGGAACTAGATCATGGTATCGAGGGTCTTTGAAGGAGAAATACGGAGATGGTGGGATAACCATCTGGATCAGTTTATTTCTCAGCAAGCGGAGTTGACGAATCAAAAAGAGAAGGTGATCAAGGATCTCATCCTTTTCTCGAATTCTGCTAATGATACCTACGAGATCCTCTGGGGAAAATTCCCTAGCGAACTCTATAATTGGTTGTGGAGGTTGCAGACTAAGGTACCTATGGATAGCTCGAGGAAGATAAACCGCAATTGGGTGCATGGGGATCTGGTGGCCCTGCACCGGCTGGATACTGAGTTGACCCACGCAGTGGATTTCTGGGTGTAGACCACTTTGGATGGATACATTGTGGAGCTTGCCGCAGAGTGCTACCAATCCTTCTTGAAGGCTAAGGCTATCTTCCGCTCCGAGTTAAGAGGGAAGCTGCTCAAGGAGATTTCGTTGTGGATTAAGGCCCTGATGGTGGAAGAAGGGCTGATGGAATTCCAAAAGTCGAGCATGGAAGCGTAAACCTACAGTGTTGGGGGAAGGGTAGAGGGGACATATGCCGCATGAAGTGTGAAGCAGGGGAGTGGGGGAATGGATGTTGAGGCCGCGAGGAGGTTGAGGGAGCGACGTGCACAACGGAGGGTGCAGATCACCGACAGGTGGCGAGAAAGGGTGATGCAGGAGTTGAAACGATGGGGAACCAATAGGAAGAACCAAGAGGAGGCGCCTCAGAGGATAGGAATTATGGAAACCCAGGCGGGTACCTTAGAGAGGGAAGGAACCACTGTGGGAGTGCGGCGCGTGCATGGGAGCCTAGCTAGGAGAGGAAGGGAGACGACGACTGATGAAGATGGTGCAGGTGTGTAGCCCGAAGAGAGTTTCGATGGCAAATGGTGCATCGTGATGTAGCGGTTATTTCAAGAGCGGACGAAATTCATCTCTCTAGGCAACCCTACTTCCCAAAATTTGCACGGCAAGGACCCATACGTTCCCCTGGTACTCTATCAACCTTTAAGTAATATTTTCATTAAGTTGCAAGCATTGAGTCGATTGCACAGAAGTTCATTGTCGACAATGACACATGTTATTATCAGCGTCACTAGTAGTATTTCATTTCCCAGTGGTATAGTCATGCAACCAGGACCCGGATGGTTTATCTTGGTCACCCCTTCGCAAGTAAATATGGCTGGGTCATTCACCCAGTATCCAGAATTTTATAGCTGTGGTAACGATGATGTAGAGCAACACTAGTATCTCTGCGAAGCCATATGGAGGGCCAGGCAGACACCAGACGCAGGGAAGCTAATAAAGTTCAAAACCACGCTCAGAGAAAGGGCTCTGCAATGGTTCGTCAAGTGGTCCGAGGCCCATCCTAATCCAGAAATTGTGAACGTCAAGTGGGATTTTTTTTGAGAATTTAAGCTCCCCCAAACAGACCAGCAGGGTCTGTTTGAGCTCTAGGAGATTAAGCAGA
Source organism: Pinus albicaulis (assembly GCA_034641835.2). Lineage (NCBI taxonomy): Eukaryota > Viridiplantae > Streptophyta > Pinopsida > Pinales > Pinaceae > Pinus > Pinus albicaulis. The sequence continues at coordinate 753,180,805 of CM076582.1, read as the reverse complement.
AAGAAGGAGAGACTACATGGGAGCTGATGCATCGGTTTAAAGACGCGATCGGGAAACTTAGCTGCCTGATCGACCCAAACCATCAAAGGGACTGGTTCATCAAGGCTCTACTTCCCTTGAAACGAACCCCCCTCACCCAGCAGAAGATCAACAATTTGCAGGATGCTCTGGAGCAGGCCATGAAGATAGAGGCAATGGCGGGCTACCCTCAGGAATATCTGGGAGGTCCAGCCCCGCAGGATCCCTCCTTACTGGGATTGCAACATCAGATTTCTAGTCTGACTGAGAAACTTAAGGAGATGCAACCTATAAGACCAGCTAGGCCGAATGTTTGGTGCACACACTATCTGGTTGAAGGGCACGTGGCAACTGAGTGTCCCCGGTTGCATAGCTCGGTGTGGGGCCCTCAGTCGTGGCAATACAAGGGGTTACACCTAGTGGGGGTGGCACGGCGATGAATCCGCGGGGGGTATACCAGTCGCAATAGCCTTACACGGGGTTCCCACCTCAACAAAACCAAACTGCCACGGAATATTGCAAAATTTGTCGGACGATAGGGCATCAACCTTGGATGTGCCCAATATTGCAGAAGTACTCCAATGTCCCAAACAATGTATACTGTGAGTTTTGTGCTTCCACTACTCACAACACCGAGCAGTGTAGAGCCCTCGACGCACTAGCAGACCTATTGGACTGACCCTCCTATAGGGTGAACGAGGCTTCCAGGGGCAGAGGAGGCGGAATGCACGGAGGCCGCACAAGGGGACAAGGTTCGCTGAAATGCTACAACTGTGACCAGGAGGGTCATGTGGTCCGGGAATTCCCCTTTCCCAGATGCCCATGGTGTTCCCAGTGCTGCGTGAACACCCATGCAACAGAGGACTGCCCTGAACTTATCAAGAAGTGGGAGGAACGAGCATGGTAGAGGGGCACAAATCTGGTAAACTCCGAACCTTGTGGAACTGCGACTCCGCATATGCAAAATGTAGCTATTGTGACGCGAGGTGGAAAGAAGACAGGGGAGGACGCTCGTAGAAAGGAGCTGGCACGAGGGATCCGGCTCGCCTCCCCGAGACAAGTGATTAGGCCAGACACACAGAAGAAGTACTTCTAGGAGGCGGTGGAGACATTTGCTCAGCTGGGGGGAGCCAAAGGCCTCGAGGTACCCCTGACGACTAATTCTAGAGAACAAGATGCCACGGGGACCCTAATTGAGGAATGGCTCTAGTTATTCCTTAAGATTGTTGATAATGCTTCAATACGGGAACATCTCAAGCATACCTTGGAGGATGTACTGCAGGGGAATACAGGGCTGAGGGAACCTTTGAACACAACACCCCAGTATGTATAGTAGGTCAAGCAGAACAAGCGAAGAATGGGAAAAGAGTTCCAGCTTAACACGCAGGTTGCGGGATTTCAAATCAGCAATACCATGCTTGACTTAGGATCTGATGTCAACATCTTACCGCGGAAGACGTGGGAGGCTCTTGGGCGGCCACGGCTGACCTACTCACCAATCCAGCTTAGAATGGTGAACCAGTACTGCATTGTGCCAATCGGTCGGCTCGAGGGTGTCGAGGTCGACATTGGGGGGGTGAAGACTTACACGGACTTTGAGGTCATCGACATTATGGGCGACAAGGATCCTTACCTTGCACTACTAGGAATCGACTGGGCTTTAGAAAATTACGCCATCATCGACCTCAAGAAGGAGCTGATGATTTTTGAAGATGGAGAAGTTCGAGTCACTCAGCCTCTCGACCCATATCAAGGCCCGAGATATACAGAAACTGTGGATAACCGGGAGGATGCTTAGATGTTGGATAACCTTTATCAGATGACAGCAGGGAAACGGGAGGACTATATTAACTCGACCGCAACCGGTTCTATCAGTTGGCACAGTGTCCAAAGCTCAAAGCTGGGATCGGAACTAGCCTGGGAAGACTGGTAGCAAGGTGGGTATGAGACCGTCACACGGAGATGTGCCAACATTTCCCGAGTCCGTTGGATTGGCACTGAGCTCAGGGAGTACCCCACCCCGTCGAACATGCAAGCCATCAATACCTTTATTGCAAAGGTTGAAGACATAGTACTAGAAGGACGCAGGCTACCACTTTTGGACGTAGCACTACAGTCCACATCAGCCAGGTGGTGGAAAAATCACCGCAACACCCTGTCGCGGTGGAGTTGTGTGGTGGAGGCTTTGAGGGCACGGTTCAAAGAAGACGAAGGCCCTCGAAGAAGGCACAAGTACCAAGGTACTTCTGATCCGAGGGACCACCTGAAAACCTATGAGGCACAGTGGCAAAGTATAGGATATCCGAAAGAGTTGTGGGTACATCAGTTCATCCACTCCTTAGATACAATTCCCCATGCATGGTACTTAGAAGAAGAGCGAAAAAGAGGGACCAGCTCTTGGCAGGAAGTCGCGTACAAATTTTTTCAGTGCTTTTCGTTCGAAGGGGAGACAAAGCTGGTGTCCCAGGAACTACAGGCCATCAAGGGGGTACTATTTCTTGGTGATTCAGGGACCAACGGGAGAAAATTAGCACCAAATTCAGAGGGCAGGCGTGAGCTAGCTTGCCAACGGGTCGACGGCAAGCCAAATGATGATCGTTTGGAGGAATTGAGGCACCTATATGTCAAAGAGTAGGAAGGAGAGCGGAGCATCAAAGAAGAGCTGACCACTACAGGCGTCCATCTACTCTCGCTGAATACAAAGAAGCTAAACATTGACATGGAGGAAAAACCCAAACTGGCTACATTTGGGGACTACTGGGACGAGGAGACGACCAAGGAAATTTTCAGCCTCCTCCTGGAATACGAAGACCTATTCCCTTCATCAGTTTCAGACTTAAAAGGCATCAAAGGTGACCTCGGAGAAATGTGTATTGTGCTGAAACCAGACGCTAGGCCTGTGAAGCATTGACCCTATCGGTTGAACCATCGGATCAAAGAAAAGGTCAAGCTGGAGATTGATAAAATGCTGATAGCAGGTCTAATCTTTCTGGTGGAAGAAGTAGAGTGGGTGAGTCCTATTGTAATTCAAAATAAGAAGGACAAGTCAGAAATCTGCGTCTGTGTCGACTATCAGAGTCTGAACAACGCTTGCATCCACGACCCATTTCCCACTCCATTCAGCGACAAAGTATTGGGCCATGTTGCGGTGAATGAGGCCTACTCCTTCACTGATGGATTCTCGGGCTACCATCAGGTGCACATTGCGAAACAGGACAAAATGAAGATGATGTTCACCACCGAGTGGGGTTTTTTTGTGTACCACGTGATGCCATTCCGGTTGAAGAACGCCCCTGCGGTGTTTTCTCGGATCATCATCGCTACTTTCTGGGAGTAAATTCATAATTTTTTGGAAGTATACATGGATGATTGGACCGTCTACATTTTTTTGAAAAACCACGCCACCCTGTTACGCATCATGTTTGAACAGTGTCGACAATTGCAGATTTCCCTGAACCTGAAGAAATGCATCTTTGCGGTTCCTTTCAGAACGTTATTAGGACATGTGGTGTGCAAGAAAGGGGTCTACGTCAACCCCACCAAGGTAGCCGTGAGTGTCCACATGGAAGCCCCTGAAACGGTGAAGTAGTTGTGGGCACTGCTCAGGCACACTGGTTATTACAGACGGTTCATCAGAAATTATGCGAAGATCACCGCTCCTCTAGAAAATTTATTACAGAAGTCAGAAGTGTTCCATTGGACGGAGGAGTGCAGGATGGCCCTTGAAACCTTGAATGAGAAGCTGGCCTTAGCACCTATTCTGGTTCACCTAGACTGGGATAAGCAGTTCCACGTGCATATTAACGCTTCCAGTATTGCTCTTGGGGTTGTCTTGGCGCAACCAGGGGAGACGATAGTTTACCACCCAGTTTACTTTGCCAGTCGCAAATTGTCTAATGCAGAGAAGAATTACACCACTACCGAGTGAGAGGCCCTTGCGATGGTGTATTCGCTCCAAAATTTCCGCCACTATCTTCTAGGAGGTAAATTCAAGTTCTTTACGGATCACTATGCATTAAAGTACCTGGTTAATAAGCCTGTTTTGGAAGGACGGATCTGTCGATGGCTTCTACTCTTCCAAGAATTCACATTCGAAGTGATCATCAAGCTCGAGAGGTTGAACATTGGGCTCGATCACTTATCCCAGTTGGAAACAGGGGAGAATGATGGCTCTCTTGATAATCAGCTGCCAGATGCTAACCTTTTTTGGGTCGAAGCCATACCAAATTTTCTAGTTGACATCGCAACCTACTTGACAACAGGGCAGTGCCCTCAGCACTATACCTCGCTCCCGAAGCGTCACTTGGTCATTCGCACTGCTAAATACCAACTGATTGTGGGGCAGTTGTACAAATTGGGCCTCAATGAGGTTCTACATAGATGCCTACTTGACCACGAATCCGAAGCCGTGATGTGGGAGTGCCACAACGGCGTTGCTGTCGGGCATGTGGGGACGAAACCCACTGCCAGGAAGGTGCTCCAAGCTGGACTATGGTGGCCGACGGTCCATGCCGATTGTAAGACATTTGTTAAGAGATGCGATGTCTGTCAGTGAATAGGGAAGCCCTCTCACAGAGATGAGCTCCCGCTACACCTGGTGCATTTGTTGCGGCTATTTGAGAAGTGGGCTGTCGACTTTATAGGTCCCATAGCCCCGGTAGCCAGGCATTCGAAGGCCAGGTACATCATTACCGCCATTGAATACCTCACCCGATGGGCTGAGGTTGTGGTGGTACGGGACTGTACGACCGATACATCGGCTCGGTTCATCTTTGAACACATCAGCAACAGGTCTGGCTACCCATGGAGCTTAACTAGTGATCAAGGTACGCACTTAATTAATGAGATGGTCAAATCACTCCTGGACACCTTCATGATTCAACATCACAAAAGCAGCCCATACCACCTGCAAGCCAATGGTACTGTTGAAGCGTTCAAAAAAATCCTCGAAAAAGGTTTGGCGAAGATCTGCAATGCCAAGCGGGATGACTAGGATGAGCGGTTACCAGCTGCACTATGGGCCTACCGAACTACGATGAAGCGCTTGAACAATCAAACACCGTTCCAGCTGGTGTATGGCCAGGAAGCTGTGATTCCCACTTAGTTCACCATACCGAGTCTTTTAATTACCACATCCCTCAAGTTCTCGGAAGGAGAATCACTACATGAGCTCCTCCATGAATTACAAGAACTGGACGAGACCCAGTTTTTGGTCGAGTTCCACCAGAAGGTTCAGAAGGATAGGCAGAAGGCGTGGCATGACCGCGACATCAAGAAAAAAATGTTCCAGGTTGGAGGCAAGGTTCTCTTATATGACAGCAGGTTTCAGAAGTTTCCAGGAAAACTACAGATGCACTGGTTGGGACCTTACTTCGTCGTCGAGATTAGGGATTTCGGAGCCATTCGGTTGGCTCAGTTGGACGGTACTGTTTTACCTGGGTGGGTGAATGGCGCACGCCTAAAGCCCTACCATGACTAAGTTTCTTTCACCTTTCATCAATAACTCTCGCAACCGAGAGAAGTCGTAGAGTAGCATAGATGAATAACTCTCCTGCAACTGGGATGAGAATAGATAGTGTTCGTTGTCCATGCATAGGTCGTCAATAACCACTCCGTTGTGGGGACCGCACCTCAACCGATTGTGGTCGGGGAGGGGCATGTCCAGCGTGTCACCCCTGTAGGATCAGCAAATGCGTCAGTGTCAGTCCATATCATTTCAGTTAGTACTTGTGTCAGTCCGTAGGATTTCCTAGATTTGCAGCTTAAATTTCCATAATTAGAAGTAACCCTGCAATAATAATTTTTCCATAATTCGAAGTAACCTCAACCGTCGCGTCTGCCCATTTCCCCATGCCACCATACACAGATGTCAGAGTAAACTTCAGCAGGCAATTAATCGCATGATTATCGTCGTGGAGAATGCCAGTGGGAATTAACTTGTTATGGGGTCTCATCAACCTCACTCGTGCCAGTTAATTACATAACTTGCATGAAAAAAAGCACGAGAATGCCAAAGCAGTTAGAATTAGAAATTGGAGCAAAACCAGAGCAGCAGAAGTATCTGGAAGCACAGAGCCGAGAGAAGACGCCGAGACCAATTCTGTGAATGTATCAATGCCGAGCGAAGATGCCAAAAGCCAACCTAGCAGTTGTAGAACCGCAGCTCGACAACAAAATTCATAAAACAAAGTCCCTCATTGGGAAATATGACAATGCTACCCTCATAGACGCAAACCTCATGGACTCTGTCGAGTTCCCGGCACTTAAATGGTAGGTGTATATGGAACATTATACCACAGAAGCCGGGCATTCAGTGAACATAATTTTTCCAGAGTTCCGAGGCCTACAGAAATCCTCCCTTCTAAACTTAAGAAATCTCCTCGTATTCGGGACAACAAGACCAGCCATGCAGTGCACCAAGTTCTTACTCAGCCGTATCCAGAACGGGTCACTGTGGTTGAATAAGGAAATTCCAATCCATGCCGAGGATATCCACCAGCTCACAGGGCTTTTAGAGAACGGTCCGGATGTATCGTTTGCATGTCAGACCACTTCCAAGCAAGAAAAGAAGTCGGGAGATGCAGACTATTATGCAAAATATGGCACTCGTTGGGGAGGAAAGGGAGCGAAGATGGAGCTTATCAACAAGCCCGAAATCAAGTTTGCATGCTACCTCATTGCAGTAAGACAATGAGGCACTACACGAAGGGAGAATATACCCTGGATACTATTTCCATTGCAGAGCACTGTGTCCAGGGGGCGAAGTTGAACTGGTGCTCCTTCCTGCTAAAGGAGTTGTTCGATGCGTGCGAAGACAACTACAAGAGGGCCACAAGATTCATTTATGGGTATTTGAGAGTTTCGTTCGCCATGTGGAAGTGGCACACTCCCCTCGTTAGGCTACCGGTGGAAATACCATAGGGCCAGCCTCTAGCGATGAATTTCATCTCGTGGAAGGTGTTGGTTGATCCCATCACCAAAGAGGTTAATGCAGAGGCATTTCAGATTTGGTATGGTTTAATGATAGATGTGATTGCTGGCCAGCAGAGGTGCTCAGGAACCTGCTGGACAAGTACAACGAGAAAGTATGGTTCGGAATCAGCCACAGGCATACCTTCATCTGACAATCTTGCGTGCCGGAGGAGACATTCCACATGCAGCCGCTGAAGTTCCAGCTCGAAGACACAACCTTCCACAATGAAGTTTGCTCGTGGTCGGGGGTCACGATGGAAATTTGAAATGGGGTACCCACTTACAATTTTGATCAGATGCTACAGCAGCAATGGCCTGCCGAGACAGAAGCGGAGGTAGCACAACAGGACTCCACCATGTAGCTCATCCCCCTCATTCGCCACCTAAACACTCAGGTACGCAGTTTAAATGAAGTGGCCAAGGTTGTCTCAAGCGGTGCCGTTCCTTTTCCTGTTTTCTCTGAGTTCCATATTTCTCAGTCCACATCATGTCTCCACACAACTTCCATCACCTCCCCCATCCCTAATGTTTTATTTACTTCTCCAAGTCCGATGACTACCCCGATGGGGGGAAAGAGCAAGTCCACCAACCCCTTAGAAGCTCCTCAGGCCAAGCGGGCCCAAATCATAGAGTCGAGTCCGGTGGTGGACTTCACTGAGGAGGATCCACCTTGGCCACCGAGTACAGGGGTGCCTATACAGGAAGAACCACCCATTGACCCCTCCTAGTTCATCAACATTTGACTTCCACCACCACGTACCATTCCACCTCCGTCCTATCATTCTGTTCCACCTCTACCTACCACTTCATCTGTGCCATCCAATTCATCTGCCACCGTGTCAGACCCAATCATCCGAGATCTACTTAATGGGGACCATGGGGCTGAGGTTGACTCAATTACTGTAGTAGTGGTACCACTGGTCGACCCCGCTGGGGAACCCTAAGTCTCTTTTTCTGATATCATTACACAAATGGCACAAATTGTTGTCGACTCGGCTGGGGCTCAGCCTGAGCCTACTGTATTTTCACAGACCACCCACACAGATCAGTAGGAGCAGCCGGACCTGAATATGGCCGACTCGGCACCTCATCAGACCCCACCGCCGTCCCCTCAAGAGCACTCCACCCGATCAGTTGCCAGTGGGCAACCCCTCCAGAAACGGTGGCCGGATCAAAGCACTTTGGGGGTCGCCAATTTAGAAACATGGGGTACGACTCAGTTTTACCACTTTATCCAAAGGGCGGCCCATTAGGCAGAATGGCTTCATTCCAAACTACAGTAGAGGTGCGAAGAGAAATAACAGCAGATCACCGCACTTACTGAATAGCGCGAACAACTCACAGCCGCACACGGGCATCTACAGGGTCAGATAAACAAAGTGGCTAAGGTGTTTTCAAGGCTATGGCCAGCTTTCGAGGCTCACTACACTCAGCTGCCTGTAGATGTACCAGAGAAAAATATTGTAGAGCAGGCCCTCTATCTCAGGATCACATTTAATGGCCTCCATAAAGAAAATTTATAGCTCCAAGCAGCGTTAGCAGCACGGCCAGCGCTGCCCAATCCAGAGGCAGTTTATACAGCACAAATTGTAGAGAAACAGGGCCAGGTCACCCAGATGCAGGAAACTCTCAACTCTGCAGCGCGCGATGCTTATTACCTCCTGAAAGGTCTCCAGGAGTGCTCAACAACCCTTACAATCAAGATGCAGCCCATTTCAGTGCAGCTACAACAACTTTCGAAGGAAATTCAAGATGCCACCGACCCCTCGCGGTTGGACCAGCTCTACGCTCAGGCGGATGCTCTGGAGGTCCATATCTAACAAACCGAGGCCAACTCGGCGATGGCCAAACAAGAAATTTGAGAGCTCCACCCGTCCCTCCAACTCAGCGCCAAGACAATGCAGCAGTTAGCCGCTGAGGCCGAAACCCAAATCGGCACGGTGTTCGGGACTGTATCGGGGCACATCGGAGAGGCAGCTATCACCAAGATCGCTGCAGAGACAGATGCACTATTACAAGGGTGGAAGCAAGCTGTGTCAACCTTCAATGAGCTTAAGGCTTCAGCGTTTAGCAAGGTCTTGGAGTTGGGGCCCTTGTTTAGGCAGTAGACCAAAGGTGCATAGCAAGAACAGGGCATGGGGTCCGATGGGGCAATGGAAATAGAGGAAATTATTTTTGATTGACTCGGGATGAGTCAAGAAACTGTGGTTGGGGCCTGTTGGGGCCCTTATTTTTAATTTTGAATGAAGAACGGATTTTTGGGTTGCAGAACGACACATGGCAGCCACGACCAAGCCGCAACTACGGTGAGTAGCGGAGCTACCAAGGTTGCGAGGGAATAGGAGATAGCTGAAGAAAGCAGATGCATAAGAGCAGATGAAGAGATGATACAGCAGAAGACAGAGAGCATAACTCATAGACAACAAGAGAGAAGCTGAAGAAGAACGCAAGAGGGACTAGCAGTTGCGATGGCGGGTGAATAAATATCCGTCACCTAGCCGAAAGAAGGGACACGGATGTAGAGAGATTGAAGAATATCGAGTAGATGCTACATGAGAGATCGGTTCTGAGCATGATATCTTCATATTTCCTAGGCTTCTCCTATCTATTTTTCTGTCTTATGAGACGTCTGTAATAGAATTGTAAGCTCTTCCTTTGGAGCGATGTAACTGAGGATCTGGTTGAAAGTTATTAATATATTTGCAGGTTGTTGTCTTACCATATGAGTTGCATGCATGCAAGATTTCTATGATGTCTTAACATTTTATTTGCTTAGTATCTATTCAATCCTCTGAATTTTCTTGCGTATATGATGATGTTTATGCAATCAATTCTATATTAATCATGAGTTGCGGATCCTTCCACTACTATCGATCTATTCCCCTTCTGCATGTGGTCGTGGCACGCCTCGGGTGAGACTCTCTGCTCTCCGGAGTAGGGTGATAATGCCGGCGTGGTTCTAGACTATAGCGGATTCCCTTGTTGGCCCCAATATCTGAACCTGGGTCTTGCCTGTGAGACCTGTTTCTTCGCCAACACAGGTAAAGAGCATAATTAGAAAAAAAATCTCATCTTCCTGTTTCTGATTTGCCAAGATTGCACATAGCGTAGAGCAAAGAGAATACACAGAGAAGAGGGTATAGACCAGGCAATAAAAAAAAATAATAAACTAAAATAAACAGAGGGAATCAAAATAAACAAAAGGATTAATAAATATAACTGCAAAAAATATACTTTATACCTCGAGGTTGAAAATGACATAACTTGGGCAATCGAAAACCTTTTTACATGAAATGAAAGGGTTCCTCACTACAACAGATGCTCTAGACACAACAAAGTAGTTCTCTCAGCCCGAAAATGGTCAGAAATAATAGATCTAGAAAACGAAAGTCGAATGCAGTCAAACCAGCTTCGAATTTGGATCAACAACGGCTGTGGCCCTTAAAACGGTTTTGATACCATATAGGAATTTACAGTGTAAGTTCCTTAGATCAAACACCAATGGTCACCACTCAAAAACATATCAGAAATTAGTACACCAATATTTGAAGCGGTTAAAACCCTCGAAGAGGAAAACATTCCATGGCCTGAGCCAATGTGACCACTTTAGGAAATTTATTAATATGAAAAAGAAAATTTACATAAGCTTCTCTCACAAATGGTTACTAGAAAAATGATCCTCCATGCTCTTTAAATAGAGATCATGGACCAATCGGGTGTTAAGCCATGGATCAAGTTTTAGTAATACAGAGGAAAGAGTGAACCGTCAGATCACTACATATCGTGACCATCGGATTATAAGTTACAAATATACATAGTAAAGAAACACACTTTACCTAACTCTATGCTAGACCAAGTTATACTTAACTATTTCCTATGTGTCGGAATATCCTAACAATAGTATTATAAAGAATATGCATGTTCCCATCTTAATTTTCATCTCGAGATATTTAATCCCTCTCAGCATTTGATAAAGCCAACAAAGATCTATCTTAATTCCAAATCTACCAAGTGTTGAGAGGGATCAAATCTCTCAAGGTGCAAATATTTTCTTAAGGTCTGTACTGAAAAAGAGGTTTACATCAATAGAAATTCAATCCTTTTATATGCTTGGTAGGTTCACAGTAAAGATAAACATTTTAATCAACACAATCTCCCCTTTTATTTTACAAATTTAGAAAAACCTAAGTTAATATTAATTTTACCTTACTCTACTTCTATATTTTAGAAAAATAGAATATACCGTCAACCTAAATTAATATATATTTTTGTATTTTAGAGAATGATAATGTACTTTCAACTTGAATTAATATAGATTTTAGTTTTTAAGAACTTTATGCAATGAAAAATCATGCCGACATCAAAATTAAATATTAATATGATCCAAAATATTTTTTAAGAGATTGAATTTTTATTGATTAATCACAACTATAATTTTGGGGTCAACATTTTGAACTCATCCTTATGACATAGATGGAGGACCTAATCTAACAAGAAATAAACAAGTGCTAAGTAGTAGCTAGTACATGTCACTTAGTTTAGATATAGCTAATTGGAGTATGAAGCGATGAGAGGATGTGAGATGATCAATTAAATACTTCATAAAAAATAGAAATAAAAGTGAAAACGTTGTGAGCCCCCTACCTCATTGGTTGTAATGAAGCTTTATAAATTTATTTCTTTGGAAGTGTTTGGTTCAATTTGATATGGAGAAAATTATTTTCAACTCAATGAGATGTCAATTCCAAAAACATATTCATGGGAATTGTACATGATTGATATAGAGTTGAATGCAATTGTGTTTGTGGCAATGAAGGCATGGGAATATGGAACAAAAAATTTAATGTTATCTCTCAAATGAAATCTTATTTTAAACATGTATTCTTTGTTTTGTGGAGAAAAATGGAGTTGGGATGATCTATAATTTGTGATTTAATATTAGATTAATTTTTAAATTAAATTTTAAAGACAAGTTAATTAATATTTATGAATACTTCCTAATAACAATTGTTTTACTATTAATTTAACAACTAAATTATGATTGACATAATTATATAAATTAAATCACTAGTAACTATAGAAGGATATCAAAACACTTAGTTTCTAATCAAAATAATTAGTTACTAAAACATTTCTTGAAATTTAAAAAAAAAAAAACATTAAATTTTTTTAATTATTAAAATAAATAAAATATATCATTACCCATTTTCAAATATTTTCTAAATATTATACTTTTTGTCTATGATTTGTGATTTAGTATTAAAATGGATGAATTTGACACAGTGACTTTGAATAAAACTAGGAATAAAGTTGTAGAATAAACTACTTTAACAAAACTCACACATTAACTTTTTGCATGGTTACTGAGATCAATCTTCTATGTTAGGTTGGGGGAAAGAAGATAAAACAACTTTAACAAACCAATTCAAACATATGAGAAATTGAAGTCTAATCTCTCAATAAATGTCTAGCAACCTTCTAATCTCTCAATAAATGTAGAGCAACCTCCAACAACTTGAAGCAGAATATGGAACTTCAAAGTGAGGAATTTCAAAGTGGGATGAAATGATTAAAACAAACAAACTTCTTGAATTCTTGAAGATCAAATTCTTGAATTCAATTTCTTGTTGTAAAATCAATTTCTTGAATTCTTGATATAATTGGATGCAAAATCTATAAAAACTATGCCTAAATAACATAAATTCAATAAAGTTAGGAAAAAAATGCCCACAAACTAAAAATTGGTAACTATACACCAATAAAACTTTCTTAATAAAATTAGGAAATAAATGCTCACAACACTCTAAAAACTATCATAATAGTTACTAATTATAAAAGTTACATGTGAAGATGAAAAAAATTATGATTAATGTAATTGGAGATGAACATAGAGAAAAAAAAAATAGAAAAAGACAAAAAGAAATGTAAGTCAAATTAAAAAATAATTAATTATTTTAATTATTTGTTCGTCTTTAAAATTTGATCCAAAAAAATCCATAGAAAAAGATAAAAATAAGTAATATAACTAAAAAAGAATTATTGTAATTTTTTTTTTTTAAATATTTTTTGCACTTTAAAATTTGTCATCTTAAATTGAAAATATAGAGAAAAAACTATAAATCATGAAAATGGAAATAATAGAAAAATGAAAGAAAAATATCACAAAGTTAAATAAAAAAATAAAATTAGTAACTAATAGAAATGGAAATTACTCAACATTTCATAATAAAACCTCAACCAATCACCTTACAAATAAATAAATTTAAATAATAATAAAAAATAACAAAAATTGAATTCCCAAAGTTAAATGATGGATAAGCTGCATAATTTTTTGGTCAAAGACAAACTAATAGAAAGACAAAAAAAGAAGAGTATATTTCTTCTTCATACCTGTCCTATTATAACTTTTATATACTTAGACCTAATCCTAATGATGTGATTAATCCAAAAGACATTTTATCTAGAAAGACAAAACTCAATGCTTAATAGCATGCCCTGCAACACTTATAATAATAGGAGAAACTTAGGAAAATCAAAGAAAAAAGAAAGTTATTATTAATTAATCAAAAACTAATAAAATAAAAAATTGTATTTAACATATAAAAACATAAAAATAATAGAAAACAACATAAGGAAAAATATAAGTATTTAAAAATATAAATATTTATAAATATGAATATGTTAAAAGTGTATTATTAGAAGTTATGATTAAAAACAAGAATATTTTTTAATTTGAATGAAAATAATTTATGAAAATTCCTATAAATAAGCCTAAATTGTGGGGTTAATGGTATTAAATTTAATATTAGGTATAAAAAACAAAAACAAAAAGTCAATTTTAATTAGTCAAAAAACTAATACAACAAAAAATTATTTAAACAAATAAAAGAATAAATATAAATATAATAAATTATTAGAAATTATTATTAAAAACAAAAAAACTTTTTAAATTGAATGAAAGAAAGAAAGTAAGATTGCTTCTCCATCTGGATCTTTTATTAGGCTCTTTTCCTTACAATAAACACTCCCAGATTCTCGACAAACTCTTCCCTGAATAGATTATTCCAAGAGCTAGTTGGCTGCATAATTTTCCTTGTTCTCGAAAAAATCTTCACTGAATAGGTTATCCCAAGAGCTAGCTGGCTGCATAATTTTCCTTCTTGTCTTTGAGGGCCTTTCATTCTAAAATGAAATATTTTTTTGTTTCCATTTTTCAGGAAGATCAAAAAATACAACCTCACATCTTAAAATGAAATGTTTTTCTGTTTCCACTTTTCTAGAAGATAAAAAATACATTCTTTCCTCCCACATTTCTTTTGGCCTTTTCTAGCTCTTTGTTTCACAAGGGAGTTGATGAGAATTACTCCTTAATTGAGCAATAAAAATTTTAGATCTACAAGAAATATTGGTCCCTATGTACGCTTTTTTCTCATGATTATGAGTGGGGTTGAACTATTCAATGTAGTACTTCCTCTTTCTCCCTAGCTCTTTCTCCCAAGTATGTTTGTGGAACTTATCCATAATTTTTTTTTTTATCATTAAATACAAACTTAGGCCATCTGCCTAAGGTTATGAATAGCCTTATAAGTAAGGCTAAATCCTGGACTAAAATATAACTAAATCGCAAATAAAATGGTTTTAAATTAGATATTACTTATTAAAAATAGAAAGAAATAATTATTTTTTTTATATTAAATAATTAATAATTAATTTTTTTCTAGATTTTTTTTCCCTATTATTTAATTAATTTTTTATTTTCCTTAGATTATGGTTTTTTCCTCATTTTTTATTGGTAAATTTCCTTCCTAATCTCTTTTTTCACTGCTTATCTATCTATCTATTTTTGCTTATAATAAGTGCATAACTAAGAAGGAGAAGAAGCATTTTTTCACTCCTTATATACCTATCTACTATATATATATCTATTTTTGCTTATAATAAGTGCATAACTAAGAAGCATAAGAAGCATATGAGGTTCTAGTATGTTACACTTATTCTAGATACTTCAAAGATTAGAGATTTTTTATTGTTGTGGAATGCGTATATCCATTGCTACATCTAGTTTTCCAATAAAGGGTTTGATATATCCAATTTGCTAATACAGACATTTGCTAGAAGGGTTTTTTATATCTAGTTCACATATTCAAGGGTTTGTGAGAAGAGTTTGCTCGATCTAGTTTGTTGATACAAGGGTTTTCTAGATCCAATTCATTGATAGAGGGGTTTGCTAGATTTAATTCAGTGATACAAGTGATTTCTATAGCTAATTTTTTGAGATTGGGGATTTATATAGAAGATTTTTATTGTTTTGGAATGCATATATCCATATCTAATACAACGGTTTTAGATATAAGATTTTTATTGTTCTAGAATGCATATATCCATAGTTAGATCTATTTCACCGATACACAGGTTTTGATAAAAATATTTTATGGTCATGAGATTCATATATCCATAGCTAGATCTATTTCTCTGATGCCTGGGTTTTGATAATGCAGGTCTAACAGTGATAAGAGTTCCGTAACTCAGAAGCAGAAGAAGAATTAATGTTTGAGCACCAAGTTTTCTTGACTTGGTTCAATTACTTCAGAGCATAAATGATTTTTATTGTTGTGAAATGTATATGTCCATAGTAGCTATAGCTACATAATACATGTGTTTTAATAAAAAAAAATTTCATCTGTAGAGTTGTAGCCACATTAACTAATTAATTAATGCTTTTGTCATGTTCTAAACATATAGCCTCCTTTCCGCCAAAGTCTTCTTCCACAAGAATGGCCTGGCATTTACCTGCTGTTTTGTTCACTTGATGGCCTTTTCAATCACGAGATATTTAAATTTATATTTAATTTGTCGTTTTTTATTTATAATGAATCTGCTTAACCCATTCACTAGATAATATGAAATCATGGCTGATATATTGAATGGTTAGCGATTTCATATTATAACTATCAACATAAATCCATATCGTTTTGATTAATTATTAATTTATATTTAATTTTGATTTAATCTTAACCTTTTCAATCACATGATATTTTGATTGATATTGAAATTGTTTTTTTTTACTTCTAATGATTCCGCTTAACCCATTCACTAGATAATATGGAATCATCACAACTCTATTGAATGGTTAGATATCCGTTATTATAACTGTCGACATGGTATATGGTTATCCATATCATCTTGACCTAACAACTAATACAAGTGTTTTAATAATGTAGGTCCATCCAATGGGTTCACACATGAGAAAAATAGATTCATAGTAGAGGGGAAAGACATGCATAATTTTAATGTTATGTTTTTTCATTTCCACTGTTCAAGGCTGCATCGTTAGAATTTGCAAGTGGCCTCTCTTGCTTCCCAATGATATGTACATGTGGAGGCCTTTCCATATCCCACACCCTCCATATCGCTAGTATACATCGCATCCATTCCCCTAGTATATGCCATGTGTCACATCTACTCCATTGGATCCTGGTCCCCCATTGGTTTTCTTTTGGATCTTGTATTTGAGGGTTCAATACCAATGACAGTAGCAGAAAAAACCTCAGATCCTACACCTGAGGCTTCACCACCATCAACAATAGTAGAAACAAACTCGGATACTATTCCTAAGACTTCAACACCATTGAAAATAGAAGAAACATCTGTATCACTTTCAACCGCTCTTTACCACCAGCATTTACTTTTGAAAGGTCAGGCATCATGCATAGACCATCTAAAACATATGGAAACCTTTGAAATTTTCTCCATATCTTAGCCATTTTAAAATACCTCTAACCTTATGTATATGATATTGTCTAGATCATATGGAAAATTTTGGATTTTTCTCCATATCTCAACTATTTTAAAAGGTCGCTAACCTTATATATATGGTACCAAAAATTTTTGGTTATAAAATTGATGTATATCATACCAGTGCCATTTGGTTACAAGATTTATGAATATGATACTCCCACTTGTATGTTCAAGTTTTCATTTTTTGAATTATGGTGTGATCAGGGCTCACAACCTCATTGTTGATTTAGGTGCTCTGCTCACCACATATCACTGCATTATAAGATTAAATTTTATATGCCTTATGCATATTTTGAAAATTATCAACATTATTTTGATGGAGAATTATTATGTATGATGATATTATTATATGTGGACGGATGTTTTGAATTTAATTTAGAATAATTTTATTTATGAAATATTTTGATATGGTAATCACACATTTGGATTTTAGTTGATTTGATTAAAGACACCGATTATATTATTAGTATTATCTTGTTACTTTATATATGTTTTGAAAATTGTCAACGCTTTTTTATGAAGAATTATTATGCATGACGACATTACTATTTTTGGATGGATGTTGTGAATTTATGTTAGAATAATGATATTTGTGATAGGTGTTGATTTGGTAGTCATATATGTATAATGAAAATTTTCAATGATTTTTTGATGGAGAATTATTATATATGATGGTAGTGCTATTTCTTTGATGGATGTTTTCAATTTCCTTTAAATTTATTTACAAAAATTATGTTATCAATTTGAATTGTGATATCTTATTTAATGATATTTATAAATTGTAATATATTTCACTATGTAATTGAAATCAATAAAATGAACCCATAAAGGGGGTCACAAATGGGTAAAAAAATTTACACTCTAAACAAGAAGCCAAATGTGGATGTAACCATGGATGAAAAATTGTAAGTATAATTGGATGTTAAACTATGCATCAAGGAAAGATGAAAATAAGGACACAAAAATGGATTTAAACTAGAAGTAAAAAAATGTGTAACACTAGACATAGGAGGGAATATAACATGGCATAAAAAGGGATACCGGACCGGGTGCAAACAAGGATGAAAAAATGGACATGAAACTAGATGAAAAAAAGGAAAAACAACTAGACATAATTTTGAATGCAAAAGGGGATGCCAAGTTAGGTGATAAAAAGAAACAAAAAAGGATGAAAATTTAGAAGCCAAATGAGGATGCAAAGCCTTGGTGTAAAATTGGGATAAAAAAGGGTGAAACCAAGGACACCATATTGAATGATAGAAATGATGCATAACTAAATGAAAATTTAGACTCAAGTCTAGGGGAAAAATGAGATGCAAACGTGGACACAAAATGAGGAAGAAAAATGGATGAAAATTTAAATGCTAAAAAGGATGCCAAATTAGACACCAAATAGGATGAAAATTTGGATGCCAAAAATGGCGCAAAAATAGGCACAAAAATTGGAACAAAACCAGATGCAAAAATAGATACAAAATTAGAAGCAAAAATTGGCGTAAGACTAGATGTAAAAAAAGGTATTAAATTACATGCAAAAGATGGTGTAGAACTTCATGCAAATGATGGAATAAAAATAGAAGCAAAGAATGGAATAAAATAGGAAGAAAAAAATGATGAAAAAAAGATGCAAAAAATGGTGTGAAACTAGAAGCAAAACCCATCGTAGAATCATATGTTGAATCTTGATGCAAAATATGATATAAAAAAGGATGAAAATATGGTACAAAAATGATGCAAAATATGGCACAAAAAAGGACACTTTAAATAATGTACAATATATCCAGGTTTAGCTCCAGGCTGCTCATCCAAATTGGAAACAAATGCATTAAAATATAGTGTTGAATCTCGCACACATTGCATGTTTTATTGTGATGCTCTTTGAGGATGAGGTAGGGCATCCAAGGTAATTGTATTCAAAGAGGATTGATATTATTTGAGGATCTAGGTTTTGGAATCCAATATAAGAAGATTCCTAAAAGGACGTATCTTGTAGACATTCGGATGGGGTATGTTCCTTGAGAGGTGGTGTGGCAGCTCACATAAAGCCTCCAAATATAATGCTCATAATTAAATATTAACTTGTCTAGTTAAGGCCTTCGGGGATAGTGTTTGTTATGATAAAGATTCTTGAAAAAAACATGGCTTATCAATCTGAATCTTCTTATGAGAATTTTTTAAGGTTGATATTCCTTGTACCATGAATACCTCTCTAGTTAAGAGGGAGTGTTGAACAGTGTAACTAGGTTAGGTATTCATTGTAATGATGACATTGTATATTATATATAAAGAAAGAAAGAGAAACAAAAATAAATTATATTTCATTTTTGGAGTATGGGTTTCATACTCAAGTTTTATTCAAAAGCATGTTCTTCGTGATTTTAGGTCTTCTAGGTCTTTCTAGGATACTGAAAAATATTGGCCATGTGTCATAGTCCCATTTGGAATCATTGTAATGAATAAAAATATTTATTTTATCTAGAAAAATCCATGGATAATCCCAAGAACAAGTTGGACCAAGAGAAAGATCAAGTCGGCCTAAAGGAGGGGTATTCGAACCTCAAGAAAGGTTATAAATACAAGGGAAATTTGGACACTCATCTCAAGCAATTTTGATTTGTAATAAAAAAGGATAAGAAGAGTAATTGAGAGGATGAAGAAGAAGAGCATAAGATAAATTTTTTCAAGTAAGATTTTCTTGTCTCATAACTATTTTTGAATCTACCAGTTGTAGGAGGACGAAATTTTGCAGCAATTGTAGAGGGTGAAATTTTGTTGCAGGGGTCGAAGTTGCTGTAGTAGTGTAGCAATATCAAAGTTATAGAAGTTTTCTTAAGGAAGATATTGTTGGGGGTTGGATGGGGGCTTGGAGGGTTCATTGCCTTGGGTCTTTGGGTCTTCGAATTCTCTTTTGTTAGCATACTCTAAATAAGAAGAGATGCATTTTTTTGGGTTTTCCCCTTGGAGGAGTTTTTCCGAGTCCATATCTTGTGTACTCTGTCTCTTTGTGATATTTATTGTTTGATAATAGCTTGATGAACATAACTAAAGGAGTAATAAAGAATCAAATAACATCACAAGTAATTATCATGATAAGGGAAAATAATTTCTAATCTACAAGTATCCATATTTTTCCAACACCTATGACCTCAAAAAACAGAAACAATACAGTAAAGAAAATACCTTATAAACAACTATGTATTTATCAAAGTTTACAACAATGTTTATCGTTACTTCAATATTTCTCAAGAAATCATATTACAAGAAAAAATCAAAAAGTAAAAGTTGTAGCAACCTTGAAACTTTAAAATGACAAGTATGTAAATCAAATTTGTTTTTTTCTTCTGAATTTTTTTTTAATCAAATTCAATTGCATTAAAACAAACTGAAAGTGCTTACAACTGGGGTTAAATTGTTGATTCCACAACTGCCAAATGTTTGATATTCTTTTATTATACAATAGAATACATCCTAAGAGAGCTCTCCTACTCCTATCAGTACCAATAATGATACCATTGATCGACTCTCCCTATTTACTGAGAAATTTCTCCTTTTTATACAAATGGAGCTCCCCTTTTACAGTTTCATATCAATATCTCCTTAGATAATTACAGATCTTGATAAATTCAGTTTGTTTCCCTGAAATTAGCTAGGAATCAAATGGACTGCTTCAACAATAGCCATATGTTGAGATAATGGACAATCTGGGACATTGGGCATCCGATTTGGAAAATAGAGTTTCCCATCCATCAAATATATACATATCACTTGATCTACACCTTATGAATTCATTAGCTGTAGCTAGCCAAGGTCTAACAAGAATCAATGGATGGCCTCCTAAATTATTCTTGGGAGTTAAAATAATGAAGTCTACAGGATATTCCCAAGAATATAGAGAAAAAAACACATCTTCTAATACTCCATCTAATTTAATAACATATATATCTACTAATTGTAATAATGTTGGAGTACATTGAAGAATAGGAAGCTTAAGTTGATCCATTTTCTGTTACTCATGATATTAATGGTTGTTCCAATATCAATCAAAGTGTTTGGAATTTCAATACCATTGATGTGGATTTTTACAATGGGGGTACATGGATCTAGATATTTTTGGACAATAGTTTTCCCCATCATAATATCAACAAATTTTCCTACCGATTAAATCTTCTTAATTTTTTTTTCTTTTACTTCCTAATTTTTTAATACATATATCCTTGATAGTTTTTTCAAATATTGGTATTTACTTTATGTCCTAAAGTAAATGAATTTTAATGCAAACATTCTTAAGTTCATCTGGCATATCATAATCTGATAAAATAATTTTCCTTTATATTCCTTTATCAATTCTAAGTCTTTCGAGAAAAGGTAGATCATGTAAAGAAATAGAAGGTTGTTCTACTAAAGGAACTTCTTTTATTTGTTCATCATTTAATTTTATAATAACATATTCCTTTAGAGGAATACTTTCTTGATCAAGATTTACATATTTTTCATGAATCTCATCCTCTTTAGAATTTTGGTTGTCAAATGTTCGTGACTTCTTTTGAAAAACCCTACCAGATCTAAGTTGGACATCATTTAGACCTAACGAGGATATCATACAAGCTTGAAAATTTTTTCCTTCAACATTATAAAAAATTGTTGATTTTTATTATTGGGGGTAGGGAGTGGTTGAGCAAGAAGTTGATTTGGATTTTGAGGAAATGGTAATGAAATTTGTTGATTTGGATTTTGACATTGAGGAGGTTGAGTGGGTTGACGAGGATAATATTTTGGTGGAAAAGAATGATAAAATTTTTGGAATTTAGGAAATTGAGGATATTTTCCATGAGGATTTTTCCAAACTTGGGCCCAAGATGGATTTTGAGATTGTGGGGGCCAAGGCTGCCAAGGCATAGGTGCACTCAAATTATTTTTTGGTTATGCATATGATTAAGTATTTAAACCTTGAGTCATATTTGGTTTTTGATTTTTCCATGGTCTTTTAGCTACAAAACAAAGAGATTAAACTTGGCTTGTTCCAAATTCATCTTGAAAGAAAAATTTAAGACCGGGTATTGAGGGACACTCCTGAGTATTATGATTTTCATCACATATGACACAAATTTCTACACTATCAAGGGGACATTCTATTAAGCCATGCTTCTTCCTACATCTGGGACAAAATATAGATAGCGCAACATTGTTCATCTTTTTTATTATTTTGTATCTTAAGAGTATCTAGTTGTTCACTAAGACTCCCTAGTAAATATGTTTTGAAATTATCAATAAAATTGCCTATTTTAGCTCTAATTACTGTTCCAGTTACATATTCACTATTTTGTACATAACAGGATCCCTTGGATTTTTCCTAGTTCTAGCCTTACCCCTTGAAATATGTGTACACAATTCACAAATTTCTCTAAATGAAAGTTTAGAAACATCTCCTTTTCCCATTAAATTGAGGAGGTCAATCCATTCCTATTTAATGGATTTTAGCAAAAGTCCTTTCATAGTTTCATCATCTAAATTATACATATTATCCCTTTTAATGTTATAGGAAAATATTTCAACTAAGTCTTCAAGACGTTCATCCTCTTTATGCATCATTTTAAAGACTTCATCTTTAAGGTTATAGGGCATACAATAATCCTTATATTTGTCTAAGAACACATTTTTCATATCTTCTCATGTTCTAATTGAATGTGTTCCTAATCCCATAAACCATTTAAGTGATCCATCTTTAACAGTAGCTAGAAATAATTTCATTTTTTTAGGATCAAGATGGTAGTCATAAGATCTACAAAAAACTTTAAACTCAAAAATAAATGTTTCAGGGTTCTCATGTCTTAAACCATGGAAATTAGGGAGGATGGAGGGTGAGATATTTTTCATTGTGGTTGTGGAATATTCATCAAGGATTGGAAATCCAAAAGGTTTTTGTTCTCCTCTACCACCTCGACCACCTCTACCCCCACCTCCATCTCTATTTCCTCCTCTGCATCTTCCTCCTCCAATCCTAAGTTCACCATTAACATTATTTACTTCTCCATATCCTTCCCCTACCATTGTAGAATCCTCAGAGCTAATATAAGTTTATATTATTGGATTATCTATCTCTTCTTCTTGTTATTGTACTAATGGTATAATAGAATAAGTTTCCTCTTCTTCTTCACTAGGAAATTCCATTTCTTTCCCTAGAATTTGTTCTCCAGTAGAAGATAGAAATATTACTCCTTTTGTTGGGGATATAGGTTCTTCAATCACAACTTCAATAGAGGAAGTTTGTGAATCTCTAGGTTGTATTTAGATCTATGTACCTCAGGAATTCTATGTCTACCTACTAATGATGGAATCTGAGTTTCAGTGAATGGTGTGGCACTATGAGTTCTAGGTCAAGTGAGTGGTGATGTTGAAATTGAACTTCTACCTCTACTTACAAATCTACCCCTAGAAACCTTTTCTCTATGAATAAATATTTTTTATCATTTTTATCAATATTGAAAAATGACAACCTAAGAATGAAACCCTATATACACCTCCCTTGCAACAACACGAATTTTTTTGGTAAATTAATTATCCTTAATTTACTTCATTAGTTTTCAACCAGGATTCATGTACTTGTGAAATGTATGTGCACTATATATACTAGGATTCCTTCTGTGAATTAAGTGATTCTAAAATTATGAAACTAATTCTAAAGATACACAATTTGGAGGATAATTACGCACATATTATTTCAATTGAAAGTTATATAAATTCCTAATGAGTTGAGCTGAAATTTTAAAAATGGAATATCTATCTAATTTGAAGAATTCAAACTAAATTCTAATTTCATAAAATAAAATGCTTAAAGATCAAATTAAAGGAAAAAAAAATGATTCTACTTTTTCATAATTGAGCACATTCTGCACTCTCTTGCTGAAATATGATCCTAAACTAATTTGCAGTTTAAAGGAAACTCTATTTTAAATGCTTGGAAAGAAAATGACAGTCAATTCTAATACCTACTTGCAGAAGATAAAATTACAACTTAAGAATTGTTACTCGCGTGATTATTTAGCCTCTAAAGTGCATTTCATTAACATCTAAGAAATCAAATTAATCTGTGAAACAATCAAGTGTTGACAAGAATATGCATTGAATAATTGAAATATTTTTAATATTTTCCATTTGTGAGTACTCTGCAATCAAATGAATAATAACAAAAAATGAAGTTATAATGGAAAAAAATTATAGAAAGAAACTATAATGCTAAAAACAAATTAAAACTATGAACAAGGCCTCACGGCTCGACATGGGGCCCTCCCGTGAGTGAAATTTGATTAATGATCACAAGATCTTCATGTACACATTAAGAATAATAGTGACTTATATTACGAAACAAAGCATCATCAATATTCACAACAAAAGAGTTATACAATTTACAATTAAAAACCTTATGTCTCTGGTATTGCTTACAACATTTATACATTTTTCATAAAACAATTTGAAAGAGTTTAAGCCGATATGCTATGAACCACCTTGACACCTACTAGATCAATTTAAATTATAATTTAATATATTTATGAATTGATATTGAAAAATAAATTCATAGGAGATTTATTTCGATCTAAAATCTCAATAGTTGATCAGATCTTCGGTCTCGCTCACTTGATCTTATTTCATTCCTCCGCTACCTATGCTTGATCGCTACACGTAGCTTCCAAAATTTCCTTTGCCTTCTAGTTTGATATTTCTTAACCCGCGTAGCTTTCCAAGTGATGCTAGTAGGTGGTTGTCCATATGGTATCCATTTTTCACCTTCTTATAATATTCATCCCTTTATTGAAGTGTTGCAACCTGCCTGAAAATCAATTTTTCCGCGGAAACAAATATCAATTGTAGAATGTTCATGATTTTGTTGCTGCAATTTTTTTGTGATTCACTAAGAAGAAAAGAATTTAATTATGGATGATTAATACCTTTATAAAATTTTAACTTAACCTTAAAAATATTGATATTGTTATAGGATGATGAAAAAAAGGTGAAATGAGATGGAAAAAAGGATTGTAAAAAGAAACAATTCTATGCTTCAAAAAATTATAAGGAATGGTTTCAAGGCTCTTGGAAATATTTTTGATTTTATCAAGAATTATCTATTGAAGATCATCTCCAATCTCGAAAATAAAGTAATAGATGGAACCTTCTCTGGTTTATCTGACACATTCAAGGATGATAATGTATGGGTTATTAGTAGTTTTGAATCCAGACATATGATGGGAGAAGGAAGTCAACTCCAAACCATATCTAAGGGAAACGTATCTCACTCTATAGAACTTGGATACAACAAGAGTTATCCAGTGAAAGGCATTGGATCCACATCAGTGGAGCTAGAGTTAGGTGGAAGCATTCACCTCAACAACATTTTATATGTTCAAGGTTTGAGGAAAAACTTACTTTCTATTTCTTGTCTAGAGGATAAGGGATATATATATATATATATATAGATTTTGATGGAAAGGTTTTGGTTTGGGGTAATATCTCTTATATTAATGAAGAGAGGGTGATTGGGATTCATGAGGGGACAATATATAGACTCTATATACCCCTATATCAATCCCTAGTTCACCTAAAAGTGAGTCCTTATGAATTATGACATGGAAGGTATGGACACCTTCGTTATAATATACTACCATATCTAAGGTAAATGGTTAATGGAATCCCCGAAATAAAGGAAGACCCTGAAGGTATATGTAGGGGATGTGCTCTAGGAAAGAATGTAAAGAAACCATTTGCAAGTATTGACACCAGATCTAAGGAAATTTTTTATCTCATACACTTCAATCTATGTGGACCTATGGCAGTAAAGTCTCTTGGTGGGAATAAATATTATGTAACCTTCATTTATGATTACTCAAGGAAGACTTGGTTATATCTTCTCAAGAAAAATGAAGAGGTATTTAAAAATTTCAGGAGTTCAAGTATGAAGTGGAAAATCTAATTGATAGAAAGATAAAAATTCTAAGGCCAGAAAATGGTGGATAATACACCTCCAAAGAGTTAATATCTTTTTTCAAGGAAGCATGAATCAAGAGAGAACTCATTATTCCCAATAATCCTGAACAAAATGTCATGTCGGAAAGAAATAATCATACTATTGAATAATGTGTCAGGGTTATTCTACATGATCAAGATATCCCTCAATTCTAGCAGGGAGATCCATGGATGATAGCTATCTACTTATAGAATTTAAGTCCTCATAGTATTCTTAAAAACATGACTCCAAAAGAAGCATTTACAGGAAATAATCCAAGTGTGGATCATATTTGGATATTTGTGTGTTTTGTGTATATTCATATACCAAAGGACAAGAGGAAGAAGCTATACCCTACAAGTTAAAGTACGTCTTAGTGGGATATAGTGCTTCCTAAAAATCATATATAATCTATATCAAGGAGGATCCTAGAAATGAAGTAAGCAGGGATGTCATATTTGATGAGAGTATAGCTTACAAGAAATTAAGGGATGTTCTGGTTGACTATGATGAAGAAGAGATACCTATATTTGAGGATATCTCCAAGGATGATGATGGTAAAGAACCAGGACTTTCTCAAGAATATGTTGAAGGTCCTTGTGAGCATATACAATAATTAAGTATTCCATAAAATTAGAAGAGACATTTTTGGATAAAAAATACTCTTTAAGAGGAAGAAGGACATATCAAGTAAATACATGGAAAGAAAGAGACTAAAGAGGTATTTTGGGTTTGCTACAAACATGAAAAGGATTAGATATAATTTTTTGGGATTCAACTACGTTAAGTAAGTCATTCATCTATGACCATTTCCATGAGAGGTAGTCATAACTATCTAATTTTTCATGATTTTTGAATAGTCCACTTATCACTCATTGCATCGGGTGAAGAATTAGGATTTAAAATAGTGAAACAAATCACATACCATCAATCATCACTTCCAGGGCTTGCACCCGATAACCATGAATTCCTGGGAGGTCACCCATCCCAGATCGCTTCTAGCTCAAGCATGCTTAACTGTGGAGTTTTTCCCAATAATAAAACCCACTTAGCTTGATACCCCATTTGAAAAACCTTAGCAAGTATTGTGCATCATTAACCATTCAAGTGGATCTCTCTTCACTCTTTGTATTCAATCATTGAGGGGTTTCTGCAGTGCATTAAATTAGATATCATTTTTTGGGATTCAACTGCATTAAGTAAGTCATTCATTTATGACCATTTCCATGAGAGGTAGTCATAAATGACTAATTTCTCATGATTTTTGAAGTTGAACCTTACTCCTATGAAGATACAACTAAACATCAAGAATGGAGGAATTCTATGCAAGAAGAATACCAATCCATAATGATTAAATTTTTTTGGGATATTCTCCCTAGGCCAAGTGAAAAATATACAGTCACTTCAAAGAAGATTTAAAAAATAAACCATGATGTAGATGGGAGCATAGAAAAATAAAAATAAATTCTTGTAGAAAAAGGCTTCTCGCAAAAGGAAGGAATTTTTTATGCATAAACTTTTGCTCCAAAAACTATGTATACAACAATAAGATTTATTATTTCATTAGTTGCTACTATGGGATGGAACATCCATCAAATGGATGTCAAGATAACTTTCTTGAATGGTACCTTTGACAAGGAGGTTTACATTGAGTAGCATCAAGGATTTGAAATAAATCAAAGGGAGAATCATGTCTGTGGATTGAAGAAGTCTCTATACGGGATTAAAGAGAGCACCTAGGACCTGGTATGCAAGGATGGATATCTATTAAGACTTGGTTTTACCAAAAGTACTGTATATCCTAACCTATATATTAGGGTGGTCCAAGATGATCCAGTTATCATACTATTGTATGTGGATGATCTACTAATTGTATGTGTAGAGCATCGAATTAAGGAATGCAAGAAGCAGTTAGCAGCAGAATTTGATATGAAGGATCTTGGGATTATACACTATTATTTAGGACTAGAGGTATAAGAGAATCCGAGAGATATATATTGGTCAAGGTAAGTATGTGATCAAGATTCTTCAAAAGTATGGAATGATGGATTTCAAGCCTATGATGACTCCTATGTGTTATATGTCAATTTGGGCACCATTCCCAATGACCTGGTTAACTCGACATCATATCCAAGACCAATGAATAAGGGTCTATCATCCCCTATCATTTAATTTTTTATATTCCCTAAGACAAAGAATAAGACAAATCATCCATGACTTTCATATGCAAAGGTTTCCAAGATTTTAAGTTTATAATATATCATATGAGAGCTCACCAACGCTGCCTCTAAAGGGACTAAGTGCATTTCATATGCAAGTAACCCCATTCAAGGGTGCTTTGCAAAGCCCTTCCCGACATTCAAGGGTGCATTGGTCACATTGGGAGTGAAATTCTCATTGTTCCGGAATCTACACTTGGTCAGTGCCTTCTAGAAGAGTTCACATGTGTCAAACTTCGAATCCATGTGTCCATTTGACATCTACAATATTGGGAACATGTCTTGCCAATTATTGGAAAGTCATTGATTGTAAAACTACATTTAGCTCCTCTAAAAATTGAGCACAGATCTTAGTGTTTGATAAGGAAGAATTTGAGTAGAGAAATGCTGGTGTAATTTCAATTGAAGAATTGATTTGAGTGACATGCTATTGGAGAGATGTGCATTGTGATGAGGCTGGGATGTTGTTGGAGATGGTGACACTAAATCAATCACCGGGTTGTAACCACCCCTTCTATCCATTAATAAAGATTGCTGCTTACTTTCCCACATATGTATCTATATAAGCTCATGCAGTTCATATTATGAATTCCTATTTGATGCATATGGTTCATTTTTTATTGATTTAACTGAATAACTTGAATATACATCTATATTATTTCTATCTTTTGTTGTTTAGTGTTCATATTTGCAGAGAACATTTTGGCGACTTAGCTAAGATTTGAAGCTACATCAAGAGCGAAAAAAGGAGAATAGGAAGCACTTGGACTCCAAGTAAGTTCTTTGATCTGTTCTGTGTGTTTATTTACAGTTAGGAAAAGTAGTTGCAAAGTCTTTAACCTATTGTTCTAGATGAGCACTACATCTAGGGAAGGATGTTTTATCCGTAATCCATAATTTCGCATAAAAATTTGGTGACTCCACTGGGGTGTTTAACATTCATCCTTAGTGTATTTGCCTCTGATTTTATCTATTTATTCACCTAGTAGCATTTACTCAAAAATATTAGGCTTTTTGAAATCCAAATTTGCATTAGAAGTGTGTTAAACAGTTGTATTTTTCCTTATACACTGCGCCCAACGCACTGTTGGATAGGACACAGTGCTTTGCATAACACTGTCTCCCTTTCAGACCTGCGTTGCAATGCACTGTCTCTCTTTAGAGACTGTGTTGCCTCCTGAAACCATCCAAATTCCATTGAATTTGTCATTGCAATTTTATTTTATTTTTTCAGTTTGTTGTTTGTTGTATTTTAAAGAGCCTGATACCTCATATTGACCAGTGGCCTTACCTACCTCTTCCTCCTTTGAAAGAAAAGTTTGTTCAATGTTTATTTAAAGAATTTTTCTTTATCATTGACGACTTAATTTCAAAGTATTTTCATAGATGCATTAGATCCATTTGCTTTTGAAAAGGAAATTGTCATAAATTCTTCCTTTCCTGATAGGAGGAATTGTTGTTTAATTCCTCATTTTTCCTTCAAAAGAGAAATTGTTGTTTAAATTCTTCATTTCTCAAAAGTAAAAATCATTTATTTATATTTATTTGGTGCACTTAGTTTCTTTTCTACATTCATAACATTAAAGGAACTGAAAAGAAAAACCCGCATTTGCATGTAGTGGATTGTGTGTTTTGCAAAAGGAACAATTAGGAAAGCTGCATTTAGTTTGTGCTTTTTGATTTGTTTGCTCTCAAATTGATTTATCTTTCCCTCTAGTAGCTAGGATTTTCATTGAAAAACTAAAAGTGAAAGATTTCTTATCATTTTAGTTTGAATTTTAGGACTTTCCAATACATCATCGCGGCAAACCTTGAAAGGAAAATTGATAAACACGATCAACTTAAAATTTATCTCAATTTACCTAACAAGTAATTGGAACCATAACGATAACATTTAGAAGGTCTAGGCTAGAGACGTGTTTTGGCGTCGCAAAACATATTAGCTGTCATTAAATTGTATGTGATACATTCTGAGTGTGATACCTCAATCCACGTACATAATTATATCATAGCTCATCCACGTACTTTCGGGTATATCGGGTGGTGTTACAGTACAAAAAGTATAAAGGGGTGCTCTCACTATGAGATTTTGCATCAGACAATGCTAATACAGACTTGTGCCTCCACGTACCTTCAGATATATTTGGGAGGAAAAATTTAGGTTGTTATCCATCCATAGTGAACCGAGTCGGTTGCCTTGTAAATTGTGATACACTGAACACATCATTTTGGGAGATTGCCTGCCCTTACTTCTTGGTTCGCCAAGAGGTATTTTGCAGTTCAAAGTTTCTTGGTAAACCTTTTGCCTAGCATCACCCTTTTATTTTGTTTATTTTTTTTTGGTTAAAATAAATCAGTAATCGTGGAAGAACAAAATCCTTTCCCCCGTCATTTGCGTAGATTAGCATTAAAACCACCTTTACCACCAGAAGTTACTCCTGGTCTGCGAAGGTGACAACACTCTACCAAATCAAGTATTATTCTTACCTCTGGTGAAACATAATCTTCCCATATACCAGAGTTAGCTCAAGTTGTTTCTACACATCCTGGTTCGTCTACCGTTGTCGAAACATAGTCCTCACAACTACCCATGGTCACAATCCATCCAATCAGTGAGACCATACCTCCTGGACCTGACGTTTTTCAACCAGAAGTTGATGCAGATAATTTCTCTTTTTTTCCAGAACATCTGAATCCTAAGGTTGAACAATCAGAAGTTGTTCCAGCTTTGGTCATCCCACAAATTTCTGTAGCCATGAAGTCTCCCATATCACACAGTCAACCACCTGAAATATACTTTGGGCCTAACGGTGAAATACTTCCACCTGGTTTAATTTTGATTGAAGAAATCCCACAAGACAAGACACCATTAACTCCAACCCATTTTGGGGAGGACCTTTACCTATACGAGTCTTTTCCTCAATCACCACCATCCGCTTTTGCTGATCCTGTTCCTATTCAAACTCGCATCGATCCAAAAGGGTATACATTTGATCAAGTAACCATGCCTGAACCAACATCTTCGGTTGGGCCATTTGTTCCAATTACATCAGCACCTGCCCTTGCTACCCCGTTGATGTTTACAACTTCACTAGATTCATATTTTCATGGTGGCCCTATGGTCTCATAAGGTTATAAATCTTTATCTAGAATTTTCTTTGGTGCATCTTCAAACCCATGGAATTTACCAATGTCATCATTTGGTATTATAACTGGTAAACCTATAGTGAGTACTGAATGACTTGATTCTTTATACACATCATTAGGGCAATATCAAGTCGGTCCTTCTGGGTCTACTCCTTCAAGTACCATATCAACTGGACTCCCAACATTTGGAGAGCAATAATTTCTGTCTTATTATCCTCCTCATGCTAGGGGGCAACCTTTAGTCACCCACTATGATAGTACTCCGTCACTTTTCGGTCAACCTAATGTTGAAATGAATGTTTGTCAATGGCAGCCCACTCTGCCTATCCAAACACAAACGGTTGTACACTCGTATCAACTAGTTCAACCTATTACACCCACATCATTTCCACTTGTTAATACATCTTTACCCCTGTTACAGAATCAAAATGTTGTACAAAAACCTTATCAAGTGGGTCCTTCAACTCAATACCCTCAAATATTGGGTCCATAGAATCCAAATCCTTCAGTTAATTTACAACAACCTATATCCGGAATCATTTATTCACAAGCTGGTTCACCATTTTATGGGATGTCACAGCCACAACTTGGTTATACCTATCAACCGAATCCAAGTTATTTTAGTTTGGGTTATAACATTGGTGGATAGACCCCTTGGTAGCCTCAGGCACAAATACCTCAGACTTAATTTCAACAAATATCATATCCAAGTTTTGGTCAACATAATCCTCAAGTGTTTGCTTTTCAAAAAAACCCCTATCTGGGTTACCAGCAGCAAATTCCTTATGCTGTTGCTCAAAGGCCTATTGCTCAAGCAATTACATCTTACCCTGGCTATGCTCAACCTGACCTTAATAGATAGTTTCCCTTTGTAGAAACTTTAGAGTTACCAGATTTAAAGCGGCTAACCAATGATCCAATCAACTATGCTTCTTGGTGGTCGGTGATACCTCACAAATTATCCTCGAATATTCCTAAGTTCAATGGAAACCCTGGGGAAGACCCGTCGATTCATGTCATGACTTATCATTTATGGTTTTCATCAAATTCCCTAAATGATGTTTCTGTTCGACTACATTTTTTCCAGTGTACACTCACAGGTCCGGCTGCAAAATGGCATATTGAGTTACCTAGAGCTTCTTTCAATAATTTCACTACCCTAGCTACTGTCTTTTTGACTCACTTCTAGTTACCCATTTGATATGAAATTGGAATGGAACTCTTGACCAATTTCAAACAGACTAATGCTACTCGCATTTCTGATCATATTCATGAGTGGCAACGTCGTTGTAGAATGGTTAAGACATTTGTTCCAGATTAGCTCCTTGCTGAGTGGTTCATTAAGTCCTTGTTACCATCTATAACTGAGGATGTGGCTAAGGGTGGTTTCTTCACAGAAGCACAAGTTATTTCTCATTCCCAATATTTAGACTTGATTTATACTCAGTCTGGCACGCTTTATGAAAAAATTCCTAACGTGCCAAGATCTAATTTTATTGTTCCTCCTCAATTAAAGGACTCTCATGCTGGAGACAGCTTGATTGGCACTGCAAGCACACATCATACTACTGCATCTGATCCTGCACCTTCTTCCAAAATTAATTTCATGTCGTTTGACAAGGGAAAAAGTGACAAGCAACCCGGAAGTAAGAAAAAGGAGAAATCTAAGAAAAAGAAAGCTTCTACTGATCAATCGTCTGGACCTAGGAAACCTCGTTATCCATGCATAATATGTAATGGGGAACACTTTTTTTGGGATTTTTCTCACCGCGCTGAAGTATCAAAGATAATTAAGACTTCCAATGCGTCAGTTGTGTTGACATATCAGTTTCCAAATCCGGACGCAAATTTGGTTGCTATTGATCCAACTTCTAGTTCCCAAGTACTTATGTTATCTATCACAAAACCTTCAACAGATATTTTGTTGTAAATTCTTAATAAATATTATGGTATTTAAGCCACTAATAAAACTACTAACTTGACTACGAATCCTTCTACGGAATTATTACTGCCTATTGCTATTCCTGAATTGATAATCAAGCCACCAAAGGGATTAATTCATAAATCGACATATAATCCTGGATCAAGAGCTGCTCAAAATTATAATATAGTTGAAGATTTGGCTCAATCCCCTTCAACTATGTAGACTCTTGAGGCATTATAAAATTGTCCCTCCCAAAAACCGGCTTTATTGTCGGCTATTGGTGGAATTGATCTGACTAATTCTAATCTTGTCGTCTTTAATCATACGGGCTATGTACTGCAACTACCAACAGAATTGGAATTCTCCATACAAGTAAATTTTCTCAATCACCTTATTCATCATACTATTATTGATGAGGGAGCATCTACATGTATTATGTCTCTAAATTTTTGGAAGTCACTTGGCTCGCCGCGCTTATCACAACCATCAACGACGTTGAAGGCCTTTGATGGAAATACATATAAGCCTTGTGGTATTATTAATAACTTGCATGTTGAAATAGGGGGGAAAAAAATGAATGTTGATGTCAAGGTTGTTGATGGAACCCTTGACTATAATATTCTACTTGGAAGGCCATGGGTATATGCAATTACTGTAATTGTTTCTACATTTTTTAGAATGATTTTCTTTCCATATAAAGGTACTATCACAGTCATTAATCAACTATCCTTCTTTGCCTCCACTTCGCAGGTATTCGGAAGTGTTCCCTTCGTTCACGCACCCCAACTATCACTTCAGAACATTGGTGTAGGACTCTTAAAATATTCCACTCTTATGGGAACCTTTGCATTACTACCGTCTGCGACGTCGGCAGAAATTGCAAGTATACAGACCTGCTACATGATCTCTTCCACTCCATCTGGCTTAAGAGAGAGTACGGATGATTCTGAAATTGTTACGTTGGATAAGTTTGTGCCGCCTAGCCCTATTGAGCTAGCATAGCAATCAATCTATCTGGCTTGGGCGACGAATCCAAAATCAGCGTCGCCAGTTGTTTTGGTTGATTGTTTCTTAGAATTTGGTAATCCATCTGATCCATTTTCCTCAATTTTCTTAATAGATGAGAATATTTTGGAAGCCATGATGTTAGAAGGAAAACCATGGGAATATTATCATCATCATTCCCATCTTCGTGATTATGAAGAAAATCATCTTAGTGAACTATATCACCCATCAATAAAAAAATTCTTTTCAAATTCTTTACCTATTAATGCAATCAATTCTGAGAAAAAATTGTCAAATATTGAAGAAACCATTTCTATCGATATTTAGACCAAACCTGGCATTGTATAAAATATTCATGTCGGTGTATCTTGTTCTCCATCAGAACTCGAATCATATCACTCTCTATTTCATGAATTTTGAGATGTTTTTGCTTGGTCTTACGAGGAAATGCCAGGCATAGATACTAGTATTGTTGAACACACTACTAATATGCATCCTGATGTCAAATGGGTGCTTCAACGGCTTCGTCCCGTTCATTCAAAGGAAGCCGTTGCCATCAAAGTAGAAGTTGAAAAACTTTTGTGTGCTGGTTTCATTTACCCTATTTCGTTAACTGAGTGGGTTTCCAATATCGTTCCTATCATAAAAAAACAAAGAACCATTAGAGTGTGCGTCGATTATCAGGACGTCAACATTTCTTGTCCAAAAGACAACTATCCTACTCCCTTTATCGACCATATTATTGAAAATTGTGCTGGATGTGAAATATTTTTGTTCATGGATGGATTTTCCAGCTACAATCAAATCAATATCTACCCAGAGGATCAACATAAGACAACATTCATCTGTCCATTCTCTTATATGAAACTGCCATTTGGTTTAAAGAACGCTGGGGAAACTTTTCATAAAGCAATGGACTATGCTTTCAATGACATCAAGCACATTTTTCAACCTTAACTAGATGATTTACCCGCGCATTCACAAAATAAAACTGATCACCTGATGCATTTGAGAGCCATCTTCTTACACTGCCAACACTACAAAATATGCCTCAATCCACATAAATGTGTGTTTTGTGTTGGTTCTAGTCATTTTCTTGGATTCTTCGTTTCAAAAGAAGGAATTCGAATTGACCCAATGAAGGTTCAGGCCATTCTTGGTTTTCCTGCACCATCAAATTTAATTCAGATACATAAACTTCAAGGAAAGGCTAACATCCTAAGAAGGTTCATTCCAAACTACGCCAAAATGGCTAAAGGATTTAATTGACTCTTGAAAAAGGGGATTCCTTCCATTGGGACCAAGTTGCACAAGCCTATTTTGATGTTGTCAAGGATACTCTTGTCCAAGTGTCATTAATGTATCCCCCTAATTATCAAAATGATTATTTCCTATATAACGTCATGGCTGAAACAACCATTTCTATGGTTTTGGTCCAAGTAGAAGATGGAATTGAACATCCAATCTATTATTTGAGTCGTAATCTCAATGATACAAAATTTAAGTATTCATACGTAGAAAAGCTTGCCTTGGCATCTGTTCGAGTTGTCCAAATATTTCGCCACTATATCATGCTCTGAAAGACCATTGTCGTTTCAGATTGCAACCCCATGACTTATATCTTATCACGTCAAATTCTGGGGGGGGAATATTTAAAATGGATTGCCATTTTGTAGGAATTTGATTTGGAATTCATCAAATCCAAGTCAAAGAAGTCTTAGTTTTGGCTGAGCTTCTCCGTGACCTTCCCTCCGATAGTTTTGCAACTATGTCAAAACCATCAATTCCTGATGAGTCTCTATTTCTAATCAGATCATCTTATCCTTGGTATGGATATTTCATCATTTATCTCCAAACTCAAACTTTTCGGCTTGATACCTCTTGCTCTGAACAACGACGTATTCGATACCAAGCCAAATATTTTATGATCTTTGGTGATACACTTTATCGTCATGGTGTCGATATCATTTTAAGGAGGTGCCTCACTCATGAGGAGGCCGAAAAGGTTTTAAATGATTTTCATGCTGGGGCTTGTGGTGGAACTTTATCTGGATATGCTACCGCGCAGAAGATACTTCGCGCCGGTTAATTTTGGCCTACAATATTTCACGACTGCATCTTCGCGGTCAGAAGTTGTCATGCGTGCCAGATTTTTTATCATAAAATTTGCAAACTGCCAGCACCAATGCATCCTGTTGTCTCTATGGGACCATTTTCGAAATGGGGTATTGACTTCATGACCTATAACCCTCATTCGTCCAGGGGGCATGGTTATATTATTGTCGCAGTCGACTACTTTACCAAATGGGCCGAAGTGATGCCTACATTCAACAACACAGGACAAACAACTGCATTGTTTTTATTTAATCATGCTATTGCACGGTTTGGAGTCCCATAGGCTATAGTTACATATCATGGGAAGAATTTTCACAACCACATGATGACTGAATTAATTACCAAGTTAGGATTGTCACGTGATAATTCTACTCCTTATTATCCACAATCAAATGGACAAGTTGAGCCTATCAAAAAGATTCTTAGATGTATGCTTCAATGAATGATAGGAGTTTATAAAAGAAACTGGCATTTGATCCTATACTCGGCCTTGTGGGTGTACCAAACCTCGATGAGAAATTCAACTGGATTTACTCCCTTTCAACTGATGTATGGTCTGGAAGCTATCTTTCCAATCCAATGTGAAATACCATCGTTAAAAATCGCAATTGACTTGTTACCTGACACCTCAGAAGAAGAATCGCATCTTTTTAACCTCATCCATCTTGATGAAATTCATCGTGAAGCCCAATTAGCCAACGAAGCACATAAGAGACGTATAAAGGCGCAATACAAGAAAATGTCCAGCCTCACATTTTCTTAGAGGGCGACTTGGTCCTACTTTATGATCAAGAAGCTGATGTAATAGGTACAGGAAAATTTGAACCATTATGACATGGCCCCTATATTGTCAAAAGAGTTCTTGCTAAGGGTGCCTATGAGTTAGTTGATTACGATGGAATTCTGTTGGTGCAGCCCATAAATGGGTTGTATCTGAAACGTTACTATGCTTAATCATTAGCATAGTAATTTTTTGTATTATATTTTATACATATGTTACACCACTTTTTGGTCATCTAACCTGTTAATATTAGATAGACCTAAGTACACCATGTAAGACCAATTTTACCCTAAGTAAAATTGCTTTCACTATGAAAAATAACTTAGTAAACCACCTTTATTAAGTTATTTATGGTCTAAACAGGAAACCCCATGAGGAAATATTAAATAAATCTACATTTTTTTTATTTTCCTCAAGGAATAATTAGTTAAACAACAATTTAATTAATATTCCTAGTCATATTTAACCCAAAACAAGAAAATTAATTAGATAAAAAACTATTTATCTTATTATTTTCTAGGAATAATTATTTAAACCTTATTTAAATAATATTCCTTGTTATATTTGACTAAATCATTCATAAATAATTAAATAAATCATTATTTATTTGATTATTACTCAACCACATCCTTAAAATAATAAATCAATCATTTATTTATTTATTATTTACAAATAAAGGGATTTGACCCAAGTCAAATCATTTTTCCCTCCAAAAAATATAATAAAATATTCCATAAAAGTTGGATCTTGATTTGGTTAATAATATTTTAATTATGCACCAATATCTAGACCAACTCAATATTTTATTATAAATATAAGGGTTTTTCCATTCATTCACTACCTTTTGTTGCCTAAAGATCACTCTGGATCTATACTTTTGGTCTGACTTTGATCCATCATCATTGCCATATTTTTCTACCATTTTTCTTAGGAGCTCCCTTTGAGTTGAATTTTTATCTAGGTTTTCTACACCATCAAGAGAGAGGGATTTTAGATCTGAAGTGTTGAGGACTTACAAGAACTCATATCATTGAGGGGGACTGGTAACATCTTTCTATGTTCCCTTCCCAGGTGTCAAAAAATATAAAAATCCTTAAAACAATCTTGTCTTGTCGATTGGATGCATGGAGCAACTCTTTCTTTTATTTACTGCTTAATGTCTTTTAATGCATAGATCTAGATTTTTTAAGCATTTATCTTGGTCAACTAATTGCAGATCTAAAGATATTGGCAACCATCTTTGTTGTTAGGGCTATTTTTTATGTATGGCTAAAGTGTGTCTTTTTCGTACGCTTGCAATTAAGTTTCATATTAACAATATATGTTGTTGATTTGCATTCACTATCTTAGTTTGTTTTTAGAGTTTTCTTGACATTAGTAATCCACTTTAAATTTCATCGCAAATGTTTGAATCTTCGGAACCATTTGTTGGATATGCTGATGGTGCTAGTCATATTCTGCAAAATCTATCCTCTGCGGCATGGGCCATTTTCGCTCCGAACAGTGAGTTAGTGAGTTTTCAAGGGATTTGTATCGGTAGATCGATGAACAATATAGTTGAGTATAACGCATTGATCAAACTTCTCTCTGATTTCATTTCATTTGGTATTAACCACATTATCATAAGGTTAGACTCACAAATTGTGGTATTACAACTTACTAATGTTTATATTGTTAGAAATCCAACACTTTATATATTTTTCCTAAGAGTTCGACTTTTGGAAAGAAACTTTGATTTTATTCAATATCAACACATTTCTAGAAATTTGAACACATTGACTGATTCTTTAGCTAATCAAGTTTTAGACAAAAATTTGCAACACATGTAAAGAAAAAATTCACATCATTGAATAGGATTACACAATAAACATAAGAAAAATTGACACATTGGTCATTTGACCTCAAAATGTATGCAAAATGTCAAAAGTAAACTAGTGGTGCTCATGGTAACATACTATAGATATAGCTATTATACGTAGTAACCACATCCAATGGTTAGGAACACCTATAGTGTGATGTTGTAGTCGCAAGGGTAACTCTTCGATACGACAATCCGGAATCCTAAAGGTCAACCCCTCTATGTGCTGCTGAGGCTTAGCAATATTCTCAACCATATCAAGATCCTGAAGGACTGCTCTCCCGACAACCCTCTTTGCTGGCTCATCTGCTACACGCTTCGGTTCCTCCAATGGTTGAACTCGACCAACATCTCCATTACATCAAACATTTAGTTTAGCCTTGGGAAAACATAAAAATACAAAAACATTGTATAAACCTTAGGAAAGTAAAAACATGGTCAAAACATTCTTACCCATTGCACCCCACTGAGCACCTTCTGGTAAAGTTAAATCTGGATCTCCTCAGAAATCAACGCCTGCATATGCATACTCATCAATGGCAACAATTTGTCACTAGAACTAGGCAAAGAACACATTCGAGAACACAATGGTCGCTTGACCTGCATGCCTACCCATTATTTCTACCCATATTTCCATCCGTGGATCTCTAGGATTAGACACATCTAGTGTCACATACTATGGATGCATCAGTGGAATCCATTTTGAGGCGAATGATATGAGGATCGAACCATAACCGAAGTTCTTCTTTCTTCCTCCCTTTGCTTTGTTTATTTGTTCCTTTATTTGAGAAAGTACAACTTCAGACCAGTTTAAGACTGTTGGCTCCATACACTCTAGCACGTACTGCATATACGATCTATTCGCTACATGTAGTGTAACGGTGCCAGCAAGTTTTGCGATTGTGAAAAGGATATTTCTCAAAGGCAAATATATAACATCCCAGATGTTTATCTTTCCATATTTGATTGTCTCTGACCCTAGATAAAAATGTTGCAAAACATAATCTCTCACAGTCTCTCCTCCAACAATAGACCTTGAGAGTGAAATAGGCAAGCCTCTCCTCGACAAACCTATAAGAAAGTATAAATCCTCAACTGTTATAGGAACCACTCAGTTCTTAATATGAAATGCCTCGATAGATGGATCCCATGCTCCAACTAAGAACTCCAAGAGTTCTATTTTTTTCCTCATCCCTGACAATCAGAAGTACTTTAACAATCCAAAATCTCTTAGGGCTCTTATTGTGCCCAGATCATTTAAGGAAATCATATCATATTATTCATGCTCTCTTTCCCTCCATGTAATCGTCATTGTAATCTGATGAAAACATGAAATACAACCATAAGAACCATTAGATTCCATTCAATGCAAAAAATTGGGTAGAATGCAAAAAACAAAAATGTATATTGTGCCCAACGTAGGCTCTAGCAAGAGACAGTGCATTGTGTATGTAGGTAGCATTCAATTTAGATGCTATGCAACACACTTTTCAATGTCTAAGGGTGTGTTGCCCTCTTTTAGAGCATAATTTACCCTTGGGACCCTAAAACCCTAAAAATTTGCAGAAATTGGAAATGAAATGATTACTGAATGAAAGAGAGGGTTCATATCACTAACCTAGATCAAACGACAACGAAATCCATCCACAGAAACAATCACAATCAACAGATGAAGTTTGGGGGAAAAATCAGGTTCAGAGCTCCAAAATGCAAATGGTAACTATGGAATGGTAAAAATGAATAGTAAAAACTCTTTTTAATAGTCATTTAATTGTTTGAAAATTATATTTATTGCTATGACTATGGTTTTATTATGTTGTTATCATGAAACGGGTATTTTTAATCCATTTGATGTTGTTCTGAACAGGGCTTACAACTGATGAACATATTAGTCGTGCAGATTTATTTTAAGAATGATCTGACCACAAAGCATACTTTTTCTCCTTATTTTTCGAGCTTTGTTAAAAATGAAAAATGATTTGAAGCGCACTTTTATCTCTTTTTCTAACTTCGATAACAACGAAAAAGAAACCCCTAGAGTTTTCTTCCAGCTCTTTTTAGACTCTAATAATGTGAAAATATTGACGAGCACTTGTCTTTTTGAGCTCGTAGAAGTAAATGAATTGATATCTACTCAGTATAAGTTTAACCCTTTTCCAGACCGAGATAGATTATTTACGAAAAAGGAATACCTTGGTCGAACATGACTAAAGAGGTTCTCTCAGATATTATTTTACACCTTTTCAGATCCGAGTGAAAATTTTATGAAAAATTACTTATGGAGTTTTCTTTCATCCTCTTTTTCAAACTCTCTAAATATGAAAAAGGATCGGGCTATCATTGTCGTTAAGCTCGTTAAAACATAAAATAGCGACGAGCTTGTCAATCATGACAAGAATCGAGTTTCATTCATTGCTAGACTCATTAAATTATTAAATAATGATACATTATTTGCCCGAAGGGTTGAATTGTAGATCAAGAAAATGTTATCCTCCTCAAGCTTGTTAAAAAATAAAGAGGTACTGATCGACAAATGACCGAGGAAAGTTTGGGAAAATGAACAAATTTTTTTACAGTAGCAGGTCGCTCTTGAATATGACACTTCACTCCATCACCGTGACTGTTTGGGTTGGGTAATATTCTTTATGGTTCATTCATACTAGGGATAATTTTAAGGATGGAAAATTATCTTGAAGTTTAAAACGTTGGCGAATTTCACTAGTCCCTAATATGTGAACTATAAGATTTTATTGATATGTTTGTAGAATTATAAAAATTTATAATGATTTTATATATATTCTCTATATAATGTTGGCTATTTTTAAGGTAAAATAATTTTATATTATAAAATTTGGGCGAATCATTTTTACAAAAAAATGGAAATTGGCGAATCTTTTTTTTGGAAAAATCATAGAAAATTAGCCCAGTTGCGAATATTAGCCCCTAAAATTTTCCATAATTTCATACCTATGTTTCATCATACCTTCACTTCGGTTTTGGGTCAATACTGCCAACTAGTCTCAGTGTTTCTAATATGTTCAAGAGAAGTCATCCAGTGAATACTCATCCTTCTGAAATACTCATAAGCCTTCATTCTCATGATAGTCATCCCTGAATACTGCTATATCAATTCATACCTTTGTCTCTGAAATCAGTAACTCCTGTTTCATAATAAGGTGGCTTCTTGTCGATGACAAATAAT
This sequence comes from Pinus albicaulis, assembly GCA_034641835.2. Taxonomy (NCBI): domain Eukaryota; kingdom Viridiplantae; phylum Streptophyta; class Pinopsida; order Pinales; family Pinaceae; genus Pinus; species Pinus albicaulis. The sequence goes on along the minus strand of CM076582.1, from coordinate 753,138,771 downwards.
TATCTAGGAAGTTCACTTAGAAACATTATATTCCAGTACCATGAGGCTTGTTACAGCATCGACAAGACCCTCGCTTCCAGAATTTTGACTGAAATATTTTGTTTAGCGCTAGACATAAAATCATCTATTCACACCTTACGAAATTTATTGCAGTACCTTGAGGGCCATTGACATCAATGGTGGTTCTCTCGCCTTTTTTAAAAACTCACATCATTGGCTGGTAATCAAACGATGTCTTTCCATGTTCGACTACAAATCATATATTTACATGGCTAGACTTGTACCCGAATGATTGAGTGAATGAGATAAGAAGACCCCATATCTAGTTTCAGCCATCCGAGCTATGATTTTAGGATTTTTTTACACATAATATGTACGGTGACCTTACATACAGATCGCCATCCAAACATGGGACTATATTTGTAGGCATGTCTGTATTGGGAAACATTCCAATGTAGACGACTTTCTAAATTATGTACATGTTATTAGATTGTTTATGTGTTGAACATGGGAATGCTTACCCTTAGCAATCATGATCAAGAGGATATATCATGATGTAATGTATTTTAATATTGATGCAGGTTGCCACTCTGCTTCATCTCCAGCCCATCAGTGTAAAGTATCTCAATCAAAATATTGTTATTATTATTCTGACTTCATGCTTTAGGGGGGAATTGTTATAGGTCAATTTGGGCACCATTCCCAATGGCATGGTTAACTATACATCATCTCTAGGACCAATGAATAAGGGTCTATCATCCCCTATAATTTCATTTTTTATATGCCCTAAGACAAAGAACAAGACAAATCATCCATGACTTTCATCTGCAAAGGTTTCCAAGATTTGAAGTTTATAATATATCATATGAGAGCTCACCAATGCTACCTCTAAAGGGACTAAGTGCATTTCATATGCAAGTAACCCCATTCAAGGGTGCTATGCAAAGCACTTCCCAACATTTAAGGGTGCGTTGATCACATTGGGAGCAAAATTCTCATTTTTCCTGAATCTCCACTTGGCTAGTGCCTTCTAGAAGAGTTCACATGTGTCAAAATTTGAAACCATGTGTCCATTTGACATCTAAAATATTGGGAACATGTATTACCTATTATTGGAAATTCATTGATTGTAAAACTACCTTCAACTCCTCTATAAATTGAGCACAGATATTGGTGTTTGATAAGGAATAATTTGAGTAGAGAAATGCTGGTGGAATTTCAATTGAGGAATTGATTTGAGTGACATGCTGCTGGAGAGATGTGCATTGTGATGACGCTGGGATGCTACTGGAGATGGTGACACTAAATCAATCACTAGGTTTTAACCTCCCCTTCTATCCATTAATAAATATTGCTGCTTACTTTCCCACATATGTATCTGTATAAGCTCATGTATTTCATATTATGAATTCCTATTTGATGCATATGGTTCATGTTTTATTGATTTAACTAAATAACTTGAATAGACATCTGTATTATTGCTATATTTTGTTGTTTAGTGTTCATCTTTACAAAGAATATTTTGGTGACTTAGCTCAGATTTGAAGCTATAGCAAGAGCGAAATAAGGAGAATAGGAAGCGCTTGGACTCTAAGTAAGTTCTTTGATCTATTCTGCGTGTTTATCTACAGTTAGGAAAAGTAGTTGCAAATTCTTTAACCTGTTGTTCTAGATGAGCACTACATTTAGGGAAGAATGTTTTATCCGTAATCCATAATTTTGCATAACACTATGATTACCAATTTAAAGAAGTTGAGGAGCTTAGAATCTAGTCTGGTGGATCCTATTTGTTACAACCAATTGATTGGGTCCTTGATGTATCTAATACTAGATCAGACATTTGTTTTGCAGTAAATGTCCTAAGTCATTTTCAGATGGACCAAAACATGATCATTGGATTGAATCCAAGCGTATCCTAAGGTCTTTGCATGGAAATATATATCACTACCTCTTGTACACGAGTAATAAAGTCCAACTCATGCGATATACAAATTTAGATTGGCATGACAGTGAGACAGACAAAAAAGCACAATAGGTGGATGCTTCAACCTTGGATCTTCCATGGTCTCACGGATGAGCATAAAGAAGGATACACTTGCTTTGCATAGTGACGCAGTTGAATATGTTTTTGCAAGTGAGGTATGCCAGGAAGAAGTTTGGTTTAGTAAATTACTATTATGCTTATTTGAAGGACCACTTAACCCTACATGGAAACATTTTGATAATCAAAGTTTCATAATATTGACATGAGACTTTGTGTTTCATGTGAAGAAGAAGCATATAAACAACAAGTAACACTACATAAGAAGCTTGGTACAAGATGGGGTCATGGAGTTGCACTATCTACCCACATATGAATAGGTAGAAGACATATATACTAAAGCATTTCCAAAAAAGAATCTTGAGTACCTACGAGGTAAGATTTGTTTGGTGTATATCTCTTCCCCGATTGAGAGGGAGTGATATCAGATATTTTTTGTATTTATGGGTTAGGAACTAGACTAGGAGTAAAAGTTGTAAGTCTTAGTGAAGGCCATAAATAAAGAATGAAGTCTGGAGGATTGGAAAAGTATTGGAACTTCTTATAGATGGTAGAATATAGGGAAAGAAGTTGTTTACCGATGCTCTTTGAGGATGAGGTATGAAATCCATGATAGGAGTAGTAGAAGAGGATCGATATTATTTGAGGATCCAGGTTTGGGAATCCAATATAAGAAGATTTCTAAAAGGACATACTTTGTAGACATTTAGATGAGGTATAAGACTTAAGAGGTGGTATGGAAGCTCATGTAAAGCCTCCCAACATAATGCTCATAATTAAAGATGAGCTTGTCAAGTTAAGGCATTGACAATGTTGGTTATTATAAATATGCTTGAAGAAAATATGGCTTATCAATCTAACTATTATTATGAGAATGCATCAAGATTGAGATTCCTTGTACCATGAATACCTCCCTAGTTAAGAGGGAGTGTTGAAAATTGTAACTAGGTTAGGCCTTCTCTGTAATCATGACATTGTATATTCTTTATAAATAAAGAAAGAGAGAAAAATAAATTATATTTTATTTTTGAGTATGGGTTTCATACTCAAGTATGATTCAAAATCATGTTCTTCATGCTTTTAGGTCATCTAGGTCTTCTAGATATTTCTAAGTCTTTCTATGATAAAGAATAATATTGGTCATGTGTCATAGTCCCATTTGGACTAATTTAATGAAGAAAAATACCTTTTTATTAAGAAAAAGCCATGGATAAGTGTTGGCCATGGTACCCCTCAAATAAAGAAGTTGGAGAAAGACTCCATAGATCAAGGATCAGTGCGAGCAATGCGAAGTACATTTTGAGTCTTAGGGGATTTGGGGTGGGTCAAAGCCCTTTATTTTGTAAGGGGATGGGAATATTTTGAGAGCGTTGAACTCTGCCCATGGTTTTCGAACCATGGTATTGTAATGTAAAAGACTATATAAGGAGTCTAGGCTAAATCTCGAAGATAACTTGAATAGAGAATTGATGTGATGCACTTGGATGTAACGTTTTTTTGAGTCTAATTTTTTGGTTTTGGATTAGAGGAAAGGCTCTTGCAGCTGAGTGCGCAAGGTGGAATTGATTGTATGAGAAGGATCTAAACATTAATGATGTACTTTTGAAGACAAATCATTTTTTTTAGTTGATGTGTTTTCCTTACTTGTACTTTATGTTATCTGTGCTAAGTAAGGGTTTTGATCTATAATTGCATAATGAAGTTATTTTATGTTTGTTTATATTTGTTTATGCTTGAATAAGTAAGATCGCGTAGTCTGCGAAATAGTTGAATATATAAGTTGAACAATGATGATATAGTTGATAGATTTGTTCTGCAAAGCTATGCTAAGTATAGAAAGGAAGAAAAGCCCTGAAAACACGGTCCATTGTTCCACTAGATGTAGAAACCTAGTTCTAGCATCCCCCTATATTGCCTCGTGTGAGACTTCGGTCTGCGCAAGTAGATTGTTGCTAAAATAACTGGTAATAGTGGTTTTTGTTGGTTCGCATAGCCATATTTGAACTTGGGTCTAGGCCCCATCAAGCCAACAAATGGTTCCATTATCAGGACCAGGATCTGACTGAGGGATAAATGGATGTGGCATCCGTCTAAGAAAGAGATTCAATACTAGGTAGATATAAAAGAACGTGAGTTTGTTGTGAAAGAAAACAAAAATCCACACATATCTACTGAATATTGGTTACAAAAGTATATTTTTACAGATCAGTATGAGATATTTTTCTCGTCATTTGCTAGTGATTTGTACAAATTGATATAAAGACCGGTTGATAAAACAAGTCGTTTCAACAATAAGTCTATTGCGTGAACCCCATAACTGATCAAGCAGCTGAAGAAGACTGATAATGATATCGCAAGGGCTGTTGATTATTATATCGATAGTATCCTTGGAGTTTTTATCACTGAGTTCATGATCGATACCTTGATATCCTACAACAAAGCAGAGCACAACTTTTTCAAAGGTTCACGAGGTAAGTACCTAAATTGTGTTAGGTCCCTATAATACTATTGTAGCCCCTTATTTTTATTGTTAGTGTAGCCCCATTATTTTTATTATTTTTCCCATGTAGTCCCCATATTGTTATTAAGTGCCCCATAGGTGTAGCCCCATTATCATTATTGTTGTGCCCATGTGGTCCCCATGTTTTTATATTGTGATCCCTTAGACTCCTATAGATAGAAGTTAGGTTTTGTCATTTGTATCATCCAAGAATTTTTCATTTATGTAATTTAAAGGAGGTTCCCCCCTCGAAGAGGTTGATTTCTAAGTCTTTTATCTATATTTTCTTCTATTTTTTGAGCTGGTTTGATAACATTTGGTATCAGAGCTTGAGATTCTAGGGTTTTGCTTCTTCAAACATGCCATCCTAGAATTTTCGCTATAACATTTTTTCTACAAGGTTTCAGAAGGGAAAAAAAAACCCATTTGAGCCGAAATCCTGAGGAAAGTCGAGTAAAAATTTTAGATCTTGGTTCACTATATCTTCATAGATATGATCTGAGGAAGTTAGGGTTTTTGCAGGCTCCAAAATTTCATCTCAAACAAGCGGCTGAGGGAAAATTGTCACAACTTTCATTTCTGAAATTAGATTGGAATTCTATAAAAAATGGCCAAAATTTCATAGACTGTATTTTCCTGTGTATATATTTTAGAGCTGAAGGATGAAACAATGACATGTGGCACTCCATACAAGTTTGCGCTACTAAACTAGTCCATAATTAGGTCATCGTGGGAGATTGGGCATAACGTTTCCTTGAAGAATCCAAATTAGGTCTGACCCATGACATTTGAAATAATATTTAGAGGGATACTACAGGATCGACGATCAAATATTGGGAATACAAAATTATAGAGATACATTAGTTTCAATATCGAGCTCCTCAAAAGCAAGAAAAAGGTGTGTATTTGTTTTTTTTTAATTGCATAAGTATTGTTTGAAAAAACAATTTGAAATGATTCCAAGGGAATATTGAAGCATAGATATCAGTATTGGGTTCTAAAATTCCCCCAAAACATAATTCCACACCCATTAATCCCTTGAAAATCTCTACTATGACTCATCAAGAGGAAGAGGCGCAACATGATATATCAAAATTACGAGACCAAGTGAAACAAATTTTGCTCTCGCAAAGAGTAACACAAAATGAAATGGAAGCTAAGATGGAGGATTTGAAGAAAGAGATGGATGGATTGAAGAAATGCATGGAAGATAAGATGGAGGGTTTGAAGAATGACATGGAAGCTAAGATTGATGGTATAGAAAAAAAAAATGAAAGACAACATGGAAGACATGAAGAATGGTCTAAAAGCAGACATGGATAGTTTGAAGGAAGGTTTGAAAAAGTTTCTACAGGAAATGATTCCTAATGGAAAAATAGTAGTAGATGAAACTCATGATGAGAAAAAAATAAATGTTAATCATGATTTCATACTCTAATGTTGGATTTAAGACCCACCATATTCCAAAGGTATATATGAGGAAGTTCGATGGCAAGGATCCTGTAACATGGATACTACAGATGGAGCAAGTCCTAATTCAAACAATATTTCTAGAATTTGATGAGGAAGGAAAAATCAGATTGGAACCTGAAGCAGTCACAAAAAAAACAACTTGATAGCTATTAAATCCATCAATTTTAGAATATCTCATCAAGTGTAAGAACTTACTAGCAGAATACTCCACATGGGAGGATGATAATTTTATACAGAAGCATCGAGAAGTAATCAAGTGTTGAGGATAACACTTTTTTGAAGGAGAGGGGCATATAAGGTCCCTATAATACTAGTGTATCCCCCTATTTTTATTGTTAGTGTAGCCCCATTATTGTTATTGTTGTGCCCACGTAGTCCCCATATTGTTATTATGTGCCTCATATGTGTAGCCCCATTATTGTTATTGTTGTGCCCATGTGGTCCCCATATTGTTATATTGTGATCCCTTAGAGTCCTATATATAGAAGTTAGGTTTTATCATTTGTATCATCTAAGAATTGTTCAGTTATGTAATGTAAAGGAGTTTTCCCCCTCGAAGAGGCTAATTTCTAAGTAGTCGATCTACATTTTCTTCTATTTTTTGAGTTGGTTTCATAAAAAGTTCACTGAAGTTCTGGATTAAAATTCTCTTGTGTGAAAAAGGTGTACTATAAATTTGATCAGATTAATGTTCAGAGAAATAGAACCTGGTACTATGAGAAGTGGTAAAATATTTAGGACAAATTTGGGCACTTACTTTAAAACTAAATATAGTCTATTGTTTGGGTCTGAAGGAGGAGAAAGCAACCGCTCTATTACACAAATATTTGTCACTACCCCTGTACTCCCCATTCCTGATCCTGGAGACCCATAATAGTGACCCCTGTGTCTATTTTCCATCATGAAAATGTGCCATCATGTCCCTTCCAGCACAATGAGTAAACTCTCTGTTGAACATTCCTGAAGGAGCTCCTTGAAAACATGATTATATGGAGCGGTGCGCCCTCGTCATATCTCACTCACGCTGATGGATATTTTTTGGTATAGGGCAGAGCCAATCAATGCTAGAATAAGGATCATACCCACACCAATCCTCTTATGGAAATTAAAGAAAAAATGGAAGTGAAGCTTCGAGATCTAGAAGCTTCGTGGCAGAGAGCTAGTTGTTTGTTTCTAAGGATAGAGTTGAGCTTCTCCCTTTGGGCTCTTTGTTCCTAAAAAAGTGGAACCACCCAAAGGGATAACATTTTTCCCCATATTAAGTGGATCCATGCTACCTCTTCCTTTTCTATAAAATATACAATATCCCATAGATCTGCTAGTTAAAAACAGAGATAGAAGAATAACAAAGAGATATTTTTTGCTATAGGTATCGAGCGAGAGTTGAGACCTTTTTCCCTCCATATTAAGTTGAAAAATTTCTTTGGAGACATGCCTGGATCAGGACCCATTGAAGGAGAGCTACGACATCAAGGCGCAGGTTGTAACCCCCCTCTCTATTTTAATATAATACAATTGATTCATGCTTTCCATTCTTGTCTTTAATGTGTGATTGGATTCTTAGTATTCCTTGATCAACTAAGTAGATTGTGTATGCAAGATATATGTTATACTTTCATGTTTGTTTTTGTTTGATCCCTTGTGCAGATAACCAAGCGCCGGTGATGGCAAAGATCTGACTATGAAACACAAAGGATCAAAGGATTCGAATGAGGATTAGCATCAGATTGAGGTAGGTGATCTATTCACAATCTGCATGCATTTAGAATTTAGGAAAGTAGGCTTCTAATGGTTCCCTGTTGTTACTAGACCCATCCTAGGGCTAGAGGGATCATCTCTATCTATAGAAAGGATTTTTCTGCATAAAAAAATTGTGACTCAACTGGGGGGTTCACCCTCATTCTGAGTATTCAACCTCTCACCTCTCGATGTCCTCTTGATGTGCCAATATGCTATGTTTCCTACCCTCCAAATCCATTATTTTATCACATTGAAATCTCCCCCCAACAACCATATAGTCCATACGATACACCTGGTGTATCGTTTGTGAATTCACCACATCCATCTTGAAGTGCCGCTCGTCAGTTATTCCCGATGGATTTTGAAGGAGAGGTTTCATCCCCCATGGAGGTTTTAAGCACCATCAATGGTGTAGATGATTCTATATATGAGGGACCTCAATTCACTCCAGAGGGTTTTCCCTATGTGAAAACTTCTCAGCCTTCCTCTCAACCGTATATTCCAAAAAATTACACCTCGTTGGGATACCTAATCTTGAGTATGTCAAGTGGTATGCCTTTGTATTACAACACTATTTGGCAGAATACTAGAGTATCTGCCCCTGGTCTGAGTGTTTCCAACATAACCATTTCCATGCCTTCTCGAACTATAATCATGCCTACTTCTACAAAGCCAACAGTTTGCATAGGTGTTTCAGCACCTCCTGTCAGTACTCCTGTGTCGATCCCATCGACTTCAGTTTCTTGAGGAGGTCCTACCCTGTTGAATGTTTCCAAACCATCTGTTGGACCATCTATAAGTGAAACTTCAACTTACATTCCAGGTTCCTCTCAAGCTGCTGGCATCATTCCTATGCCTGCTGGATCTCCGGTCCAACAGGGTTCACATATGACCAATATCAATTTTTTTTGCAAATTCTTAACCAACAAAATTATCTCCCGTATGGTTCCCAATAGTTTCAAACTCAGCTGGTAAATCAGCAGGGATTTCAAGGGTAGTCTGGCATTCAACTAGGGCGTTACATCTATCAGCAGGGTCTTACCTATGGTCAAATCGACCTTATGGGCCATAACGGAAACCTTTCGTACAATAGGAAACGCCTTATGTACAACCTAATCAACCTTTTTGTCATCAAGGTCAGTTTTCCTATTTTTAGCAAGGGAAACCTTTTGGTCAACTAGGTCAACCCCAATTTCAGCAGGGTTAGCCTTTTGTCTAGCAAGGACAACCCTTCATTCAGCTGAATCAGGTCCTTTTTCAGCCAGATCCATAGGTACAACCTAGTCCATAGGTACGACTTGGTCCTCAAGTACAACCTGGTCTTCAGGTACAACCTGGTCCTCAAGCACAACCTGGTCCTCAGGCACAACCTGGTCCTTAGGTACAACCTGGTCCTCATGTACAACCTGGTCCTCAGGAAAAACCTGGCCAACCTCAGTAACCTCAAGGTACCATCCAGCAACCCCAGGGAAATCCATACCAAACCTTCCAATAGTAGAAAAATCTGTATGCTGCGAACTATGGTCAGGCTAGACCTCAGTGGTCTATTGTAGGTAAGAATCCATTTTTGGGTCAATAACTAGGATATGGTTAGAATCCACAAGGTTTCAATCTGTATGGACAATATATATATGGGAAAATCCCTTGGGGGAAAAATTTCTCCCAATCCAATTGGAATCCACAAATGGGCATGTATCAAAGACCAAACACCATGCCTTTCAATCCACAATCGCAATTTCTAGCCACATTGGAACTTCCTAACATGTCAATATTGACCAATGATCCAATTCTTCACAATCCGTACTGGTTCTTGGTTCCAACCAAAATTCTGAGTGATTGCCCCAAGTTTGAAGGAAAATATGGGGAAGAACCCTAGGTGCATGTTATGACATACCATATTTGGTGCTTCTCCAATTCCTGGGTTGACGATTCCATCCATTTATGTCTCTTTCAAAGAATGTTGACTGGTTCTGCTACAAAGTGGTACATTGAACTTCTGCCCAGAACTTTTCAGGATTTCAACTCCTTAGCTACGGCTTTCCTTACGAATTTTCAGTTGCCTGTTCGTTATGAAATAGGAACCCACCTCCTAACATCCTTAAAGAAAAATACTGCTACGCATATCTTCGATCATATTCATGAATGGAGGAAGCGTCTTCATTTGATCAAATTTGACATTCCTAATCAATTGTTGATAGAATGGTTTACTAAATCATTCATTAATTAGATTGCTAAGGATATCACTATGGGGGTAGTTGCCATGGAAGAGAAAGCCATATCTCATGCCCAATATCTTGATTTAGTTTACTCTTAGTCCGACACATTATATGATATCTTACCTGATGCTCTGCGCTCAAGTTCTTGGTCTGCAGCCTCAAAATCTACGGTGACACCACCAGTAAATGACATCATTGGTTCTGTTTCCCAGACTTCCCGGAAGTATTCTTCTTCTTCTAAGTAGAAATCATTTTCTTTCTCAGATTATGTTCCTCATAATCCTTTGAATCCTAGAAAAAATTCATAGTTCAAAACTTTTTAGGCTTCTACGACTGATAAATCCTCTAAAGGAAAAAAACAAGGGCAAAGGTAAATCTAAATATGATGCCCCAAAAAAGGATTCCTCCAAACCTCACACTGATGATGGAGTAAAATGTAAACCGAAGTATCCTTGCCTAATATGTGATGACAAGCATTACACCAAGGAATTTCCACAACGAGCCGAGGTGAGTCGATTTTTGAAAGGAACCCAAGGGAATTTGGTTGTTCTTAAAGAACCGTTTCCATCACGATAGAATCAAATGGTGGAATAATCCTAGTCTTCCACCCCTTTTGGCTCTCAGGTTTTCATGATGAATGGTTCTGCACCCATATCTATCGCTACCAAGTCTAAAGATTATTCAAAACCACGTCAGTCAGTGGGGAAAGAAATCGCCGATGCTCCTACTCCTTCTCCCTTGCCTACTTTTGGCCCTATTCATATTGAAAGGCCTAGTATCGATCCCGTCATATGACCACCTTCTAAAGGTGTGCTTCACAAGTCCTCCTATAACTCGAATGCTTGCGCTGCTAAATGTTACAATATTGTTGAGGATTTGGCTCAGGTGCCTTCCACCATGTTCGTGCTAGAAGTGATTCAGAGCTATCCGTCACAATGGAAAATGTTGTTATCTACTATCAGAGGAGTTGATCCAACCGATTCAAGCCTTATTACTTTTGATCTGGAAAATTTCGTTACGCATCACCCTCATCAACTTGCTTTGATTATCCAAGTTGGTATTAATGATAAGAATATCCATCGGCCAGTTGTGGACGAAGGTGCATCTACATGCATTATTTCTGTTTCATGTTGGAAATCCATTGGTTGTCCAACTCTCAATTAGTCTCCAAATACTTTGGAGGCATTTTACGGGAGGGATTCTCATCCTTTCGGTATTCTTCTCAATTTTCCTATCACTTTGGAAGGAAAAATAATCAACGTTGAGGTTGAAGTTGTTGATTCCAAGCTCAATTATAATCTTCTCCTCAGTCGTATTTGGACTCATGTTATGCTTGGTGTGCCATCCACTCTCTTTCTTGTTCTCCGTTTCCTGCATGAAGGAAAGACTATCGATGTTGATTAGTTTTCATTTTTCATTTCCACTTCTTCAGAAGGCAGTGTTCCATATGTAGACCATACCACTATGCCTTATGAGAGCCTGGGGGCAGGTCTTTTCAAATATTTTTCCCTTATGGGTCTATTTTCTCTTCCTCCACCAAACACTTCTTCGGTCAATATGATCTCCACTTCTTATAATCCTCGAGTCATCCTTTTGCCTGATCAGGTCGATTCATTTGGTGATGTGACATTGTTAAGCCTGGTAGAGGTCAATTACTGTGAAATCATCTCGGCTTTGGATAATGATTCTGAACATGCTACTTCTAACATGCATTTTGGTGTGTACTCCCAATCTCCTTGGCTTGGTTCCTCAGATTCACCTAATCACCTAAATGAGACATTTCCATTTGATGAGAGTATCGTGGAAACTATGTCTCTCGAATAAACCCCTTGGAATGATATCCATCATCGTTCGTCATTTCTCTGGAGTCCTAGAGTAGCTCAATCATGTCTTGAAAATCTCGCTCCCCGTGTTCTGCGTGATCCACTCTCAACATTGATCTCAACCCATGAGGTCTTTTCTGAAGTGAACATGGGTAGTATTATTGAGACTATGCCTATTGACATTTCTGTGAAACAAAGAATTATCGAAAACATTCATATTGGGGTGACTTTCTCTCCAGATGAGTTCAAGCTCTATACTAGTCTCTTTCAAGAATTTTGAGATGTTTTCGCATGGTCCTATGAGGAAATGCCTAGCAGTGACCCAAGTATAGTGGTGCATGAAATACCGACTTATCTTGAGATGAAGCCTGTTCGTCAAGAAATTTTCTAAGTGCACCCTAGAAAGGCATCCGCCATAAAGGGAGAGGTTGAAAAAATTGTTAAGCCTGGATTCATTTATCCTATCCCATTGATAGATTGGGCGTCCCATACTATCCCTGTCAATAAAAAGCAGGGTACCATTCGCATTTGTGTTGACAAGTGAGATATCAATTAGACCTGCTTGAAGGATAACTATCCCACTCCATTTATTGACTAGATCATTGATGAATATGCTCGGAGTGAGATATTCTCCTTTATGAATGGTTTTTCTGGCTACAACCATATTAACATCTTGTTGACTGATCAGCACAAGACTGCCTTTATCTATCCATGGGGAACCTTTGATTACAAAAAGCTCCCTTTTGGTTTTAAGAATGCCAGTTCCACCTTTTAGTGCATGATGTCCTATGATTTCCATGACATTAGGCATATCATGCAGCCTTATCTGGATGACCTCCCTGCTCATTCACCTAAAGGTTGCGACCATCCTTCACACCTTCGAGATATTTTTCTATGTTGCCGACACTATAATATTCATTTGAATCAACATAAGTGTGTTTTCTGTGTTGAATCTAGCAAAATCCTTGGGTTTGTCATCTCTATAGAAGTCATTGCTCTCGATCCCTTGAAAGTCAAGGATATTGTTAATTTACCCCCTCCCTCCTCTTTATCTCAATTGCAGTGTCTGCAAGGGAAAGTTAATTTCCTACATCATTTCGTTCCTAATTATGCAAAGTTTTCTAAGGGTTTTACGCGATTATTGAAACAAGGGATCCCCTTTCTATGGGATGAAGTTTCTCAATGCTAATTTGATGCTTTAAATAATTTTCTCATTAATTCTCTTTAACTACTCCCCCAAAATTATCATCGTGACTATTTCTTTACTTAGCACGTTCCTCAAGTACCATCGCCATGGTACTCGTTCAAGATGATGACGATGGTACTAAAAAATTCATCTATTACCTAAATTGTAACCTTATGGATACAAATACTTGATATTCCCATGTTGAGAAACTAGCTTTAGCTGCAGTACATTTTGTTTAGTGCTTTCGGCATTATATTCTTTTACGCACGACTACCGTGATCTTTGACTGCAATCCTATGACTTATATTTTGACTTGCCAGTTGTTGGGGGGGGAATATTCAAAATGGATTGTCATTTTATAGGAGTTTGATTTGTAATTCACTGTTTCCAAATCAAATAAATCATTGGTTTTCGCTGAATTGATATGCTCCCTTCCCTTTGCCTCTACTCCATATGATCTCGATGAGCACATTTTGGATGACACTCTCTTCATGATCAGCACTGTCGATCCATGGTACAGTGATATCATCATGTATCTCTAGACCCAAAATTTATGATCTGAGTTGGATAAGTCTGATCATCGACGGATTCGACATCATTCCCAACCATATCGTATCATTGGAGATACTTTATACTGGGTCATTGTCGATTCAATTATTCGTCGTTGTCTAACTTTCGACGAGGCAGTGAGAGTGCTCAATGACTGCCACTCTGGGGCATGTGCTGGTCATATGTATGGCTATCAAAAACATAAAAAAATCCTTCGTGATGGTTATTTCTGGCCTTCTATTTTCAAAGATTTCATCCTTGCCATCCGTAAATTCCATGCTTGCCAGATTTATCAGTGGAAGATGGATGCCCCACCCACCCCCTTACACCTAGTTGTTACCGTAAGCTCGTTTGTAAAATGGGGCATTGAATTCATGACATTTAACCCTTACTCAGCCATGGGGCATGCTTATATCATTGTCACTATTTACTATTTCACTAAATGGGCTGAGGCGATGCCTACATATGCTGTTGATGGTAAAATTGCAGCTCAATCTCTCTTCAATTATGTTATCGCACGATTCAGTTTTCCTCAGGCCATTATCACCGACCATGGCTCTCATTTTCGCCATTACATGATGGTTGAGCTGACTTCTTAGTTGGGCTTGTGTCACAACATCTCAACTCCATATTACCCTCAGGCTAATGGCCAAGTTGAATCAGTAAATAAAGTCTTAGTTGCTCTGATTCAACTCACTATTGGGATGCACAAGTCAAATTGGAATCTCATGTTTTTTTAAGCTCTTTGGGCATACCGAACCTCGGCCAAGAATGATACTAGATTCACTCCATTACAATTAGTATATGGCCTTGAATCAACCTTGCCGATTGGATGTGAAATTCCTTCACTCAAGTTAGCTATCGAATTGCTTCTGAATACCTCGCTAGAAGAGGAACGTCTCTTGTACTTAGAACAACTTGATGAAACTCGATGCTTCACCGCTTTGGTTACTAAAGCAAAGAAGAAATAGTTCAAAGCCCATTTTGATCATACAGTTTCTCCACATGCCTTCTTTGAAGGAGACTTGGTCCTTCGCTATGACTAAGCACACGAAAAACTGGGGGCAGGAAAATTCGAACCTATGAGGCATGGGTCGTATATTGTAAAATGTGTTTTGTAGAAAGGGGCCTATGAGCTGATTTATTATGAAGCTAATCCTTTGGATAAACCTTGAAATGGGATTTATATAAAGAGATATTATGCATGATTTTATCTTCTATATACTCTTGTACATTAATTTTCTTTTCATTTTTGTACATTTTTTGGTTTGTTTTTCCTGCTTATCTTGTTTTACTTGATTTGCAAATGTCTTTGGATCCTTATATAGGTTTCACTGATTGTGTCTACTGTAGTACCCGAAATCTATCTTCTGCGGCTTGGTTATCTATGACCCTAATGGTGGGTTAGTAGATCTACAAGGTATATGTTTAGGTCCTACAACCAATAATATTGCTGAATAAAGTGCAGTTATTCAACTTCTTTCTGAAGAAATCTCTGTTGGCATTAGAGAACTTGTTGTTAACATGGATTCACAACTTGTTTTCCTACAACTCAATGGAAAATGTTCTGTCAAACACCCTCAAATTTTGAGAATGTATCTATTTGTTCGTTTGTTAGAAAGAAATTTTGATTACATTACATATCATCACATTCCACGACACATGAATACATTAACAGATGCATTTTCGAATCATGTTCTAGATAAGAATTTACAGAATTTATAATCATTATAACATGCATAGAATAGGAAAATAGCATACATACATACATACATACATATATATATATATATATATATATATATATATATATATATATATATATATCGATTTTCAAATAATGTTCAAAAGTACATCATAACCCCCACAAAAAATAATATATGTTCTGGTACATAGAGAGACTCATAGGTCTAAAAAAAACTACAATTGTAGAAAGGGAAAAACTAAACTAATCTGCGTGATGATCATGGTAGCAAGCTACTGCTTGAATGACTCGAGTCAGGATTCAGTGAATATGATCGGATACCTCGACAGTATGTCGCTGGTACTAGTGGGGAATGTCTCCATTATGTGCGTACTATGGAATCCTAGTAGTCAAGGCATCCAGGTTTCATGCAATCTCTTCTTTTGGACCCACTCCTTCCACATATTGAGCACCCTCGAAGTCTCTCGCCACCCTCTTGGTGATCGGTGACATCCCTGCTGGCCTCTATGGTCCGACATCTGTGACACATAAAGTTTCATAGCAGCAGATATATATATATATATATATATATATATATAACATGAAAAAGATAGCAAAAACATGTTTTTACCTCTATCATCCCAACGACCACCCACTGGAAGTGATAAATCAAGGTCGCCCCGGAAATCCATCCTAGAGTATGGCCAGTCTTCCACCACGATTAGTTGACACCTCAACCATGTAAAGAAATCAGGTTAGAAAGACATATGTTGTCTGCCTACTCCATGAGGCATCAGTTGTTCCCACCTCACCAATCGTGGCTCTCCGGGTAATGGTGCCTCTATCTCTATCCCCTGGTACTAGAATAGGGGTACTTGTTCTAGGAAGAGGGTTGTCAGAATGGACCCATATCCGAACTGCTTCAGTTTACTATTCTTGCACTTCGTGAGCTACTTTTTCATATTCTCCACTATGGCCTCACACCAGTTTAAAATGGTGGGTGCCATGCAATCCACCGCAGTCTGCAGTTGAGCCTTGGTGGCTTCATGCGGTGCCTATGCCCCATCCATGTGTGTGATGGTGTATAGCACTACCTTGATTGCTAGATCGTCCACTGTGATTATGGCTATCTTTCGGCTCAAGGATCTTGTTGCCTTGAAGCATGCTCTCCCAATGAGCATGTCTATGCTCTTGCCCATGATTCGGGATCTAGAAAACCATGCTATTGCCCCTATACGTGAGAGGCTAGTTATGAAGTAGATATATGCCACTTCAATTTCTAGTTCCTAGTCACCGAGAATAATATCTCCTGATTCATGTTCCAGATACTGATCAAATATTTTAGTAGATCTGGGGTGGCTCTTATACCCGAGGTCATGAAAAAATTGAGGAGCCCACAGTTCCTCAATTCATCCATGCAAGCCCTTTTCTTCATAGCTTCCTGGTCAACCTTGTCATTATATTTTTCTTTCCACTCGATCACCATGATTGATTGCTCTTCTTCCTTGCAAACAACATTCAACAAGTCCCTTATTAGTGTTTAGGCTCAAATTTTGACTTAAAATAACTTTTATTGAGGAATTTTTATGCATTTTTCCACTCCACAGGTGGTATGAATGTTTTAAAAATAGCAGCGTCAATCAGTGAATTGCCTATTTTAAAAAGGGTAGGTCAGCGTGATCCCGACATTAGATACCCACACCGATCTTCCGCATTCATGGATTAAAAATCATCTCACCAAAATGGAAATATGCCTTAAAAACAAAATGAAATCAGTAATTAAATGTAAGAAAAGACAACACCTCTTACCTGGCACTGACAGTTTGTTGATCGACCTCCTGAATCTCTCGCAATCTGCTCCTGAAGAATTAAGGTAAAAGAGGGTAAAAAATCCTTCTCAACAATGTGAAAGTGAGAAGTGAATTGTTTTACTTTCTCTAGTTTGTATAAATGCTCAATGTAATTGTAGGGTTTTTTAACATATTTTAACACTATTTTAATGCTCTTACCTCGAAAACAATTTATGGGTTTGTTCTTATGCAGTGACAATTTCAATTTCTTCACGGATGACATATTTACAAGTTCTAGTTTACTACATTTTCAGACTCGATTAAAAATAAATAAAAAAGCAACCCCTCTGGAGTCATCTTTCAGCTCTTTTTTGACTATATAAACATGAAAATATAGCTGAGTTCTTGTTTTTTTGAGCTCTTTAAAGTGCACAAAAAATCATTTACCCAGTATACTTTTACCCCTTTTTTGGGTTGGGATAAATTATTTACAAAAACAGAATACCTTAGTCAATCGTGACTAAGAGGTTCTCTCATGCTTCGTTTTCTACCTTTTTGGGTATGAGGGATTATTTATGAAAAGGGCCATCCAAAGTTTTCTTTTTGCCTCTTTTCAAACTCTCTAAATGTGAAAAGATGTCGAGTTCACCTTTGTTGGACTCGTTAAAATTTAACGGCATTGGATCTGTCATCATGACGACACCGAGTTCCTCCTTCCTAGGGCTCGTAAAATGTACTAGGATGGATTTGTCCAAAGGAAAAAATTACTTCAAAATCATATACTATGCCCTTCAATCTTGTATTCAAAAATAATTTGGGTACTCGCTAGAAATGGTGGGGGAAAATAGAAAGTGTTAGTCGATTGTGTTGGAAGTATGTCGCTCTTGAACATGACACATCCTATGTTTCGTGTCAGGTTGGGGATATCCTTCATTCGTCACTTTGCCTACATGAGTTTCGGAAATCTATTTTTCCTCTCATGCCATCACCATTCTCATCAAACATGACCCCTAATTCCATTTGAGTCCAATACTTCCAAACTCCATTGTCGTGTCTCTGATATGTTCAAGAGAAGTTCATTCTACGTCTCATTCATTACTTGTTTCTATGATCACTTTCATTATTATGTTATTGCCATCATCTTGTGTCAATGATGTGGGATACATTATGGCCCTCCTTCAACGCATCACTTCTTGTCGACTTCGGCACATTATCCGAGAATTTGATCTAGATATCCCTTTTTTAGTACCTTAGAGCCTACATGCCCTAATGGCAGGTTGTTCACATCCGACGACATGCGTACATCATTGGCCTTTGATCAGGTGATTATGTCAGTGTTCAACATCAACTCCTTATTCGCATCTCGTGGATTGTACTGCTGGTACCTTGAGAACAATTTTCATTATTGGTGGTCTCTCTCATGTCTTGTAATATTCCTAAAATTTAGCTTTTAGCTAAATGGAATATTATAGGTTATTTTGTCACTAGGTAGGTGAATAAATGGGTAGGGAGGCCCATAAATCTCCTTAGCAGCAAAAAAAACACTTCAAGTGTGAAATGAGACCTTCTAAGCAGCTATATAAAGCACCTTTGAGTATGAACAGGGTTTGGATCATGTTGAATAGTTCAACTTTGACCAAATAAACAACGTTATTATGGAGGAGTGGACATTACATGAGGAATAACGCAGTTTTGGAGGGAGATTGATTGCATGGAGGTAGTGACCTAATTGAGTGGGGCCAAGGGTAAGAAAGCTCATAACTTAGATAAGGAAGAGGATGGCAGCCATATTGGTTATGTTTTTTATTATTATTTTGTATGTGGTTTGTTTAGAATTCTTGCATTCTTCAGTTGTTTAGTTGAGATTTTTGTGTTGTTTAGTACTAGGTGTTCCCGAGTGGGAATCCCACATCTTTCCTTGAGAGGCCTCTTGGAGGAGTATTGCACTTAAATTTCCACACTTAGGCTTAGGGCAAAGCTTTAGCTTTCTTCATCAGCGTAGTTTCTGTAGAATATTGTGCTTCATTGCAGGGTGCAGCAGTGGAGAATTATATTGGGTGTCTTTAGAGCTAGTTTTACAATGGAGGAAGGTTTCCATCCATTGGAAGGCCTGTAAAGAAGCCCCTTGAGCTTTATTGACACATTTAGTAGTAGGCTAAGTATTTATCCCCTACAATGCAGTTTCAGCCAGATCTGCGTTATTTTAGGGAGGAGTTGCAGGGGTGGTTCCATTGGTTGTTTTGGGAGGTGATCTCTTCAGTGGAGGAGCCATTATTTCATCTGGAGGATCTCTTGGAGAAGATATGTAGTTTTATACATCATCTTTAGCCATATCTTCTCATTTCTATTGCTGCAGCTTACCTTCAGCCCTAGGGGTGTAGCTTACAATGGCACATTGTGTGCATTTTCATGGAAACCCTCTTGGGTTGTCTTGGAAAGCTGATCTAGTGCCCAGATCTGTATGTATTGAATATATTGGGGCCTATATTAGTATTTCTATGTCATTGTATCATCTCCAGCTATATTTATTCTTAATATGACTGCGTTTTAGTTTCTCTCTGGCATTTGTATTGTGACAACAACTCATATTTGGGAGTGATTGCTTATGGGAGTCTTGTTTCCTCATTTTATATGATTTATTCCTCACTGTTTTGTATTTATTTTCTACTCTAATACATAATTTTATGACTCCATATCAGTCTCATGGTTTCACGTGTTAAATATTTTTTGTTGCTTTCATTTTATGAGCTATATTGCTGCTTCCCCATTTGGGAATATTACAGTGGTATCATATCATAATCTTGGCTCAACCTGTTCATTCAACCAATATGTAACCATAAGGAGAATTTTCTCTCAAGAAGAGGAGATGTACAGAAGAAACAAAGACAAGACTCCATTATGTGGAGGAAGGGAGGAAGAGGGGCTCTCAAAGTTTCTTTTTCAAACTATGTAGAGCATTCATGAAGATATCAAGAAGATGAGAAGGGAGATGTGTAGAGAATCTCCAAAGGGGTTTGAATATGAAGCAAACCCTAGATTTTTACATGATGGGTGTGAGAATTCAGCCACATAATCTGATCCACAATGCAGAGTTATGTTGAATCCTTAGTTAAACTGAGAGGGGGGGTGAATCAGTTTAACACATACATAAGCTTTTTAAACTTTTCATTAGACTTATTTACAGCTTAATTTTATAACAAAATTTAATATATGAACAGTCTTAATATGTTGTAGCAAGTATTAAATTAATGTGACACCAAACTTATTATGAGAGTGGCAAACATTAAGAAAATTGGGTAGAACATATCAACTCATAGCCAACACGCACAGAGACAACAGATATAAGTGGAAACCCATAAAGGGGGAAAACCACATCTTATTATTGTTTTGATGCAACTACAAGCTCCAACTCCCTCTCACCACTGATTTTCTGCAGGCACCAACCTACAGGAGGCTCCAACCTCAGTCAGCTACAACTGACATCTATCAAGCTTCAACTTGACAAGGAAGCTCCAAATTTCTCATTAAATCAAAAGAAAAGATTTGCTTATTTACCTCAGATATCAGCTCTATTCTGTAGCATCTATTTCTACTCCTCTCTTCCTTATCTTCTCTGCCTCAATTTTCCATACTCTACTTTCTCTAAGCTCACTCTCTAACTTTGTATGCATATCAAGGTGATATCATTTATAGAGATTTCCTTATGACTGTTTGTATTCCTCAGGAAATTTGAGATGGACATCCATACCTCTTTGCCTTCTGCCTTCTCATTTCTTTTCCATCTCGCTCAAAAAAATATAACTGTTTGTACTAATTTTAATATTACAGTGGGATTTTTGTTTTCTTCTAGAGGCTTGCCAATGCATCACAAAAAATATAAACCAATTAAAAAATTTACATCTAATTACAATGAGAACTCCAGCTCAACTCATTCAGCCTCTTGGATCACTGCATATTTTTCTTTTCTGTGACTGTGTCTATCTTTTTCTTCTCAGTATGCCTTTCTGTTCATTTCTGTTGCGTAACTCCTACATGTATGTAACTGCGCAATTCAATTATCGGCATAATAATAAGGCATTTTTAACATATGCACTGCCGTTTTATATAACTTAAATAACTTTCGGTGATATAATGATAATAGATCATTTTAATACACAAAATGCCCTTTCAGGGCCAGTCGCCGAACTTTACTTATGCTCCAATGCGATGAGCCTTTTTGAAAGTCCTGATGCGATAATCGCAATCGCTACTTTCAATAACTTGCTTTGATGTTTTGTTCTCCTCCGATGCGATCAATCACTGTTCACTTCACTACGTCGATGCAATGAATCACTCCGATGCGATGTAACACTGTTCACTTCACTGTGTCGATGCGATGAATCGCTCTGATGTGATGATTCACTTTGATGCCAAAACTAAAACATATATGAATCATGGTTCATAAACCCATCAGGTCTGCATCTCAATCGGAACTTTTGTCAACACATTCCACTGCTAACTTTTCTTCAATGCGATTCGTGACTTGGGTCGCACCTTATAAGACTTTATTTGTTTTAAACCTGAAAAAACCTTTTGTATTTTTAATTGCGCATCCATAGCTATAATATATATATATATATATATATATGCCTTGTAATTTAACCTTAGTCCCTTTTTTATGAAGCGCTTTACATATAGTTGGAGCTTTTCCTCTGACTTATGTATCGAATGGTAATTAACCCGGTATACACATCTCTTTAACCAACCCTCTAGGGAAAAAGATAATTAAAACACATTCATCCTCCCAGCTTTATTACTTGACATTATAACAATGGTTTGTGTCTTTACCCCAGTATGTCAGCGCTTATAATACTCCAACCAAGGCTTATAACATTAGCACGATATTTTATGATGTATTGTATTCATGGGCCCACATATGTTTGATAAAATATGCACTTTTAATACATCCCAAATGTCAGCACCCTTTGAACATACATATATATATATATAAAAGCCTAAGTCAATCCTCGACCATGGTTTTAACCCTCGGCATAACATAATATATCAACTTGCATCAACCATATAATTAGCACATAATCCATTCTTATATGCTCACTCAACTTTAATATATATCCAATATTGTAATAGATATCAAACCTGATACATATTTTAATACATATAAGTTCCAGGGGCCCACCTCCATTAACACACCTCTTGCATCCAATAGCAGGCAGTTTATCGCATCGACTCCGATGATCCAACGGATGTCATACCATATCACGTTTTTTATTAAGCTGAGTTTTAACTGCTCAAACGAATGCGATAAAAGTTGTTTTTAAAAACCGCCTTAGGACACGTGTTGATTACAGACATAGATCACGTTCAAACTGAGAAATCCACTGACCTTTTTTGACACCGCGCGACTGTCGGTTTACTTGCCTCTGGTTTTACTATTCACACTTAGGGTTCCTCTTACATTCATGGTTCCACTTCAATAAAAAAAAATCATGCCTTCTTTATATACATATACATATAAACTCTATTCAAAGGTTTCATTTCTTATTTCTTCAGCACTTTAATATATGAACCATGTTTCATTGTTATGTTAATTCAATGCTACCATAAGGTTTAACACCCGACTACATTAGGTTTTAACACCCACCTTGCTAAACACTTGGTTCCATTACCCTCAAGGTTCCATCTTGATCTTTCAACGTTTCTGTTGCACTCTTGGTGCTTCCGCATGCTAAACCAACAGTTCTATGCTTATTGTGTCTATGTTGAATAACATTGCACTGTAGCCCTGAATATTCCCCTAACAATTTGTTCTTCTTTCTCTTCTGAATGTGAGTTCTTCTTCATTGGAACCCCATCTAGATCTTTTCACTCTCTGTCTATTTTGCTGCCCTGTCTCTGTATTCTCGGTACATAGTCTGCTACCTTGTACTCTCTCATTCTATCTCTACAAGTTCTCATTATGTCTCTACAATCCTTATATATATTGTTGTAGTGTAAATAACTTCTCACTCTGTTTTCCTCATGTTCCCTGCCTACATATCCTGTCAATGTATTCTCCTGTAGCCTCTGCTGCTGTCCTTTGCCATCAATGACAACACTTCTAACAAGTTATGCCCATATTTACTGCAAGAGAGATGGAGGAAGAAGATGCATCAAAGGAGGAGACTTTGAGTGACTATCTTCAGGAGTATGAATCTCAATCTTGGAGATTCAAGGAGCACTTGAACTTCCTATAGTTTTACCAACTCAAGAAGGAAATAAGACCTAGTAATCACAACAGAAGCAGAAGAGGTGGATTCTTTCTGCCAAATTTTGATGGGTCCCCAAATGCACAACCAAGGATTGGATAGATCAGCTAGACTCATATTTGCATCTACATCAAGTTTTAGAAAAGGAAGCCCTTAGGATAGTTGCGCTGCATATTAAAGGTAAGGCTTATACTTGGTGGTTTTATGAATATTATTCATTTAATCATGCAAATATAGCTACATATGCATGATTCACTAAGGGATTAGTGAAGATGTTTTATGGAAAACGATTTGAAACATCTTTGATTGAGCTAGCCAGACCAAAACACTAAAAAATTTGCATGAGTTGGAAAGATCTATTACACCAACTCCACTCCAAATTTCTATTGAGGGGGATAAAAACTTGTATGATAACTTTCCAAGGGCAAGATCCCCATTGTAGGAAGAGCTCTCTTCTCAAAAGGAAGACATGGAGATTCCTCCTTCAAAGGAAGACCAAGATCTAGGGTCTCTCATTGTTGAAGATGTATTTTCAAATATTGATGAGGAGGAAGAGCAAAGAGGAAGTAACAATGTTGTGACTTCAAGAGGATAACCATCACCACATGGAGATGGGAATAAATCTATTGCTTCAGTTAGAAGGGCTTTTGCATCCTTGCAAAATTTTACCAAGGAGCAGCATGTGATAGTAGTGATGGGCAGTAAGACCTTGATCAAAGGAGGAGAAGAAAAGGTGGATCAACATCAAAGGATGGGGATCATGCACCCTTGTTTATTTCAAGGGGTTTATAATAGAAGAAGGAGACTCATTTGCACAATTAAAGGAGGGAAAAAATCAATCCACTCACCTACAAAGTATACTTCAAACTTTGATGTCTCATTACATGGAGGCATTCCACCTGGGAGGCCACTAGATCAGGAGGTGAGAGACACCTCACCACTCATTTATCTAGGAGGGGTGAGAACCTTGGGAGGATTTGGCACAGCGCAGAGAGTCTTGGATAGGCTCAAGGAGGAGGGAGAAATTCTCCCAATGTCATTATTACCCACTCTCATCAGCTATTCAGCACTGGGAGATGATGTTTATGGGATGGAGGATGGCACCATCATGGTGCAAGGAGACCACTCCATGGCATTGGAGAATAGGAGGATACTTCCACAGAGGAAGGAATCTTTCCCATTTGGTAGAAGAGAGTGGCCACTCATGCATGCATTGGCTAGACTTAAGAAATTTTGGAGAGGTGATAACTTCCTATGGAAGACTAACCTCCAAAACATTCAACCTTCACTTAAGCATGAGCAGCTATAGGAGGTGTAGCAGGAACATGTTAGCAGCATACCAATGCTTGACTTTGGCATAGGATATTTCAAGGAAGAGGGAATCCACATGGCAGGGGCTACATAGTATATATTAGCAACGCTGTCATTAGAGAGTCTAGATCCTTATTGGAGATCCCAACTATTGGTGGAGTACTCCAAGGATCTATTTACATGCAGGATACTTGATGACTAGTTTACAGATGGAGGATATAAAGTGAGAGATGGGGTCATCTTTTATCAGGATAAGATCTTCTTAGCTAGAGCTTCAAGGCTCAAGGAAAATCTATTACATGAAGCCTATGAGATCTTGCTTTCAAATCCCATTGGTTTCATTAGAGCATGCCATAGTATTTTGGAGGGATTCATGTGGAAAAATTTCAAAGAGGAGATGCACTATCATATGAGGAAGTGCATGGATTTTTTGGAGTATAAGGAGAAACATAGCTCTTGGGAAGAGTTGTCATCACCACCTCCTTACTCATTGGGTGTGAGAGGGAGCTCATCCATGAGTTACCTCACTATTTTGAACCAAGTGTATGGTAAGGATTGTATTTCTGAGCATCATGATATATTTACTATATACTTGCATTTTCTTAACACTTATGTGCAGAGCATTGCTCCAAGAGAGGGCACTCTTTCATATTGGCTTCATGGGCTACTTGGGGCCATGAGCAATGATGATGTTGACCATTCCCTAGAAGAGTTTTGGAAGAATATGTATTCTTCATGGTGTGCTTCATTAACACCAACCATCATACACCTTCCCCAAGCATTCAAGAAGAATGGGGTAGCAAACGAGTGGTGGGAGGAACACTTTTTTATATCATATTCTATGGCAGTTAGGAGAAAAATTGTGTTGGTTTCACATGAGGTACCATTGTCCTTCTCCTTTACTACATATGGTAGCTAGCATGACTTTGATTTTGATTCCATATGCTGATGATGTTCTTATCTTTGTTGGGAACATGATTGGAGGGAAGACACATTGGTTGGATGTGTCCATGGGGAATGAAATCTCCCACACATTTTATGATTCATGCTTCAAGGGGAGCATGGGAGATGATATGGCTACTATAGTATATCACTTATTTATTTATGAAGTGAGCGATATGATTGTTTGGAGCACTTGAGATATGCCTCTCATGAACATTTGGGAGGAACTCTTCTATGAATTACCATGCTGGAAGGTGATTCATTTCATTTGGATGATAGCATGGATATGGGAGTATCTCATTGGGAATGAGATCCCCCATGCTTTTAATCATTCCTATCTTGAAGAATCCATTGGAAAGAAAGAAGGCTTCCATTTAGACCTTCTATTTTCTCATGAAGAGAGCCATTTGGTTTATCCAGCAAAGGCCAACTTGCACATTTGGAAGGAACCATTGGGAGATAGAATTGTTGTAGAATATCTGAAGCAATGGTGTAGACTATTTGATGAGGAGGTCACAAGAGGAGGAGGGGAGAATTTTTCTCAACCCTTATAGTTGCTTGAGGAAAAGCAACATTTTGGAGGGGAGGACTATAATGTTCCTAAAATTTAGCTTTTAGATAAATGGAATATTATAGATTATTTTGTCACTAGGTAGGTGAATAAATGGGTAGGGAGGTCCATAAATATCCTTAGCAATAATAAAAACACTTCAAGTGTGAAAGGAGACCTTATAAGCAACTAAATAAAGAACCTTTGAGTATGAAAAGGGGTTGGATCATGTTGAATAGGTCAAATTTGACCAAGTCAACAACGTTGTTATGGAGGAGTGGACATTAAATGAGGAATAATGTAGTTTTGGAGGGAGATTGATTGCATGGAGGTAGTGACCTAATTGAGTGGGGCCAAGGGTAAGAAATCTCATAACTTATATAAGGAAGAGGATGGATCCCATATTGGTTATGATTTTTATTATTATTTTTTATGTGGTCTGTTTAGACTTCTTGCATTCTTCAACTATTTAGTTGAGATTGTTGTGCTCTTTAGCACCGAGTGTTCCTGAGTGGGAATCCCACCTCTTTCCTTGAGAGGCCTCTTGGAGGAGTATTTCACTTCAATTTCCACACTCAGGCTTAGGGCCAAGCTTCATATTTCTTCATCAGCGCAGTTTCTGCAGAATATTGTGTTTTGTTGCATGGTGCAGCAATGGAGATTGGGTGTCTTCAGAGCTAGTTTTGTAGTGGAGGAAGGTTTCCATCCATTGGAAGGCCTGTAAAGAAGCCCCTTGAGCTTTATTGACACATTTAGCAGTAGGATAAGGAGTATTTATCCCCTATAGTGTAGTTTCAGCTCAAATCTGCATTATTTTAGGGAGGAGTTGTAGGGGTGGTTGCAATGGTTGTTTTGGGAGGTGATCTCTTCAATGGAGGAGCCATTCTTTCATTCGGATGATCTCTTGGAGAAGATATATAGTTTTATACATAAGATTCATCCATATCTTCTCATTTATGTTTTTGAATCTTACCTTCAACCCTAGGGCTACATATTACATTAGCACATTGTGTGCATTTTCCCGGAAACCCTCTTGGGTTGTCTTGGAAAGCTGATCTAGTGCCCAGATATGTATGTCTAGACTATATTAGGGCCTATATCAGTATTTTTATATCATTGTATCATCTCCAAATTTATTTATGCTTAATATTACTGTGTTGTAGTTTCTCTCTAGCGCTTTGTATTGTAACAAAAACTTATATTTGGGAGTGATTGCTTATGGGAGGCTTGTTTCCTCATTGTATATGATTTATGCCTCACTATTTTGTATTGATTTTTTGCTCTAATACATAATGATATGACTCCATATTGGTCTCATGGTTTCATGTGCTAAATAGTTGTTGCTTCTTTCATTTTATGAGCTATATTGTTGCTTTCCCCATTTGGGAATATTACACGTTTGTTAATGGTTTGCATCACTGACTAGTAATCAAACGATTTTCTTGCATGTTCAACTTCAACTCATCTATTCACATGCTTGAATTTTTACTTGATCGGGTCATGACAGAGCAAAATACCCTAGGTTGTGTCTAATAAAGCCTAGGTTGTGAGGCGATGTGTATTATTCATGATTTTACAAATGATTCTTTCATTCAGATGGCTATGACCATACCTTGAGTCTATATTTGTGATCCTCTTTATTTAGATTGATGCGACCATACCTCAAATCCTATTTCATGATCACTTCTATGGATGACCACATCCATACCTCATGTCATGTGATTATTTCAAATATTTCAGTTTATGTATATATGTGCTTGTTTGCGCAGGTTTTCCAACGATGACATCTTGGTCCTGGCATGTATTCGTAAATAATTTCACTCCTCACTCTTGTTTGACCTTCATGATTTAGGGGGCATGTATTACAAAAAAATTTGTCACTATCCCTGTACTCCTCGTTCTTGATCCTGGAGACCCCTAATAGTGATCCTTGTGTCTATTTTCCATCATGAAAATGTGCCATCATATCCCTTCTAGCACAATGAGTAAAATCTTTGTTGACCATTCCTAAAGTAGTTCCTTGAAAACATGATTATTTGGAGCAGCGCGCCCTCACCATGTCCCATTCATGCCGATGGCTCTTTTTTGTTCTAGGGCAGCGTTGATCAACACTGGAATGAGGATCATACCCGCATCGATCCTCTTCTGATTTTTTTTTTTTTAAATTGAAGTGAAGCTTCAAGATCTAGAAGCTTCGTGATAGAGAGTTGGTTATTTTTTCCCGAGGATAGAGTCGATCTTCTCCATTTGGGAGATTTATTCCTACAAAAGTGGAACCACCCAAAGGGATAACCCTTTTCCACACCTTAAGTGGATCCATGCTCCCTCCTCCTTTGCTATAAAATGGAAATCCTCCCATAGCTCTGCTAGTTAAAAACAGAGATAGAAGAACAATAGAGAG
The DNA here is from genome assembly GCA_034641835.2 of Pinus albicaulis. Taxonomy (NCBI): domain Eukaryota; kingdom Viridiplantae; phylum Streptophyta; class Pinopsida; order Pinales; family Pinaceae; genus Pinus; species Pinus albicaulis. The sequence goes on along the minus strand of CM076582.1, from coordinate 753,110,320 downwards.
ATATTTGTTGCTATAGGTATCGAGCAAGAGTTGAGACATTTTTCCATCCATATCAATTTGAAAAGGCGCTTTGGAGATGTGCCTAGATTAGGACCTGTCGAAGGAGAGCTACGACATTAAGGCGTAGGTTGTAACTCCCCCTCTCTATTTTAATATAATACAATTGATTCGTTTATTTCCATTCTCGTCTTTAATTTGTGATTGTATTATTAGTATTCCTTGATCAAATAAGCAGATTGTATATGCAAGATATATGTTATGATTTCAATTTTTTTGTTTCTTGATCCCTTATGCAGGTAACCAAGCACCGATGATGATGAAGATATGACTATGGAGCACGAAGGATCGAGGGATTCGAATGAGGATTAGCATCGATTGAGATAGGTGTTCTATTCATCATCTGCATGCATTTACAATCTATGAAATTAGGCTTCTAATTTTTCCCTGTTGTTACTAGACCCATCCTAGGGATAGAGGGATCGTCTCTGTCCATAGAGAGGATTTTCCTACATAACACATGCTACCCTGAGAAGCGTGTCATTGAGATTTTAAAATCATCAGAGCACTGTGGAGATTCCCAGCCTTCCACCACCATCATCACCCACCTCCATTTCATTCTTCCACCTCCACCTCCAGATATCCCATCCCCATTCCCCATGGCCTAGCCACCAAATATGCATGTGTTCAAGGAATCAGATGATCCTTAACAGTTCTGGCTTGTTGCAGAAGCAATATGGAGTTCTTAGAATATTACAAATGAAAAAATGAAGAAAACATAGTTGGTTACAACACTGCAAGACAAAGATTTTTCCTGGTATATGAAATATACTACAACGAATGAAAATTCTACATTGGTTGAGATGAAGACTATGTTGAACGATGAGTTCAAGAAACCAGAGTTTCAATCCCAGTGTATCACAAAGATCAAATAAATTAAGAAGTTGGCTAGTGAGACTGTGTGGGAGGTAGACCATAGATTTAAGACATTACTAAGTTAAATAAGCTTCAAGATCCCTGAATAAAAACAAAAATAATGGTTTATTGTTGTGATGTTACCTCCTCTCAGATTGACACTGTCACAACAGAAGATTTCTACCCAAGTAGAAGCATTGGAGATAACGATGAAGCTCAAAGCTTCGCCGGTAGCAGATACCAGCATAGGATTTCAGTGGATTCAAACCCGGTTGGCGAGCTTGCATATGGAGCTCCAATATCTAAAGAAGGGAAAGGAGGTTAGACCTCATATTAGGTAGGAAGTCTGGTGTATCAAGTGCAAAGCAAAGGGTCAATATAAGGAGCAATGCCCTGTTTATAAGGAGTATTTGGGCACTGAGATTCCTAATTTCTGGTGTAGCATATTCAAAGTTGTAGGCCATAATTGCACTCATTATTTAAATCTATTGCAAAAAAATTTCATATCATCAAAGAAATTATTCAGGAACTACTAAAATTCGGCAGGACATGATGAACAACATTGTCGAAGCTATGATTTCATGATGCAGCATAGTCCTGACACATATAGAATTCAAGTAGAGGGTCGATAAGCTCTAGGTTCATCAATAGCATGAGGATTTTTCCAAGTATGAGGGCACTGACGATGAGGAGGCGTTGGTCGTGGATGAGGGAATATTATATTTTACAACTGTGGACATCCTAGACATTTTTCCAGGTATTGTCAGAATCCTACTCCAGCTTCCTGTAAGTATTGTAAAGAATTTGGTCATGAAATAAAATATTGTCCCATTTTATTAGCTATAATGCAGGAGAAGCTCAACCAAAAACTGACTCAGAACATACAAATGATGAGGCTTGAACCATGTGAGGCAGATCCAAGTGTTAACAAAGTAATGCGCAACAGTGTGAATACCGAAGAATACCACACAGAAGGAAACCAACCTATGACGAAGAGATGGGTTCATAAAGCTAAAGATAATAATTTTGGGTTCAATATACAGTGCGATAAAGAGATATTCATGAAAATGAAGAAGACATTTATGAATCTTGAAGCTTCGACATCAACCGTGTAGAGACAATTGTTCCCGCTGAAGGATACGCTTGAGGAGAATACTAAAGCAAAGGAAGATGATCCATCCATCTTAGCGTCCTTTTTGTAGACGTGTATGAAATTTCTAAGGGATAAGACGTCTGTAGAGGGGTTACAGGAGCTGATAGATAACTGCGTTGGTAAGGAAAAGCCACGATTGGAACAATACACAGTAAACAAAGTGTACAAAAATAAGAAGAGAACTGATCAAGAGATGTGGTTCACTACACAAATCAGAGATTATGAGATGGATCAAGTCATTCTGGATATGGGATCAGATGCCAAGGTTATGCCAAAACATACATGGGAGAGGATGGGAAGGCCTAAGATGAAATGGTTGTTGATTCATTTGAGGATGGAAAACTAGTAGAAGATCATTCCTATCGGTCGATTGTAGGGCTCAATGTAGATATTTATGGAGCAAGCATGTTAGCCGACTTCGAAGTTATTGAGATTGTTAACGATAGTAATTCATATCTCGTGTTTCTTGGATTTGATTGGGATTATGACATGGACGCTATAATCAATATAAAGAACATGCAAATGGTATTTGAGAAGGATGGTCCCGAGATGTTGTGCCATTGGATCCATCTGAAGGTGCACGCTATACAAAGCCTGTCCAACATGAATATGGGGATGCTGATATTGATTAGATCTATAAGCTTACTACCCAAGATGAAGATTGGATTAATCCCACCACTGATGGTAGAATATGTTGGGAGCATGATAGTTCGTGTGTTTCTGACTCTGATGAAGAATTGGAGCAATGGCAGAACCTCCTGCATGAAGTGTTTACTAAGCAATGTAACATGGTTACAAAATCACTTCGCAATGTCACATTAGAAGTGCGTTACTTTCCATTTTATCATGGAACTGGGAATTTTGTCCTATTTTTGGAATCATTTGAGCAACAGGTGCCTACGGAACAAAGATACAAAGCTTTGGACTTCACATTGAGGTCCACTCTGGCTCGATGGTGAGGTGCGCACAGAGAAATTTTAGGAGGATGGAAGGGGTTTAGAAAACTAATAAGATTCATATTTGGCCATGTAGACACTAAGAACGAGAAGAAGTCCAATGGTAGAGATGATCCTTGTGATCATTTATCACGTTGGACCGCCACTTGGGGTGAAGAACCTCAACCCAAATGGGTGCATGTCTTCTTTCATTCCTTGGATACGATACCTCAATAGTGGTATCTCGAAACAGATCTGTGCCATGGTACTACCGGTTGGTATGAGATGATGGAAGTACTTTTGTTAACATATAACTTCGTTGATGGCTAGGAGTGTATTAATGAGGATCTCCAAGAAGTTAAAGTGGGATTATTCTGAGTCACCACTGAGCAAAGAAATCAGGTACAACCTGATTGGGCTGTGCAGTTGGAACAAGCCCAAGAATGTTACAACCTGACCATGGATGAAGGTGAGGAGGATCCATGTGATGTTCATATTCTTGAGTCAGAAGGACAACGCGACGTTTTAGGGCTTGAGGTAGCAATTTCGGACGTAGCACAACCTATCAGGATTCAAGAAGTCAACATAGGCTCAGGGGTAGAGCCCAAATTTGTGAAGATTGGGGACTATTGGGATGATGACATAGTAAGAAAGGTCATTTAATTGTTGCATGAATACCAAGATTTGTTCCCAACAAATTTCTTGGAAATGAAATAAATTGTAGGATATCTAGGAGTTATGAAAATCACGTTGATGTTGGATTCTAAGCCAATCAAGCAACACCCATATTGGCTAAACCCAAAGTACAAATAGAAAACGAGAGAAGAAATCAAAAAAATTCTTAGTGCTGGCATTATTGAACCAATTTAGGAATTAGAGTGGTGTTCACATTATGATTCATTATGACTGCATATGTTGTCCTTGATGGAAAATCATTTGTAAAAGATGAAGTATATGGCTTCTGGAAAAGCACAATGGTTTAGCAGAAAGTCTAGAACATGATGAATAAAGTTCATATTTAAGGATATATACGCGAGTTCTTTTTGGCCAAGTCGTGTATACACACGGAAAAGAAGAAGCAAAGTAGCGTATGTATTTTGCACTCTAAATTTATGATACCAAGGGTCCTTACCATAGTTTTAGCCCAAAGTATTGAGCACTATGTCGTCTATTTGATTTCGTCCAAGAATACCATCGACGCTTGTGTGGTTTTGGCTCATGGTATTGAGTAAGGCTAAAAATATATAAGGAGAAGAAGATCATAGTGCAATGAGTTCAAGCAGATGAATATGGAATGAATACTTCACTCTGAAGTATATTTTCATGGAATGGGTTCTAGTTGTTTAATAGATTTGAAATAATGATGCACCTATGGATAAAATTATGGATCAATATCTCTAGTCCTAAAATGAACTTGTATTTTCATGATCTTTCTATGAGATGTCTAGATCTGTAACCTGGCACATGTTTTCTAAAGTGAAGGGTATGATATGAGTAATTCTATTGATCTGAAATGTTACGTAATCATGAATATTTACATATCTATACGTTGGTTTGTCACAGTGAAAGTACGTGTACATGCAGGCTCCTTTCAACAAAAGCGCATATGGAGGTTAGGGTTTTATGAAGATTGCTGAAGAGGTTGTCTGATTATTTCTTCTATATTTCTATTGTATGTCAATGAAGTATTCATGTAGATCTGGGCTATTTGAATACTGAATATGTTGCTATTTGATTATGTACAAATATGATCGATGAATGGGTGATTGGATATGATGGATGCTACTAACCGAATAAGGGTTTTGTAAGTTTGATTAAATATTCCTGAACACATCTGATCCATTCCGAGTTTGATCAGATTCCTAAATTAAGTATGCAGATATCTATATGCAGGTTGCAGTAAGTGAAGTAGCATATACATTTTATTCTATGAATGATCAGGGTTTAAATTGATTCTGCATGTTAGTTCAGAAGTCTAGGTTTATTATTTTGATCTAGTTACGATGATCTCAATGTTCTGTTTAAAGTTTGGTTTATGGATATTGGTGTTGATCTACAAATTGAGTTGTGTTGAAGTTGTTGGATCCAGTGTGAAAATTTATGAAACATGTTTTGTAGTGTTTTTGAGGGTTGAAGCCTTCAGTATGGAAGTAGAAGCTTCCCGACAATAGGAAATGGTGATCAGTGTTAGGGAGTTCTGGCTCCTTTCCAGTAGTGGTTGGTAAACATGATTAGGGGGTTAGAGCTCCCTTCTAGTAGTAGTTGGAGAATGAGAGAAGGTTGCAACCTTCTGTAGGTGGGTGCATGCGTACTGATATGAGTCTACATCAGTACATCAATGTAAGAAGTTTTCTATATAATAAAAATTAAAGACAAAGATGACAACAACGATGGTTTTCTCCCGACTTGGGTTTCCACCTTAAATCTTGGTTTTCATATGTGATGCCTTTGTTTGATGATTTATTCTGTTATTACTGCACATGTTTACTACTTAAATATATCATGCATAATTGATGAACTGGGCTAAGTAATGTTTCTGAATATTTATCCAAACAATAAGTTATTTGGGTATACACAAGTTTCCTTTAGGATAGCCATGTACATGTGCTAGTTGGGCTAATAAAAGTTGCATATAAAAATTAGTAAAAGAAAAGTGAAATATTTTTATTCTTTTAAATAATGATTACCCCCTTGCCCCCCCTCCCCCCTTGCCCCCCCTCTCAGTATTTTTCCCAACAATTGGAATCGGAGCAGGTCCTTTTGAATAAGCTTAATCGCTAGAAGGAAGATCAACTAAGATGAGCAATCAAGATGGGACAACATCTATCAGGCCACCACTCTTCAATGGAAAAAATTTAATCTTTTGGAAGACAAGGACAATATCCTATATTCATTCTCATTGAGCAAATGTTTGGGATATAGTTGAAGGCAGTTACCAATATCCAACTGCAGTTCCATCAGATCCAGCAGCAAAGAAAAACTATGAAACCAATGCAAAAGCTATCAATGCATTATTGGGAAGTGTGACTGAATCAAAATTTGTCAAAGTTATGAAGTTAAATACAACAAAGGAGATATGGAACAAAATCATTCTGAGCTATGAAGGTGATGCCAAGGTAAAAAGTGATAAATTCAAAACTCTCATAATTCAATATGAAAATCCCAGAATTCATAATGATTAAAGTATTTCTAGTTTCTTTTTACGTCTAGATGAGATTGTAAATCGTATGACAAATCTGGGGGAAGTCATAAGTGACACCAATCTATTAGAAAAAGTATTAAGATCTCTGACTCCTAAATTCTAGTCAAAAGTGTTTTCTATTGAAGAGAAGAAGGATATACAAACTCTTACTATTGTTCAACTTCAAGGGATTTTGACTATGTGTGAAATGAGGAAAGGAGGTTCGTCTAAAGTCAAAGAAGCTACTTTTAGAGCTATTTCAAAAGGCAAGGAAAAGGAAGAACAAAAATAATCTTGGTATGTATTAGAATAAGATGAGGTAAATTTTGTAAATAAAATTCAACTTGGCACTGGAAGGTTCAGAGGTAAGCTTCCTTTCAAATGTTTTTCTTGTGGAAGAGTTGGTCATTACATTGCTAAATGCCTCATAGAGATAATCATGAAAAGGGAAAGGATTTAGAAAAAGGTAACAAGAGACAATTTATCAATAGAAAATTTTACTATACTCATGAAGATAGTGATAGTCTATCGAATAGTGCATAAGGTGAATCTGATCAAGATATTAGATTTCTCATGGCATTTGAAAAAGACATTGGTGAGGCTAAAGATACTTTTATGGATGCTTTAGAAGAAAATGATTTTCTTGAAGAAATCAATCAAATCAAAATATGTTTGGAAGGGAACAAAATAGCCATAGATACTCTAAAGAAACAAGTCATAGAAAAGGAGAAGCACAATGAGAAATTAGAATGTGAAATAGTAAGTCTAAGAAAGGAAATTGAGAAAGTAAAAACTTTAAATCTTAGATTTTCTAAAGGATCTGAAACCTTAGATGAAATTATCAAGGTTAAATGCTCTCCTCTTGTGAAGATAGGTCTTGGATATATTAGTGAATATTCTCAGTCTTCAGCTACAAGCTATCTAAATGCAAAAAAATCTAGCCAGCAAATCTCCATCACTCAGAAAAAGAAAAAAGACAATGCCCAGGTAAAGCATGATCAGTCCAATTCAAGGATGAACAATAATAGAAATATCAATCAAAAGGTAAACAAAAATAGAAGGTTCTATGATTGCAGGAATTTATTCTTTAATGGAAAATATTTCTCATGTCATAATTTTGGTCACAAAGCTTCTCAATGTGTTGCATACAAAACCATCATGACTAGAGAAGCAAGAAAGAAAAGAAATGAGACAGGAATAAAGAAGAATACTTATAACAATTTTTCTCCTCTTCAAGGTGAAATTGAATTTTCATTTTGTGATAACTTTGGACATGAAGAATCTGAATGCAGGAGCACACTTCAGCCACAATAACAAATATCCACAAGTTCCAAGATATGGAGAAAGAATGAATTACAATTTGAAAGTTGCAGCATACCATTATTTGCATAAGGAGAAGAAAATCAATGGCACATTGATAGCAGATGTTCAAAACACATGATAGGTGATAAAGATAAACTTATTTCATACAATGAATTAGAAAAGGAAAATATTGCTACTTTTGGAAATGACTCTCCTGCTATCATCAAGGGTAAAGGCGCTGTTTTTCTAAAAGAAAAGTTTAAAGCTAACAATGTTATGTATGTTGATGGATTAAAGCATAACTTGTTGAGTGTGAGTCAAATGTGTGATCAAGGAAATGAATTTATCTTTTGTTCAACATAGTGTGTGGTTCGTGAACTTGACATAGGAAAGATTGTAATAAAAGGAACAAGAACACCAAGCAATCTGTATATATTGAAAGGTGGCCAAGAGAAAAGTTATCTAGGTAAATCAATAGAAAATTGGTTATGGCACATAAGATTGGGACATTTGAGATTTTCTCAAATAAGCAAATCAAGCAGGCTCAAAGTTGTTCGTGATCTACCCAACATATCTCTATCCGAAAGTACCATATGCAAATCATGCCAACTCAGTAAGCAAACCAGGGTGTAGTTTAATGCCAAAGAAGGATCAACAAGTAAGCCTCTTGAACTTATACATACTGATTTATGTGGTCCTGTAAGGAAAAATTCACCTCGTGGAGAAAAATACTATATCCTATTCATTGATGAATTTTCTAGAATGTGTTAGATTGGGTTAATGAAACATAAATATGAAGCATTTGAAAAATTTAAGATCTTCAAAGATTTGATTGAAAATGAATTAGATCTAAAAATAAAATGTCTTAGATCTAACCGAGGAGGAGAATACATATAAGATGAATTCTTTTATTTCTGTGAACAATATTTCATAAAAGACAATTTTCTGTAGATGGAACTCCACAACAAAACGATTTGGCAGAAAGAACGAATAGAACACTTCAACAAATGGCTCATGCTATGCTTCATGAATTTGGGACTCTTGACACAAATTGGGGAGAAGAAACACATATTGTAGTAAATATTCTCAACAAGGCTCATGTTAGTGTAAAAAATGACAAAAATCCTTATGAACTTTGGTATGGTAATATTCCCACTATGAAGCATTTTAGAGTTTTTGGAAGAAAATGTTTGATCAAAACTAATGAAGAAAAACTTGGTAAGTTTGAGCCTAGAGAAGATGAAGGAATATTTCTTGGTTACTCTTCTAGAAGTTAAGTGTACAAACTCTACAATAAAAGACCTCAGAATATTTTTGAATGTATTGATGTTGTAATTGATGAATCTCACGGCTCCCAAAAGGGAAATAACAAAAAATGAGGATGATGATGATGTATATTTTCCCTCATCAAATAACAACAATATAGAGGAAGAACCCAGTGAAACATCGGAAGAAGATATATTAGAAAAGGCTCCATTTAGGTATGTTCAAAAGAATAATCCAGAATCTCAAATTTTGGGAGAAAAGGAATTAGGGGTTCAAACAAGAAGAACCCTTGTAGGATCTCCCAGTTATCTAGAATTCTTATCCACCATTGAACCACAGAATATAAATCAAGCTAGTAAAGATGAATGTTGGATTCAAGCCATGAATGAAGAACTCGATCAAATTGAAAAGAACAATACTTGGGAATTGGTTCCAAGACCTCATGAAAAAATGTTATTGGAACAAAATGGATATTCAAAAACAAGTTAATTGAAAATGGAGATGTAATTAGAAACAAAGCTAGAATTGTTCGTAAGGGGTATGCCCAACAAGAAGGTATAGACTTTGAAGAAACATTTGCACCACTAGCTAGACTTGAAGCCATAAAAATGTTTCTTTCATTTTCAAGTTTTCAACAATTCAAGGTTTATCAAATGGATGTAAAATCTGCTTTCCTCAATGGTGATCTAGAAGAAGAAGTTTATATAGAACAACTAGAAGGATTCATTCTGGGAAATGATGAAAAACTTGTTTTCAAACTCAAAAAGACCCTATATGGCCTAAAACAAGCTCCTCAGGCATGGTACTATCATCTTGACAAATATCTTCAACATAAAAGTTTCACAAAAGGATTTGTAGACAGTAATTTATACACAAAACTTGAGAAAGATAAATTTTTAATTATTTTTGTTTATGTGGATGACATCATTTTTGGAAGTACTAAAGAATCTAAGAGTCAGAAATTTTCTTCTATTATGCAACAACAATTTGAAATGTATTTAATTGGGGAAATAACATATTTTCTTGGCTTACAAGTGCAACAAGAAAACGATGGCATATTTCTCTCACAAGAAAAATATCTCAAACAGATCCTGAAGAAATGTGGGATGGAAGACTCCAAACCTGTGAGCACTCCAATGGTGACCGGCTGTAAGCTAGGTTCTCATAATGATTCTCCCATGGTAAACCAAATAGAGTATAGATCTATGATTGGAAGTCTACTTTATCTAATTGGCACTAGACCAGATATCATGCATGTTGTTGGGATTGTTGGACGATTCCAAGCCAATCCAAAGGATTCACACCTTTAGGCCATAAAAATAATATTCAAATATCTACAAGGACCTCAAGGTTTGGGTCTATGGTATCCCAAGAATGTTGATATTACTCTTCATGCTTACACAGATGCAGACTAGGCTAGAAATGTTGATGATCGAAAAAGCACTAGTGGTGGTGCATTTTATATGAGGCCCATATTAGTATCCTTATTCAGCAAGAAACAAAGTTCCATTGCCTTATATATAGCAGAAGTAGAATATGTGGATGTCGCATCATGTTGCACACAACTTATTTGGATGATGTAGAAATTACAAAATATTCAAATCATATCTTCTCTGCCCATATCTATCTTGTGTGATAATAAAAGTGCCATTAGTATCTCGAAAAATCCTATTATGCATTCCAAAACCAAGCACATTCCTATCAAGTATCACTTTTTACGAGAACAAGTGCTTCAGAAAAAGGTCAAATTGGAGTATGTTCCTTCCAAAGAACAAGTTGCTGACATATTTAATAAACCTCTTCCCAGGAAAGCATTTGAATATCTTAGACAAAAGCTGGGAGTTGTCTTTGCCTCACTTATCAAATTTGTTTGATTTCATAAATTCATTTCGGTAAGCAGATTTCATGAAGTCTAGTCACATATGTACGCGAGTTTCTCTTTCTACAGTCACATATGGATCTTGCTTTCATACAATCTATGGGTCAGCTTGCTCAGGTGTTGATGGTTACATTTTGGAGTTCTTGTCTTCATCTTACATTTCCCTTCCTTGATATTTATATGCTTGATGAAGATAATTTTATGAGTTGGTTGTTGAAAATGTTCAAGATGCACTGGTTTTGGGGGAGCATTAGATTTGCTGAAAATAATGCATTGTTGGCATCATGTTGGTTGCTGAATTATGATCTCTCTCTTGAGGTCCTTTGGTCTTGGTTATAAAAATTCATATCTGTAATTTGATGTAAGGGTCATGTTGAGACCTATGATGTAACATTTGTCATCTTCAGTCAGGTTTGTAAACCCACTTGGATTGGGTGCTTGAGTCAAATATGTAACCCCACTTTGTTGGGAGATTGATGTAAGTATGGGTCCTTGGTGATAGGAAAGGTCATTCTTAGTTGAGTCATGAAGTCATGTATTCTATTGAAAATATGAAGACTCCGCATGTGCTCAGGGGAGTATGGTCCGTATAGTGCAGCGCAGATCTCGTCATTATTGTATCACTTCAACCTTTTCTCTTGATGTCAAAGGGGTAGAGACTCCTGGTGTTTGAATAATGCTTATGTATTATTTTGATGTATCTTTCAGGTATCTATAGGTTGTGGTGATCAAACACCAACATGGTTGCCATCAAGTCCAAAGGGGGATATTGTTGGCATTATGATTCATTATGACTACATATGTTGCTTGTAAAAGATGAAGTATATGGCTTTTGGAGAAGCACAATGGTTTAGCAGAAATTCTAGCAGATGATGGATAAAGTTCATATTTAAGGATATATATTTGATTTTGTTCTGGCCAAGTCGCGTATACACACAGAAAAGAAGAATAAAAGTAGTATATGTATTTCACGCTCTAAATTTATAATACCAGGGGTGCTTACCATAGTTTTAGCCCAAAGTATTGAGAGTTGTTTCTTCTATTTGATTTTTTCCAAGAATACCATCGGTGCTTGTGTGGTTTTGGCTCATGGTATTGGGAAAGGATAAAAACATATAAGGTGAATAATATCATAGTGCAACGAGTGCAAGCAGATGAATATGGAATGAATACTTCACTCTAAACTATATCTACATGGAATGGGTTTCATTTGTTTAATAGATCTCAAATAATGATGCACCTATGGATACAATGATGGATTAGGATATCTAGTCCTGAAATGACCTTGTATTTGCATGATCTGTCTATGAGATGTCTAGTTCTGTTTTGGCACATGTTTGTTGCAGTGAAGGGTATGATATGAGTAAGTATATTGATCTGAAATTTTACACAGTCCTGAATAATTACATATCTATACACTGGTTTGTCATGGTGAAAGTGCGTGTACACGTGGGTTCATTTCAACAAAATCACGTATGGACGTCAGGGTTTTATGAAGATTGTTGAAGAGGTTGTTTGATTATTTCTTCTATATTTCTTTTGTCTGTCAATGAATTCTTCATGTAGATCTCATCTGTTTTAATATTTAATATGATTCTAATTGATTATGCACAAATATGATCAATGACTGGGTGATTGGATATGATGGATGCTTCTGACTAAATAAGGGTTCTGTAAATCTGATTAAATATGCCTGAATACATCTAATCTATTCTGAGTTTGATCAGATTCCTAAATTTAATATGCAAAGATCTATGTGCAGGTTGGCCAGCAGAAAATTGCATATATACATAGGTTGCAGTAAGTGAAGTAGCGTATACATTTGATTCTATGAATGATCAAAGTTGAAATTGATTCTGAATGTTAGTTCAAAAGACTGGGTTTATTACTATGATCTAGTTACAGTGATCTCATCATTTTGTTTAAAGTTTGGTTTATGGCTATTGGTGTTGATCTACAAATTGAGTTGTGTTGAAGCTGTTGGATCCAGTGTGAAAATTTATGAAACATGGTTTGCAGTGGTTCTGAGGGTTGAAGCCTTCAGTATGGAAGTAGAAGCTTCCTGCTAGTAGGAGCTGGTGATCAGTGTTAGGGGGTTGTAGCTCCTTTCTCGTAGTTGTTGGTAAACGTGATCAAGGGGTTGGAGCTCCCTTCCAGTAGCAGCTGGAGTACGAGAGAAGGTTGCAGCCTTCTACAGGTGGGTGCTTGCGTATTGATATGAGCATGCATCATTACATCATTGTAAGTAGTTTTTTATATAATAAATATTGAAGACATAGATGACAACATTTGTGGTTTTCTCTCGACTTGGGTTTCCACCTTAAATATTGGTGTTCATTTGTGATGCCCTTATGTGATGATTTATTCTATTATTACTGCACATTTTTACTCCTTAACTATCCGATGCATAATTGATGAACTGGGCTAAGTAATTTTTCTGAATATTTATCCAAACAGTAAGTTATTTGGGTATGTGCAAGTTTCCTTTAGGATAGCCATGTACATACGCTAGTTGGGCTAATCAAAGTTGCGTATAAAAATTAGTGAAAGAAAAGTGAAATATTGTGAGTCTTATAAATAATGATTCAACACCTCCCCACCCCCCCACCTCTTAGTATTTTTCCCAACAAGTAGGTTAGCCCTATGGTGGTCCAAGAAAATAAAAATAAAGGGGAAATAAGGATTTGTGTTGATCTCTGCAAGATGAATGATGGATGTTTCCATGATCCATTTATGACCCCATTCATAGATGAAGTATTGGAGAATGTTGGCGGGAAATAAGCCTACTAATTTATTGATGGATTCTCAGGGTACCATCAGATCATAATTGCGCTGGAGGATAGGAGCAAGACTACCTTCGCTACTGAGTGGGTTTCATTTCAGTACATTGTCATTCCATCTAGATTAAAGAACACTCCAACCATATTTTATAGAGTCATTGTCGCAAATTTCAAAGAGTATATCCATAAGGTTTTGGAGGTGTATTTTGAATACTAGAGTGTCTTTGGCATGTTAAAGAAGAATGTTTCTAGTCTGCGCTTGATGTTGGATACCTGCAAGAAATATAAGATCTCCTTAAACCTGAAGAAGTGCATTTTATGCATACCATATGGAATATTGTTAGGGCATATTAACTCTAAACATGGATTGATGGTAGACCTTATGAAGATTTCCTTGATTATCAACTTGGAACCCCCAACAAGTGTAAAGTAGCTATACATGGTGCTTGGACATACATGATATTACCGGAATTTCATTAGGGCATATGAGAAAATTACTACGCTAATGGAGAAGCTATTAAATAAAGATGTCAAGTTATGGAGGGATGGAAATTTTTAGAAAAGTGCAACATTCCAAAATTAGCATGCAGCTAATTAGAATATTGATTTTTGCTCATGTGAATTAGGAGATAAATAAATGGGTAAGGAGGCCCATACATTGTAGAAAAATGAATAAAATCCCTCATAGTGTGAAAATGGATATTCATAAGAGCTGGATTTCACACCCTCAAGTGTGAAAGAGGACATTTACATGAGGACAAGGTCAAGCTTGACCAAGTCAACAACGCTGGGATAAGAGGTGGAAAACACTTGGAGGGACAACACATATGAATGGGAGGAAGATTCCTTGGTGGAGGAAACCCTAATGAATGGGACCCATGGTGAGAGGGCTTCCATTTTTTAAAAAAGAGGGCAAGGCAGCCATTGTTATTCATGTTATGTGTTATTGATTTATTGGTCTGTTTAGACTTTGAGCATTCTCTTGTTGTTTAGAAGAGTTGCAGTGCTGCTTAGCACAAGGTTTTCCTATTTATGAATTCCTTCTCCTTTCAAGAGAGGCCTCTTGAAGGAGCTTGCTCTTCAATTCTCCACATTCATGCTTCAAGCCAAGAATCCTCCTTCAACTACAACGTTATTTCTGTAGGGTGTTGCAGTGGAGGATCCTCAACACCACTTCCTGAGCTTATCTTTCAAAGGAGGAAGCTTTCTTTCCTTTGGGTAATCAATTGGGAAGCTCTTGGAGCATATTTTAGATCTTGTCACTTTGCCAACCTATTTTCTTTCACCTACATTAATGCAATATCCCTCAATGACTGCGTTATTTTCAGAGAGTATTTGTAGTGTGGGTTGCATTGTTTGTTGGAGGGTGAGATCTTCAGTGTTAGGATCAGCCTTTCACTTGGAAGATCCATTGGAGGAGGTTTGTTCAGCTTGAGCATCATCTACAACCATCTCCATCCAATTCTTGAGTTTCAGCTGCTACTCAGCCTTGAGACTGCAACTCCGACATTTTACAATTTTGCCTATTTCAGCCAATCCTTCCGAGATTGTCTTGAAATAGTGTTTGGGAGCTTAGATATTCACTCCCAATGTTATATGAGCCATCTATTTGTAGATTTGTATTATTTCACATCTCCATGTAGCATTGTACCATCTATGACTGGGTTTTACATGCTCATGAGCACTTTGAAATATAACATCATTCCACTTTTTGCATATGTATTCATGGGAGGCTTGTTTGCCTTGATCATTTGAGTTGTGTTGTACATGTTTGCTGCGGATTCACATAATAAAATGGCTCCATGGTTTCCATAATTTTCTGTATGATGTTATTCATTGCTATTTCCAGTTTGTGTTCATATATTGATGGATCTCCAATTTTGGAATATCTTAAAATATTCCCATTATTGTAGATTTTCCCTATTTTGGGATATTACAGTGGTATCAGAGCATAATATTGGCTCAACCTGTGAGTTTCAGCCATTATGCTATTATAATAAAAGAAGAAGATTAGAATGTTTGAGAGAATGAGCCTTCGCTCATCTCTTTTCAGAAGCAAGAAGGACCTCAACAAGGAGGTCAAGCAAAGAAGAAGCAGTGGGACTATGCCCTTTCCTTTTGAAGGAGAGAACAAATTACAGAAATATGAAGGACACTTGGATCACAAGAGCCTAAGTGAATACCTTTTTGATTAAAAATCTCAACCTAGAGCCTTCAAGGAGACTCTAGCTTTCCCTCACTTCATCCAATTGGAGGATGAAAAGAGACCATGCAACACAAGAAGAATCAAGGGCAATAGGTTTATATTATCTACCTTTGATGGGTCATCTACGGCAAGGGCTTGGGAAAGAAAACTTGATGCATTCTTCCTACTACATCTATTGGTAGAGAGAGAAGCTATATAAATTGCAGCATTGCACCTTGAGGGTAAGGCCAATATTTGGTAGTTCAACCATTTGGGTCATGCAAGAGTGCATAATTTTTTTGAGTTTACTCAAAGGTTGATTAGAAAGTTTTGCAAAGAGGAATCAGAGGAGTAGAAGCCCTCACCGCCATTGGAGGAGACTTGTACCAATGCTGTCACAACCTTAGGAGAGAAGCCTTCCACATCAGTAGTTGGGGGAGCCAGCACATTTGAGGAAGAAACCCTTGTAGCCATACAATATTCTTCCAAACTTCACCAAGGTATGCCTAAGTTTTTATCTCCTATTGTTTCAGAAAATTCTATGGAGGGTTCTATACCATTGCATGCTGCTTATTTAAAGCAAAGGACTTTCACTGCATTGTGCCACCTTGAATTATTCAAGGAAGGGAGGAACCATCATCCTCATACACCGTTGATGAGTTGTATACCACACTTGAGGTTGGGGTTTGAAAACTTGGAGGAGAGGATGAATATTGTTCCAAACAAACTTACACAAAACCATATATTCATCCTTGAGTTGGAGCATGAGACATCAAGTACATCATTTGAAAGATTAACAACGCTGTCATTTAGCAGCAATGATGAGTTGGGAACCCAACCATTTTTGAAATATTCCAATGACCTTCCCATATACATAACCAAAGGGGAACAAATAGATGATGGAGGAAATCTTAGGATGGATAACATCTCTCATGTTTGTGTTGGATACTACTTGATGAGTCATACACATCATGATGGGAGGTTTTTCCCTACCACCTATTTGGATCCTATGGGATAAACTTGGTCATTAAGGAGATTGCATTTCAATATCCCATGAAATGCAAAGATGGAAGTATGATTTGGGAGGATGGTAGTATTCATGGGAAGGGTACCAAGATTGAGCATGATGGGAGGCACCCACATTTGGATGAATGGGTGTGGATGGAGAGCAAGAAGCTGGTAAGCTACTTGCAAATTTATGACACTAGGCAGCAGGAGTCATGGCTGCATTGGCTACTCTTAAAAGAGTTTGGCCATCTTGAGACATATCCTTTTTCAAAGGGTATGAGGGAGGAAGGAGTTTGATCATTATGTCTTCACCTCATGATTTGTATGATGGGGGTATGATGAGGCAGCAAAAACTTTTGTTGCTTTGGAGGACTTTGGGAGAGCAAGGGTAGATTTTCTCTCACACTTTGCATAATGTTGCAAGAGTAGGAGATGGCACTATCATGGTGCAAGGGGGCTACTCCTTAGCCTTATATGATTAGGAGTTACTTCCACTTTGGAAGGAGATTCCTATATATGGCAACATTATGGGAGATGTCTTTGACAAGGAGCATGTCAAATAATGGAGCTATGAGTTGGTAGGAGCTTATTTGCATGGGCCAACAGTGCTATCACTTGGGAGCTTAGGGTTATTGATGGAGTGTCCCCAGGATCACTTCACCATTGATGCACTCGGTGAGCAAGGAGGAAGTGAGATTGATGGAGTAGCGTATGGAAACATCTATTACAGAGATATGATCTTCTTAACTTGGACTTCCAAGTATAAGAAGGGTGATCTCCATGTAGCATATGGTTCATTCCTCTTCATGGGAGTGTGTCATACCACTATGGAGGAATTATTCATATACATATGCATCATATTACTCTCAACACATGGTAAGAATATTTTTTTTCATCCATTGATTGTCTAACACAGTATTTTCATATTCTTACCATTCCTATTCAATGCATTGCTCCACAAGAGGGCAAACTTTTCATTGAGCTCCATGGTCAACATTGGGCCAAATTGTATGATGGAGACAACCATCTCTTATATGGCCTTGGGCAAGTGTTTTCCTTCATGTATGTTCAGTTGATTTACCCAGCCATTGGCTATTTATCAGTAGATGTCATGACATACATAATTTTCCATGTAACAAAAAACAACTTGGCATGTAATTTTCTGAAGCAACAGTTTGGAAAACTGCACTATCACTATTGGGAAAACTGTTGGTACCTTCTTGCACCACATGAAACCTTAAGAATTTTCCTCATTTTGATGTTGATCATGATTTCATTTGCTGATATTGATCTTATTTGTATTGGGAGCATGATTGGGAGAGAGGCACATGAGTTGGATGTGTCCTTTGGGGAAGAGGATTCCCACACTTTTTGCATTGCATGTTCTAATGGGAACATGAGAGGAGATATGGCCACCACAACCAAACACTTGATTTTTTTTTTTGAGGTGGGCCATGTGATTGATGGGATGCCATATGGTGATGATTTCCTATCCATCACATATGGGATGATTTGGGCCAGCTTGATTCACAACGTTGGAGATGATATCTTTGGAGATCTAGCCTTCATCTTGCCACTTGAGGGCAATTGTTTTGTAGCCCAAGATCAACATATGCTCTACACTTATCATAAGTGGAGAGGATTTTCATGTTGGTACCTTCTTGCACCACATGAAACCTTCAGCATTTTCCTCATTTTGATGCTAATCATGATTTCATTTGCTGATATTGATCTTATTTGTATTGGGAGCATGATTGGGAGAGAGGCACATGAGTTGGATGTGTCCTTTGGGGAAGAGGATTCCCACACTTTTTGCATTTCATGTTCTAATGGGAACATGAGAGGAGATATGGCCACCACAGCCAAACACTTGATTATTTTTTTTGAGGTGGGCCATGTGATTGATGGGATGCCATATGGTGATGATTTCCTATCCATCACATATGGGATGATTTGGGCCAGCTTGATTCACAATATTGGAGATGATATCTTTGGAGATATAGCCTTCATCTTTCCACTTGAGGGCAATTTTTTTGCAGCCCAAGATCAACATATGCTCTACACTTATCATAAGTGGAGAGGATTTTCATGTTGGTACCTTCTTGCACCCAATGAAACCTTCAGCATTTTCCTCATTTTGATGCTAATCATAATTTTGTTTGCTGATATTGATCTTATTTGTATTGGGAGCATTATTGGGAGAGAGGCACATGAATTGAATGTGTCCTTTGGGGAAGAGGATTCCCACACTTTTTGCATTGCATGTTCTAATGGGAACATGAGAGGAGATATGGCCACCACAACCAAACACTTGATTATTTTTTTTGAGGTGGGCCATGTGATTGATGGGATGCCATATGGTGATGATTTTCTATCCATCACATATGGGATGATTTGGGCCAGCTTGATTCACAACGTTGGATATGATATCTTTGGAGATATAGCCTTCATCTTGCCACTTGAGGGCAATTGTTTTGCAACCCAAGATCAGCATATGCTCTACACTTATCATAAGTGGAGAGGATGAAAATATAGGGTAGGCTATCTTGTCTACCATGTTCAAATTTTCAGCCCACCTACATTTTCGGAGCTCAAGGTGGAGGATGATTTTCATGAGTTACCATTTTGGAGGGTGGATCATTTTGTATGGTTGATAGCTTGGGGATGAGAGATTCATATGGGGATGGTAGACCCCAATGTATATCAGACCTCATGCCTCAATAAGGCCTTTAGATAAACCATTTTTGCCTCCATGGATATTTTACATGATGAAATCTATTTGGGATACACATCAAAAGCTAGCTTACATACTTGGGAGGGACAACTTGGAGTTATCTTGATGAGACCACATCCTGATCCTTGTAAGATTTTATCATATGAGGATGCTACAGGGGAAGAAGAGGAGGCTTATCAGTTCTATCCTTGCATTTTATTAAGGACAAGCAACATTTGGGAGGGGAGGACTGTAATATTCCAAAATTAGCATGCAGCTAATTGGAATATTAATTTTTTCTCATGTCACATAGGAGATAAATAAATGGGTAAGGAGGCCCATAAATTGCAGAAAAATGAATAAAATCCCTCATAGTGTGAAAATGGATATTCATAAGAGCTGGATTTCACACCCTCAAGTGTGAAAGAGGACATTTACATGAGGACAAGGTCAAGTTTGACCAAGTCAACAACGCTGGGATAGGAGGTGGAGAACACTTGGAGAGACAACACAGTATGAATGGGAGGAAGATTCATTGGTGGAGGAAACCCTAATGAGTGGGACCCATGGTGAGAGGGCTTCCATTTTTTTAAAAGGAGGGAAAGGAAGCCATTGTTATTCATGTTATTTATTATTGATTTCTTGGTCTGTTTATACTTTGATAATTCTCTTGTTGTTTAGCATAGTTGCAGTGTTGCTTAGCACAAGGTTTTCCTGTTTAGGAATTCATTCTCCTTTCAAGAGAGGCCTCTTGAAGGAGATTTCTCTTCATTTCTCCACATTCAGGCTTCAGGCCAAGCATCCTCCTTCAGCTACAACGTTATTTTTGTAGTAGTATAATGTTGTGTTGCAGGGTGTTGCAGTGGAGGATCCTTAACACCACTTCCTGAGCTTATCTTTCAAAGGAGGAAGCCTTATTTCCTTTGGGTGATTAGTTGGGAAGCCCTTGGAGAATATTTCAGATCTTGGCACTTGGCCAACCTATTTTCTTGCACCTACAGTGCAGTATCCCTCAATGACTATGTTATTTTCAGAGAGTATTTGCAGTGTGGGTTGCAGTGTTTGTTTGGAGGGTGATATATTCAATGTTAGGATAAAAATTTCACTTGGAAGATCCATTGGAGGAGTTTAGTTTAGCTTGAGCATCATCTATAGCCATCTCCATCCAGTTCTTGAGTTGCATCTTCTATTCAGCCTTGAGACTGCAACTATGGCATTTTACAGTTTTGCCTATTTCGGCCAATCCTTCCGGGATTGTCTTGAAATAGTGTTTGGGAGCTTAGATCTTCACTCCCAATTTTGTATGACACATCTATTTGCAGATTTGTATTATTTCACATCTCCATGTAGCAGTGTACCATATATGACTGCATTGTACATGTTCATGAGCACTCTACAATATAGAAGCATACCACTTTTTGCATATGTATTCATGGGAGGCTTGTTTGCCTTGATCATTTGAGTTGTATTGTGCATGTTTGCTACTGATTCACATAATAAAATGGCTCCATGGTTTCCATAAATTTTTGTATGATGTTATTCACTACTATTTCTATCTTGTGTTCATATATTGCTGGATCTCCAATTTTGGAATATCTTAAGATATTCCCACTATTGTAGATTTTCCCTATTTTGGGATATTACAAAAAGTCTCAACGTATTGAAATAAAATATGGTGACTATGCCGATTCTCATCTTCCCAGATTGGATGAAATAATTTCAAGTACATGTCGATGCAATCTGCATAGCTTTGGGAGTTGTGTTATTACAACTCGACAAATGAGATATTAATCGCCTTGTAGCTTTTGCAAGTAGGAAGTTTTCTAAAGCAGAGAGGAACTACTCCACCATAGAGCGTGAAGGGTTGGAAATGGTGTATGCACTACAAAAATTCACTCACTATCTATTAGGTGCACACTTCAAATGTTCATGTTTCATTCTGCTTTGAAGTATCTGGTCAACAAGCTTGTGTTGGGGGGGAATATTATCTGATGGTTACTGTTTTTCCAAGAGTATGATTTCGAAGTAAACTTCAATCTAGGACGCTTGAATACCAGACCAAATCATCTATCTAGGATTGAGACAGGCGAGGAACCCACAAATATTGAGGAAGGCTTACCTGATGTGCATTTGTTTTTTATCAAGCTTGCATATGATAATTTCCTATATATCATTCAGTTTGTCTCTATGGGAATTACACCTGCCGAGTACACTACACAACAAAAGAAAGAGCTGGTAGTCAAGGTGACATAATTTACTATGATTGCAGCAAATCTATACAAGTTTGGGGTTGATGAGATTTTGCAAGGATATGTTCCCAAGCATGAAAAACAAGTATTCTGGTTGAAGCACATGAAAGAGTCACTGAAGGTCACTACACAAGTAAAACTATTATGCAGAAGATTCTGCGAGTTGGATTATGGTGGCCCACGGTGCATAATGATTCGAAGGAGTATTGTAACATATGTGATGTTTGTTAGAGGGCTGGAAGATTGTCACGAAGAGATGAAATGGAACTGCAACCCCAAGTTATATTTCAAGATTTCAATAATCGGGCAATTGACTTTGTGGGACCAATCGATTTGCTAGGAAAGAAAACGGGTGCGTAGTACATTATTACTGTGACCGAATACCTAAATCGGTGGGCTGAGGTGCAACAAGTGAAGAATTTTACTGTAGAAATGGCAACGAAGTTCATTTTCAAGCATATTGTGTCATGGTTTGGTTGTCTGAAAATCTTGATGAGAGACAATGGCACACATTTTATGAATAGCACTATTGAAGCCTTGACTGAAGAGTTCCAAATGGGTCACCCAAAGAGTATGTCATATCACCCCCAGAAAAATGGCACAACCAAAGCCTTCAACAAAATTCTGGGGAATGCTCTGACAAAAGTGTGCAAAGTTAACCGAAATGACTAGGATCTACGCATTATTTTAGTTTTATGGGCATACATACCTACCTGTAAGAAGCTGACAGGTTAGACCCCGTTTTGATTAGTGTATGGCCAAGAAGTAGTGATGTCGATGGAGTATATTGCACCTAGTCTTCGCATCACAACATTGACAAATATGGAAGATAATGACATTATGGAATATATATTCGTGAAACTGCTCGAGCTAGAAGAGAATAGGTTCATCAATGGGTTTCACCAACAGGTGTAGAAGGAGAAGGAGAAGGCTTTACATGACCGGCATATTAATCAAAAGACGTTCAAGGATGGGGACCTAGTTATTTTGTTTGACATCAAGTTTTCAAAGTTCCCAGGAAAGCTGCAAATAAACTGGTTGGGTCCTTACATTGTTATGAATGTATTGGAGGGAGGTGCAATCCAACTCATGAAGCTAAAGGGAGAGTTGTTCCTTGGACGTATTAATGGAAACTGCTTGAAATTATACAAGGACAAAGCCACCCCTAAAAGTTCGCAATGACTATATGGATGACGAAGAGTCTTAATGATATTTGCAGTTGATTGACGACATAGGACTGTAACATAGCTGGAAGTTTAGATGAGCACAATTCAGGTGAGCATGAATCAAGCGAGCAGGCTTTAGGAGAGTGTGGCTCAAGCGAGCGAGGTATGAGATTTTGAAAAGCATTGCACTAAGGTAATTCCATCATTGAAGGATTCCTTAAGTGACATCAAAGCAAAGTTCGATGACGCACCAACATTGTGACTCGAGACAAGTCATAATTTTGTGTTGGGGGTCTATTGGACATGGTACCCCTCGAAGAAATAAGTTGGAGAAAGACTCCACAGATCACGGAGAGGGCCGCAGAGTACAATTTGAGTCTTAGGGGCTTTGGGGTGGGTCAAAGCCCCTTATTTTGCAAAGGGATGGGAATATTTTGTGAACGTTGAACTCTGCCCATGGTTTTTGGGCCATGGTATTATAATGTAAAAGACTATATAAGGAGTCTAAGCTAGATCTCGAAGATAATTTGAAGAGAGAATTGATTTGATGCACTTGGATGTAACATTTTTTTGAGTCTAGGTCTATGGTTTTGGGTTAGAGGAAAGGCTGTTGCAGCTGAGTACACATAGACATTGGGAAGACTACAACTGAGTGCGCAGACCCGTGCAACTGAGTGCTCAGGATGGAATTTATTGTATAAGAAGGACCTAAACATAAATGAAGTACTTTTGAAGACATATCAATGTTTTGAGTTGATGTATTTTCTTTACTTTCATTTTATGTTATCTGTGCTAAGTAAGGGTTTTGATCTATAATTGTATAGTGAAGTTTTGTTTATGGTTGTTTACATTTTTTTATGTTTGAATAAGTAAGATCGCGCAGTCTGCAAGATATTTGAATAGATGTGTTGAAAAATGGCGGTATCGTTGATATATCTGTTCGGAAAGGCTTTGCCAAGTATATAAAGGAAGAGAAGCCCTAAATCCACAATCCACTATCCCTCTAGATGCAGAAACCTGGTTCTAGCATCCCCCTATATTGCCTCGAGTGAGACTTCGGTCTGCGTAAGAAGATCATTTCCAAAAGGGCCGGTAATAGTGGGGTTTTTTGGTTCGCCCAACCATATTTGAACCTGGGTCTAGGCTCCATCAAACCAACAACAATCCCAAGACCAAGTCAGACTAAGAGCAAGATCAATTTGGCCTAAAGGATAAAGGATATAAATACAAGGGAGCTCAACCTCATTTGGAAACTCATCTCAAGAAAGCTTGATATGCAATAGCGTGTTGGAAAGTGTAACTAGATTTGGTCTTCATAATGACTATGTAATTATGAATTTATGTAATGAGGAAGAAAAATATAATAACATTTATTTTTGTAAAGCTTTCCCCATGGGTTTCATGAGTAAGGAGTTTTTACTATAGGGAAAAGAATTATTCTTGATGTCTTTTAGGGATTTTCCATCTTGTCATAACTATATAATTTAGGGTCATCTATATGAAGTGTTGTTACACTTATAACGGTCACTCATTGGTGTAATTATATGCCTCCAAGACCATGTCAAATATGCTCCTCCAAGACAGCTCAAAGTATGGAATACTCCTTGAAGAAGTCGGCCTCATAGAAGACATACAAGTCGGTTTATAAACAATCACAAATATTCATTGATAGGTTAGATAATTACCTGTTCCCAACTACTATATATACTCAGGAAGACTTCCCAAAACAAACGACAAAACCATTTAGATTACTCTGAGATTTTCGGACGTATATGAAAGTGGCAAGGTCTGTAGTTTGGTGCAGTATAGAAAGAAAAGGAAAAGAGTATAAACAAAAAAGATAAGGGGAAGTATTATTTCACTGTCTTGGGTCTATAAGCTTTGGATATCTATGCTAAATTTGGTGGCGTAACATAGTTTAAAAGTACAACAAAAAGGCAACGATTAACGCAAATGATAACAAAGTATGAGGTTTTGGAAGATGCTGTGAAGAGGAATACAATGAAGAAAGGGAGTTGTTACACTTTATTTTTGGATCTATATCAAGGAGTGAAGAAGGGATTGGACAATAGGTAGACTGAGGGATATCTCATCAAAGGAAGAATCTGTATGTCTCTAAAGTATATGCTACAACAATAAATAATTCTGTAAAGGAGGTAAAGGATAGTCTAGCTAGGAACTGAGCTTTCCTAGTCCTGACACATAACAATGTAGAAAAGGAGATCAACATAAGGAGTCAAAAAAAGAGAAGTGGAAAGGTCTTGGAGGCATACAGTGGTCAAGGGTCTGTGTCATGGTCATGGTTCTTGTCAACTAAAAGTCTATAAGAAGAATTACTTATGGGTTTTCCTCTCCAAGAGGGAGAGGTTTTGGCCTTGGCTTGAATAGCCTAAATTTTGTGTCTCTTGTGTTTTGATAATTGACTTGATGAAATACATACTAAGCTAATAAAGAGAATACCTAAGTAAAAGAAGTAATCTCACAAGTAATTATCAAGTAGAGAATTGAATTAAACTATGCCCTACTAAATTCTCAACATGATATCAAAGCTAAGATGTTGAAGGCAAAGGGATACTTGACAAGAAGACACTCAATGATCAAAAAGCAAGAATCAATTTTCTAGAATGCATCAAAGAAAAAAGAAGAAGA
Organism: Pinus albicaulis; assembly: GCA_034641835.2. Lineage (NCBI taxonomy): Eukaryota > Viridiplantae > Streptophyta > Pinopsida > Pinales > Pinaceae > Pinus > Pinus albicaulis. Next base: position 753,084,942 of record CM076582.1, on the reverse strand, counting down.
AGGTCAAATCATTTTGCAAGGAAACCCTCAAGCCATCTCCAAGAGACCTTAAACCTTATTCAAAAGATACACACATCGAGGAGGTGATCTTTTCCATCAAAGATTCTTGATATTGAAGCCTTATCAAAATTGTTGGAAGACATTATCATTCTGAATTAGTCAGTAAGATCACCTACCTCCTCTGAAGAAATCAATCTAAGAGGGAGTTCCTACCATCATAATCATCCAAGAAGATTATAGAAGTAATAAATCAATCTACACAAGTAACTATTTCTATGACCTCATTTGAATTTGTCAAAATGAATTATTGCAAAGAGAGCAACAAATTCACTGGGTCATCAAACTTTCGTGCATGGAATAAAACGACATATTTGAATTTAATTGAAAATGAAGTTATGGGATACATCAATGGATATGTTAGTGTTAGTATTTGCATCCTGCCATCGGTGATAAAAATCCTCTTTTCATATCATTTTAGGATTCCCACTCAATTTTTTTTTATCATTCCACTAGGTCATGCAAAAAATTAGTCACTAATGGTAGCCCTAGTCCAAAAACATCACTCTTCCTCAAATTTGATTACTTGCTAGCATATTTTCATACCTTGCTGACTATACATCATTCGTAAATTCAGTCTCATCATGTCATCAAATCGGTCATGTCATCTTGATGTTCAATCTTTCAAGGCCTCATTAGGTCTTTTAGGGTTTTTCAAGCTTTCACTAAGTCATTAGGTTTTCCAAGGTCCAATAAAGCTTATTTTCCAATGCATAAGACCAACAAGTAAAGGGTGATCCAATAACATCTCTCCACCATGTGAAGGTGATTTGTAAAGAGAAATGCTTATTTCATCATGTAATATTGAGTTCAAATGTATTTAATATATTTTCATTATGTAATTTTATGTTTTTCAAAATGTAATAATTTCACCCTCCCAAGATGCTAACTCAGTGTTTCAAATATGCCAAACCACCAAAAAGTCAAATTCAAAGAGTTCTCAAAGGTCATAAGAAGATCAAATTGTCAAAGGAAAGAGTCAAGTAAAAGGTAAAGTTTCAAAAGGTTAAGTGAATAAAAAAGGAAGAAAGTGGGTCCCAAGGCCCAAATAATAAATTTAATGAAGAATAAGGCCACCAAGACATCCCATTCAAGCTCATTTTTATATCCAAAGGTCAAGTTTTCACTCCCTCAGACCGACGAAGTCAATTTGAAACTTTTCTAGAATAGGCCTGTGTTTTTCCCTTTTGGACCCCTTCCCCTCACTAAATCCTTGAAATTACACTTTCCCCTACTTCTTAACATCCCTTCCTACCTCCAAATATTTTCCTAAGAATTTATAAGCTCCCTATCCCCTTTATTTCCCTTCATTCTTATAAATTTCCCAAATCCCCTGTTTTGCCTACACCAAACCCTAATTTCCTCTCCCATTGAGCTAGGGTTTGCTATGGAATCAGAGATATATGAGCAGAGGAGGCATAAGGGAGGTTATTTCAGCAAGTATGAGGCCATTAAAACTCATAAACATCACGTCTCCATTATTTTTCAAGAATTCATTCCAAGGGACAAATCATTTGCCACACATAGGGTCAGTTTTTCTTCAAACTGTGTTTCTGACCAAACAAAGATGAATTTGACAAAAGTGAGAGAGGGTTTTGTCCATAATAGGCCAAGGAAGAAAAAAATCCTTCTGTTTTTACACAAGTGTCATGGTTTTGGAGAAATATCAAACATACAATTGCTACAAGAGTTTTTCTACACTTCTGGAGTGACTTTGGGAAAATCAAAATGTCTCCTAGATGGAGTGTCCAAATGACTTTATTGATGCGTCAAATGGTAACTATACAGAATGATATTTCCAATCATATATCATGAGCTCAATTTTAAGTTGATTAAGGCCTCCAAAAGTTTCCTTCAAGATCACACTTCATGTTTGCACCCTCATTCTGCACTTTTTTACCAGTATTGGGAGAATTGCTTTTTGAAGGGCTATACTTGATCATTTTCAGTGTTTGATAGGTCGATGGTCTAGCCAAGAGAGAGATCCTTCCAATGATCTATCATGATCTCAATTTGGTCACCAATATCCCATCCAAAACTCAACTTCAAGTTGGAGGGTGCACTTGGCACTAGGATGGCGCACACAACATTTTGAGGGCGCACTTGACATTGGTACTGCACACCTGAAAAAGTCTTGGTATATTTAACTTTCGGAGGGATAAAACTCATCATTTTTATAAAAACGGTACATTTTTGGAAACTCTACAGGACATGATTTCCAATGAGCTATCTTGAGTTCAATTTGGACATCGGAAACCACTTCAAACGTTGGCTTGAAGTTGGCGCTGCGCTTTTTCCAGTCCACTGAAATTTTCAGATTTTGACTTTTTCTCAGTTGGTCAATGGATCTGATGGATTTTACTGATATAATTGATTAAATTAAATGTAATTATCATGTTTATTAGCTACATAGGGTAAATACATTAAGTAAAAAATCTTCATGAGGTGTAATGAATCAATTCACTTAAGTTAGGGATGAGTCACTTGAACCTCCCTACACTCTAGGTATGCAGTTCAGTTTTTGGTGGAACAAATACTCCTCTCATGGATTCGACCCCTAAGGTTGGGAGTGGTTGTTTTAGATCTATATATTGTAATTTATGACTCATTTTCATAGGTTGGAATCATCTGGATGTTGGCATATTGATGAGATACTCTATTGTAATAATTTTGGAAGGAGCTTAGTAAAAGTGTTGCAGTTATTTCTTTGGGATACTTGCGGTATGGTTGTCTAGCATTGTTTCTACTCTTGTTTCTTTTGTATTAATGTATTTTTGGTCCCTTTTCCATTTCATTTCTACTGTATAATCAATTTCAAGTTAGAGAAACAAAATTCATCTCACATGCTCTATTTGGAAAAGTTTTTATAGTTTGTTCATCTTTTTTCAGTCTAGGAAGAATTCATCTTTCATGCTTTTCCTAGCTCTCACCTGTCTGAATCATTCCATCCCAAGAACCCTAATGTGCTAGCCTTCCTACCTACCTTTCCCCATTGAATGGACTATAACCCTAATCCTATTTTCCCTGACCTAGCCTCTTTGACCTAATCCTCATCCAACAAACCAATTCAACCTAATCAAACCCCTATACTTATACCTAGCCTAAAACCCTAATTCATCCAACCTTCTTGGTTGTGACCTTATGGAGAGAGCCCTCTCTGGTTTGGTAGGGCTAGCTACCAAGCCTTAGAGATCTGGCAGACTGATAACATACTAGATTTCAGTTTGGATCCTAGTGTAATGATCAAGAACTAGTTTGGCCTGGAACTTAATGAAGAATTGCAACTATTTCCTTGGGATTCATGTGGTATTAATGTTTGGCATTGTTTTTTCTCTGTGATAATTTTTATGAATGTTTTTTAAGCTCAGAAACATTTCATGTCTATTATATGATAAATTTCAACTTGATAGGGAGAACACATGTTTTTCATGCTCTGTTTTGGGAAATTTGTCATAATTTTTCCATTTTCTTCAGTTTAGGAAGAATACATCTCCTATGCTATTCCTAGCTCCTCATCAATCTTAAACCAACTCGTTGATTTGTTTATAGCCACTTGGGAAGTAGAGAAAAATCAGTTACAGTTGCTTGCTGAGTATGAGAACATTAAAAGAAACATTAATGAAACAATACAAGATTTCAATACTCGCTTTAATAGGATTTACAATGCAATTCCCATTGAGATAAATCCTCCTCCAGGCTTAGCTCTCATACGTTATCTAGATGCATTTGATGCTGACATGGATTACCAATTAAGGGAAAGAAATCCAGATACAGTGGAAGATATGCAAAAGAATACGATCAACGTTGAAGCAAATCTGCTGATGAAGAGAGCTAGAGCTATGAATTAAAGGATATTTTCTATTAAGGATGAGCCATCCACTTCATCTTCTGATTCTATGATGGATACATTGATCATAAACATTGAACAAATGCTTGACAGGATGTCCATCACGAAAAGACAACAGTAACAACCTCAGTTGAGGATTAAGTAGAGAGAACATTGGACTCTTGAACAACAACCACAGCAGCAACAACAAATTAGGACACCCTTGCAGAAGAACTATGCTCAAGGAGAAGAAGAATATGAAGACACAATTTTTGAGGAAGACCTCCTTTTCAAAGCTGATGATTTGCCTATATTTTTTTACTGAAGATGAGGAATATTTTAAACAGAAAGATTAGCCTAAAGATGAAGATTTTATCCTTGCTAATGATCATGAATTAGAGACTGAATCAGATGATTACCAACGGGGGTACTTAAATGCACTAAGTTCACAAAATAGGCAGATTCCATTGAGGAGTAGAGATGTACTGGTTAATCCCATTCAGAAAAAAGCATCTAGCAGAAAGATACTCAAACAAGATAGAATCCACCGAGAAATCAGAGTAAGGGAAAATAGCCTATGATAAAAAATCAGAATAAAGTAAATCAACCATCCACAAGTTCAACCAATATGGAAAAGTACAATCAGAAAAAATAAGCTCCATCAAAAGACCATACTGGATAGCAAGACATTTTCATTAAAGAGGTAAACAAAAATATACCCTTCCATTTAGATACATAAATTTCAAATTTAAAAGTGTCTATCCCCTTAATCGATATTTTTAAGAACAACCAATACAAATCCCATGTTTCCAAGCTGCTTAAAGTAGATCCTTTGTCCGACATGGTAAATGTCGAAGATGATCAGCTCGAACTCATTTTTGGTCCTAATATTGACAGTCAATTAGAAGATAATGAGTTTCCTCCTTTTTTACTTGAGTATAAGAATCCAACAATTTATTTTACATAATTCTATTTTAGGCTTCGAAGCCTCCCACAATTTGATGCCAAAATCCATAATGGAGAATTTGGGCCTTGACATTACCCGTCCCTACCATGATTTATACTCCTTCGATTCAGGTAGAGTCTGCTTTATTTTTCTGATTAAATATTTGGTAGTCTCCCTAGAGCAGATTCCAGCTAAGAATGTTCTATAGCTGACATACTGCCACGCTTTGGAATGTTGTTGTCAATATCTTGGGGGAAAAAATTACGATGTACATTGCAATTAGAATTTTCTTATGTAACTATCCTTGTTTTCAGGAAATTAAGTAAATTGTATCGTGAAACTAAGATGAATTGTATGTTCACAAGAAAAGAAAAGCCCAATAATCATCTGATAAATGTTGTACATAAAGATTTAGAGTCATTTATTTTGTTTAATGATAGTGGCACTACAAGGAAAAGACCCTCTAGTGGATTTTTTTGAGGAACCCCACAGGAAAATACCCCATACATCTTTTTCTAGTGGAGGTTACTAGAAGAGGTTGGCTGGTAGAGGGTTTTGCGGATGGTTTCCTCTCGATGCGCTTATCATTACACGTCGCCCTGGTGCTCTGGAACGGAGAAAGCACCAGTACGGACCAAAAAATTGGCACATCGGACACCATGCACTCCGTACACACCCGCTCGATGTGTCTTATTATTCTATAGCACCAATGCATCACAGATATTCCGCACTGGTGCATTATAAAACACCACGCCAAAACTGAAACCACCTAGTGCGGTAGAAAGAAATTGCACCAGTGCGTCATAAAACATCTCACCAAAACACAAACCGATCGGTCCATTTGTAAGAAACAGAACCAGTGTGCCTATAAACAACACACACCGGTAAAGGGTTAAATTAAAAAAAATTATGGCAAAATAACCTGGATTTTTCAGTTTTCCAGTGCTCCTGAGCTCTCAATTACCGGTGCATGCCCTACCATAGAATGCACCGATGCGCACGAAACATTGGCACACCTGACAGCTTGCGTGACGTACGCACACATCCGGGGCCTCCTATTACTGTAACGCACTGGCGCTTCACCACTTTTTCGCACTGGTGCATCATAAAACACCGCGCCAAAATAGAAACGCGCCAGTGCGTTCTTATCCAAGAGCACCGGTGCGCCGATAAACCGCACGCACCAGAATAACGTTACATAAAAAAAAATTTAAGGCCAAAAAACCGGTGCTTTATGATTATTCTGCACCGGTGCTTTACTGATATTCCACCCCAGTGCATCATCAAAATTTCGCTTCGAAACTAAAACATCTCAGTGCAGTGTTAGGGAACCGTCCCGGTGCATTATAAACAATGCGCCAAATTTGACATAGCCCATTGCGGTTGTAGATAAGCATAGCAGTGTGCCTATAAAACCCCGTGCAATGGAACAAGGTTAAATAAAAAAAAATTACGGCCAAAAAACTTCATTTTTCACTTTCCTCAGTGCTCTAGAGCTCTCAAGCACCGGTGCCATTTCCCCTTCTCTGAGTTGCCTTGACATCGATGCTCTCATTACACCCATTGCACACACTGCTGCTCTACATTGGCCACCAATCTCCAACTTGCATTTTGAAAAACAGTGGGAAAATTTTCTTTTGCAAAGTTTACAGCCAATATGCCTCCTCGACGGAAAAATGTACAGGTATTTTTCTAGGTTTTCCATAATTAAGCCCTTTAGCGGATTATAAATTGAAATAACCTTAAAATAACCATTAAAAAAGAAAAATAAAATTGTCGTGCAGTGCGCCGAAGCTGTTCGGCTCACACCGGATAGGGGTGTTGGCTATAAAATTTACAGGTCGCACCGCCACTGGTGATAATGGTATCTACGCCATTTTTGGGGTGGTACCGTAAGGTGCCCCGAATAATTTTAAAATAAAAAAATAAAATAAAAGGCGGTGCGCTCACTTATCCAGGCACACTATTGACCACGGGAATCATAGTGCAGTACGTTGATTGAATTAGTTGCCCGGTGTATGTCAGCGCACCACATTCTAGTTTTCGAGAGGGTCAATGGTGTGGTCGGGTAAAAGACCGCACCGTCGACTATGTAATTATTATGAAGTTGGTGTGTTGACATGAATATATGCGTCGAGGCATATATTTCAGTCAATGCATCGCTATTCTGAACTTTGATGAAATTAATGGTGCTTTCAAAATAGACAGCTACATCAAGGCCGGTGCATTGTATTTCATTAGGGGCACCGGGACTGGTGCGTGACTATTTTTATGGTGCACCAAATTGTCTTTTTGTTTTTTAAATATATATATCTATATTCCTAAATACATGTCTGTTTTAAGAATTTTTTTTATTTAATATGGCAATGATTCAGAGAGAAGAGGAGGAACAACAGCAACAATAGGATGAATAGTATGACATGATTCACCAATGGGAGGCCCGAGAGAGGGAGAGAGATGCATACCCATTCCTATTACTAAAGATACCCAGGAGATCCTTAGGTAGGTACGCCTCCTCAAGTTCTATGAGGAGGCTACTTCCCTAAAGGCCCATAGTGTGTTTTTGAGATATCTTATCCTCAGGTGGAATGCCCACTGACAGGCTTTCCAAGTTGGTCCTGACCTGTGGTACACACCCACTGAGGAGGATATTTATTTTTATTACAGGAATATCAAGGAGAGGGGTGGATTTTCCCTCATTCCCAGGCGTGCCAGCTGGTTGTGTAGGAGGGAGTCAGTTAGTTTACTCCCAGAGATACATTGGAGCACATGTACTGTCTCCTTCATAGTTTCAGGTACCTGGAGATTAGTTACGTATAGGTGCTTTTGGTAGACAGGACATGCAGTGCCTCTCCCTTATCATTTCGACCATTTCGCACAACATCAGTGACGAGAAATGCATTAGTTGCTCGCTTTTATATTATGTTGATTCTTCAGTACAATAGCCACGACTTGTCAGGTGGTCTGCCATTTTTTTGCGGCAATTTTTTCCGGCCTTAGATAGATGTCGTGCTCATGCACAAGGGAGGGTCAAATTCCATTCTGCTTCAGAGCTATTTTGTTTATTTTTTTAGAGGTTTCCAGAGATGAGACCTAGTTTTGTTTGATAGCCTCATAGGCCGATGTTTGAGGCCCGAATGCACATCTGGGGGCAGATGATGCCTAAGAGGGGAGACATTTTGTTTCCAGCCAAGATATCACATGATTCACTGGACTTACTAGCCAGTGTTGATGGGCTACATCCCTTCATTATGGTCCCATGTCCTTATGCTGGCTTAGATTGGCGAGGGTGTCCTAACATCCTCACAGCTAATGAGCTGCCAGATGATAGAGGTAATATTACTGTTTTATTTATATTTATTCTAACATGTTCTTTAACTTGTTTTTATTAAATTGTGTAATGAAATTTTCTAATTATTGTTGTGTACTTGTATATATTTTGCAGACATTGGCTCTTTTGAAGGCGAGGAGATGCCGAGTCCACCACATGATCTAGGTGTGGATCCTGATGATGACGATTAGGATATGGCTCATGCTGAGCATGATCATGATGAGGATGAGGCCAGTGCAACAGAGAGACATGATCCTGCTCATCATGGTGCACCGGTGCCGCCTTTTGCTAGGCGTGGTCGACCTAAGACCAGATATAGGATGGAGTTGGCCAACCAAATCTGTGCTTTGATTGTTGATGCGGGCATTAGGCTCGCTCATTACAGAGACATATAGGCCGATGATAGGCTGTTACAGATGTGGAGAGGCATGTCGCGTGACATGTACGACCTGATGCGGCATGTCGTAGGAGCTACGACAGCTGTTACGTGACTGAGGAGGACTGTTCGTAGCTATAGGCATATTCAAGCCGCAACACGTGATGGACAGTCCACAAGCAGCAACTCTCATGCATCTCATGATCGTTCACCTCGCGGCGCACCTGATGAGAATGACGATCCACTGGCAGCATCTAACAATCATCATGAAGATGAGGCTGGACCATCGGCCACGTCCAGTCAGCAACCTGCAGCTACATCCATTAGTACTAGTCATGATCATGAGCAGGCTAGACCATCGACTGTCGAGGCTGCACCTAGCTTTACAGAGCAGACATCCACTTGTAGTACTGCCATTGATGTTGTTATACTACCACCAGCGCCTGATCCATGACATTTATATTACAGTTGTATATTTTTAACATTATATATATATATATATATATATGGTCCATGTATTTTATGTTCATGCTGCAGTTGTACTTAATTTTCATGTTGGTGATCACCATGATGTGGTGCATATTGTTAGGTCATGTTAGATATGTTCATGTAATGTTTAGCTTGCAGATAGATGTGTATATCTGATAGCATGAGTTATTTGACATATTGAGATGTATATTTGATGTTTGTGTTGTGATGATATTAATATATAATGTTAATTTGATGTTTGAATGTGTTTATTAGTCGAATATGATGTTTGTATGATGGTTATCATGATCGTGATGATGTTTATTAATTAATTTAGTATTAAATGACCATGATATTTATTAAATATTATGTCATGATTGTAATTGTAATTTAAATTTTAATTGTATGTAAAATTGTAAAATTGTATTTGTATTTGTACTTATTGTAATTTAAACTATAATTGTATGTAAAATATTTATTAATGTAAAATTTTAATTGTAATTGTAATATTTAATTTATTTTGAAATGATTGTAATTGTATATATGAAAAATTGTAAAATTGTAATTGTATGTAAAATTCTAAAATTGTAATTGTATTTATAATTTTAATTTTAATTGAATTGTATGTAAAATATTTATAAAATTGTAATTGTAATTGTAAATGTAATTCTATGTAAAATTGTAAATGTAATTGTATATAAAATTCTAAAATTGTAATTGTATGTAAAATATTTATAAAATTGTAATTGTAATTGTAAATGTAATTCTATGTAAAATTGTAAATTGTAATTGTATTTGCAATTGAATTGTATGTAAAATATTTGTAAAATTGTAATTGTCATTGTAAATGTAATTCTATGTAAAATTGTGAATGTAATTGTATGTAAAATTCTAAAATTGTAATTGTAATTTTAATTGAATTGTATGTAAAATATTTGTAAAGTTGTAATTGTAAATGTAAATGTAATTGTATGTAAAATTAAAATTGTAATAGTAATTCTAATTGTAATTCATGTATGTGAAATTAATGTGAAATTGTAATTGTAATTGTACTTTTAATTGTAATTGTACTTTTAATTGTAATTGTATGTAAAATATTTGTAAAATTTTAATTCTATTAATGTGAAAATTTTAATTGTATTAATGTGAAATGATTTTCTTAAAATATTTAAATTTGAAAATTTGAAAATAATTGTAAAATAACAAATCTAGAATAATAATAATTTTTGTAACATAATAAAGTTTAGAAAATAATGAAAATAAATTCATGTACTTTATAATTATCATTATTTTATTATGATCTTACATACAAAAAAAATAACTTTATACAGTCCGGTGCGCTTATCATCCTAACATGCACCGGTGTGTCGTATAAATAAGACGCACCGGTGTGTCACAACTCTTCTGCACCGGTAACGAATAAACACAAATAAAAAAAACACAACTCCATTTTCTTTAAGTGAAAAAAAAACGGCAATTTGAAAAATGGGTAGCAAAATATTTTCGAAAATCTAATTTCATAAAATAATTCTTTAAATACTAAACACTTCAGTATTTCACTATTTTCGCTAAAATTTTCAGCCAGATATTTGCAGGAGATAGACCTGGACCAAGAGAGTAGGAGGGCACTATGGAGCAGCAAAATGCGTTCAGACATAAGTACTCAGACAATCAGAAACCAAATCTCTGGTGATTCAAACCCTGTATCATAGAATTTGAAACCATATCGTGATTAAATTTGATTATTTTTTTATTTTTTTCTGCATTTTTTATTTTTTTCTATAGTTTTATCCATTTTTACCCTAAACCCTTCATTTTTTTTGTTTTTTCCCTTTCTTCTCCCTATTTCTGTGATTTCAGAATTATGCTTTTTCATTTTAGATTGACGTCCAACCCACGGGACGACTTACATATTCGGATCCCAATCCATTTAGCCATTGCGTGAATTTTTGAAAAAATGGGTTTTTCTTTATCAGTACGCCCTGCGTACTATACCGCACCGGTGCGCTGTATTATACAACGCACCGTGATACTGTAGTAAAGAAAATGAAAACATTTTTTCTAAATCCGTGCGCCAAATCTGAAATAGGGCACTAGTGCTCTATTTAACTAGGAAAGCACCGTACGTGTATTACACCATTTTTGCGGTGCATTTATAATACCCCACGCACCGTTAGGTCTATTACACTATTTTTTGCGGTTCGTTTACAATACCCAATGCATCGTACGGTGTATTATACTGTTTTGTGGTGCATTGTTAATATCCCCGCACATTGGCGGTGGTGCGGACCTCGTGAAAGGCGCACCGATGTCTTGAGATTTATTTTCTACTTGAAAAGTTGAGAATTTATTTATAAATATATTAATGAATGATATGATATAGGTTTTAGATTGATAAAGAAATGTATTACAAGAGATCAAGTAACAAAAACACTGTTAACACATCAAGAAAAGAAAAAAAGACAAATTCTTTGTAAATTCTTTATAAAAAATATTATTTTTGAACTATATGTAAGTTTAACTAATATGTATTTTTTACTATGTATCATGCAGAGCCACAAAATAACAAATCTCAATATGATTATTTCTGATCTAGGACCAGAAGAGCATAAAAGTTTAATGGAAAAATTGCAAAAGGATGAATCAAGTGAATGAAAAATATTATCGATCCAATATGAGTTTCTTTTTTTAATTATTATTAATAATATACTTAAAATTATTAGATAACAAGTGTCAAATAGTCTACTAATTCACATATGTTTAATGTTGTATAGGGACCAACAACTTAGAAAATGAATTATGTTCTAAGAAAAGAAAAAAATAGAACATGCAAACGAAAATCAATTGCTCCTTAACTCATCTGGAATGGTGCTGGAAATTAACGAAAGGGGAAAAACTTTTACAAAAGTTTGAGGGATCTAGTGGAACGAATGTATAGACATTATTTCCAACAAAAACAATGTGCTTCAAATGTAATATGTAATCATTGAATTTTTCGATCATTAGGTACAATAAATAAACAATTTAGCATTAAATATTAATTTTCAAGAATTTTCTTGTAGAAAAGAAAAGAAAATGGAACTCATTCAACACATAAAACATGATGACAAGGAAGAAAATGGTTGATCTCTAAGTTTGTGAGTAATTGTTACTTCCTTATAACAACTTAACTAGATTTCATTTTTGTATTTTTTAATTTGTTTTACAAAAATCATCATTGAATGTCTTCAAACAGGTGCTAACATACAAAGAAGAACCATCAGACGAATTGATTGAAATTGGGTTAAATATGGGTTCTGAGTATATGTTAGCATATCAGAATTTAATTGTGGAATTTGTAAGCATCTATCGATCTTGTTTTAATTAGCTCCTTCTATAATTAATAGAACAAAAACATATTTTATATTAAATATATGATTTTTTATGGGGTATAAAACTTGCAGGAAACAAAGTATGGAACTACGCCAACAGATGAAATTTTGAAAGATGGCATGGTACATGGTTTTGAAAGAATGTGTATAGTTTATGAGCCAATTGTTGCTATGGTACGTCATTTTTCTTTTCGATTTACATTGATGTATATTATTTAATATTGCAATTTTCATTATTCTCACCAATGTATATACACTCATTTCAGTTTATTTTTATGTTTGTAGATGGAAGGTGAATAAGAATAAAACAATCAACATCGTGAACACAACATTCCTGAAAATAACCCAAGTCATGGAAGTAGCTCTAGCAGTGACAACATTTCAAGCGAAGAATGATGATCACTATGTTTGGATATCAAAGAAAAGCGTTTTATTTTTTGAAATATGTTTGTGAAATCAGACATTTTGTTTAATGTAATGGACATAGTGTCCCAATTGAAAGACAAAGGGATACGAATATTAACTGTACCATTTTGTATGATAAAGGCTGTCTTATTCATATATATTATATATAATCATAAAATATGTTATAATTTATTCTCTTGTGTTCTCCATTGTTGCTATTGCGTTCTCCATTGTCATTCTCAAATGCACTAATAAAAATTTAATTCATATGAATATTGTTATAAGATATATATGTGTCGACTTTTGATGAATAATGAATTTTTAAAAACCATAAAATTTTTGATATGATATAAAAAATTAATCCAAACAGCACATTCAAATGCATTAATAAAAATGTAATTAATATGAATATTGTTATAAGATGTGTCAAATTTTGATGAATAATGAATTTAAAACAATCACAATAATTGGACTGTCATAGGTTGATGTTTCTAAAAAAAACAAAATGAAAACCTGTGTGTGTCAATAATTGTAAACCAGTGTGTTTATGTGTCTATACGCACCGGTGTCAATACGCATCGGTGTGTTTATGATCTATGGGCACTGCAAAATTACCGATACCAATTATAAATATCGGTGTGTTTGTTTGATACTGTGTACTTGGGCGTTTATGTATCTATAAGCACTGGTGCATTTTTACGATCCATGTGCATCGCACGAATATCAATACCAATTAGAAATCTCGGTGCCTTTCTGTGATATGGCGCATCGGTGCATCATAAAGGTATACACACTAGTGTGTTGATACGACCTATGGGCACTGCTCAAATCCCAAGTCCAATTAGAACGACCCCATGCATTGTATCACCAACACTACGCTTGGTGTTGTTTTATACATTAACGGCCTGGTGTGTTCTCCTTAGACCACCCCGGGGTGCCATGTACATGTACGCATCGGTGCGTTAAAGCCAGAGTAGCGCACTGATGAGAAAACATCCGTAATAACCTCCGACCGCCCATTTTTTTTTAGTTGTGTTGAATTTTCGTTAAAAGCTCCACCAAACCCTCCATTCCCAGAAACGGATGTGGTAGCATATGTTTTTTTTACAATTTTGGCCAATTTTATAACACTAAAAACCTCCTTTATAACCTTCACTAGAGGGTCTTTTCCTTGTAGTGTGGATTAAATTATGTAGATAGCCAACTAGTAGATGTAGAATATGTTCCAGAGATCCATAATTGTATTAGAGAAGGTATAGCTAAAGAAAAGATGAATCGGCCGATCTTAATAGAACAACCATCAAAATAAGCATTGAAAAATTCATAACAAAAATCAAAGAGGTAGTAAAAGATTCAGAACAACCATTGGATAAAGTGGAAGAAAGTCTGGAAAAGCAGCAAGAGTTAGTTCAGAAAATTGAGAGAAAGTAGAAATCAGAGTTTCAACATTTAGAGGATGAGAAGGATGAGAATGTTCTATGGTCCATGTACTTTGACTGTGCCCTGGAAAGGATGGGGTAGGAATTGGAATCTGGGTCTACAACCCTTTTCATCAGCAGAATAAGGTCCCTACAAATGTAAGGTTGTGCTCTATAAATTAGCTTTTGATTGCACTAAAAATTAAGCCAAGCATGAAGCACTAATTACTGGCTTAAAGATCTTGAAGAAACTGGGTGCAAGAAGGATTGCAGTGTATGGTGATTCAAAACTTGTGATCAAGCAAGTCAAAGGTGAATATCAAGCTAACCATCTTTGAATGAGACAATATAGGAATTTTGTACTTGATATTTTGAAAATGTTTCAGGAGTGTATACTTATAGTGGTGCCAAGGAATAAAAATCTAATGGCTGATTCATTGGCCAAAGCTGCAAGAAATTTCAAAATCCCCATCTTTTCAAATAGAAAATTTGAGATTCATGTGAAGCACCGGCACACTATTCCCGATAAGTTGCGATATTGGCAAGTTTTCTGGGATGATAATTAGATAAACAAATTTCTCTAAAGCGAGGAATAATTTGAGAATTGTTCTATAGATCAGATTTCCGATAAAGATGACCAGGATATAGAAGCAACTTAGATGGATATATTACAGCTGAAAGATAACAAAATTCCAAAAGGTCTTATACCTTTGGAAGAGTTGTTTGACCAAGATGAGGTAGCAAGGAAGCCTACATTGATGCCTACGGAAAAGGGTGTTGAAGATGTAAATATTGGGACAATCGACAAACCAAATATGGTGAAATTATTTAAGTCCTTATCTCCCGAGGTAAAGGCTAAATATGTTAAATTACTTTCTGAGTTTTTTGATGTTTTCGCATGGGAATACGCAAATTTAAAGGTGTATGACAAGAACATCATTTAACACACTATTCTGATCAAATCCGATCAAAATCCCTTTCGTCAAAAGTTGAGAAGATAAATCCCAAGTTGTTTCCTTCAATTGAAAAATAGGTAAACCGACTTTTCAAGTCTGGTATCATTTTCCCAATCAGATTCTCTAATTGGATTTCAAACTTGGTCCCAGTGAGAAAGAAGACTGGATAAATCTGGCTCTGTATAGATTTCAGAAAAATAAACAAAGTGTCCCTCAAGGACAATTATCCACTTCCGAAGATGGACCATATACTTCAAAGAGTTGTCGGTTCTTCCTGGATGTCATTGTTGGATGGTTATTTAGGCTACAACCAAATTCTGGAGCACAAAGATGATTAAGATAAGACAAATTTACTACACCTTGGGGCATCTTCAAATATGCGAAAATTCCATTTGGTTTGAAAAATGTAGGGGCCACAATTCATTGGGCCATGGACATATTATTCGCCAATGAAAAATATGTTTTCTTGGTTGTTTACTTAGATGATTTGACAATATTTTCACATTATAATGATGAACATTTTCACCATTTGAGAATTGTTTTCGAAAGATGCAGGAAGTTCAAAACATCTCTCAACCCAAAGAAAAGTATGTTTTCTATGGAGGAAGTTAAAATCCTTGGTCACATCATTTCCAAGGATGGGATCTAGATTGACCCTTCCTGTGTTCAAGCAATTCAACAAATTGATTTCCCTCGCAACAAAAAGGAAGTAAAAAATTTCAAGGGTAAGATGAATTTCTACAGAGATTCATTCCTAATTTAGCAGAGCATCTTAGAGAATTGAAAAACACGTTGAAGAAAGATAGTGATGTGAAGTGGTCTGAATATGTCTAGAAATATTTCCATTCAGTTAAGTTTGCCTCGACTACTACCCCAGTTTTGATATCATAATATTCTCATTTGCTTCTGAGCACACTATGGTAGTAGTCTTGATGCAGAAAAGGGACAAAACATAATTACCAATTGCATTTTTCAATCACAATATCAGAGATAAAACCCTCTGCTACAACATAATAGAGAAACAGGCTCTAGCTTTGGTTAAAGCACTGAAATATTTCAGAGTTTACATATTGCATTCACATACTCTTGCCTATGTACCCAATGCAACTGTGAAATAAGTTCTCATGCAGACAGACCCAAAAGGTAGGAGAGGAATATGGATAGCAGCTTTACTGGAGTATGACCTTGAGATCAATCCCACCAAGCTGATCAGAGGTTAGAGCTTAGCCAAGCTCATGGCTAAGTCAAATCTTCATGCCCTTGACATCAATTTGATTTCAAATTTATCCGAAAATGAAGAAGAAGTGAATCTCATTCAGGTATTCGATATATTTTTGTCATCTCCACAATATTATGATATTGTTTATGTTTTGCAACACTTAAACCCTCATTTAGGCATAACTAAGAGTCAAGGTAGATCTTTGAAACTCAGAGCTTCAAAGTATTGCATACTGGATAATCCACTTTACTGGAAGGATCCCGAAGGTGTTTTTCTGAATTGTTTGGTCGAAGAAGAATCTAAGGAAGTGATGAATGAATTCCACAAAGGAGATTGTGGGGGCCACCTATATTGGAAGACCACAACCAATAAAATATTGAGAGTGGGATATTATTGGCTGAAAAGTTTTGTAGATGTTTATAAAGAAGTAATGAGTTTCCATGAATGCCAATTTTTTCAGGGTAAGAGAAAGCTTCTCTCGTCGCCTCTTCAATATATTTCAGTCCATGCACCATTTCAACAGTGGGGGCTAGATTTCATAGGCAAGATTCACCCAGTATCATCCACTCATCACAAGTGGATATTGATAGCCACAAACTAATTTAAAAAGTGGATTGAAGAAATCCTGACCAAGCAAGCAACATATTTCGTCATCATTCAGTTTTTAGAAACTAATATTCTGTCCCGTTTTGGTTGTCCTACTAATATTATCATAGATAACATGACAACATTCAAGTCTAAGAAGATGATTAAGTTTTGTGAAAAATACAACATTAATTTAGGAAACTCTACAGCTTACTACCCATAATCTAATGGATTAGAGGAGTCCTCTAATAAGTCATTGATCAGTATCATTAAAAAGATGTTAGAGGCAAATAAAAAGAATTGGAATAAGAAGCTAATTAATGCATTGTGGGAAGATTGGGTGAGTAATAAAAATTCTATTGGTATGTCTCATTTTCAATTTGTTTATGGTGTCGATACTATGTTTCCTTCATCATTAGGAGTCTTGTTAATGAGATTTCTATAAGAATCAGGGACTGCAGAAAATAGCATACTAGCATCGTTGTCGGGGAGGCGAAAAGACAAATCTTCCCTAGGAAAGAATGGCAAAGGTTAGATCTGATTTCTTATGGTGAACAACGATCATGCACAAGAAGGTTGTGCATCATTCACCTAGTAACTCCAGTGTCAAATAATCCAAAGGTTCAGAATTTTCATGGTAAATCCACCTTTCAAGAATTGGTAGTTTGAAGATATTCTTGGTAACCTCACTGTTGTGAAAATGGATTCGATTGCTCGAAGGTATGCTCCTATGAATCGAGCTCATATTCCTAGTTTTTAGAACTGTATTCCTCGTATAGATTGGGAATTAGGACCGTCAAAGTTTAAGGGTCAGGACGGTGAATATGCTAGTTTGCATTTGCTCAGATTTCATTTTTATATTCACAAACTAAAGATTGAGTTTCCAGAATATTGTCTAATGAAGATGTTTATGGATACCTTGGAGAAAAAAGTGAGATCATGGTATGAGAGTCTACCATATACTAGTTTATATTCTCTAAATAACTTTCATTCAAATTTATTTCAAAATTATCAAAGCTCTAATTCTTCCTTGTCGATGATTGATAGTTGTTGTGATATCTTTGATAATTGCATTGAGTTTCTTGAAAAATTGTATGGGGATGAAGAGTGTCTAGATGATGAGATCATAGAAGCCCTTTATGATTTTTCTTCCCAACAAGAATCTGTAGTTTCCTTCTTGGATGAAAAAGACCAAGACCTAGAAAGATAAATGCCAATTCCCGATCCTGAAAGTGAAAATTATCAAATAGTTACTCCTATAAACTCAAGTTTCTCCTCTATCTGAAGATGAGATAGATCAGCTACTAAAATGTCATGTTATAGTCCAAGCTAATGCAGGTTTGCAGTGTTCACATATTCAAGAATGTGTTAGTGAAACTTCTTCCATTATTGAAATTGAAAATCTGAGTTTAAATGATGACAATCATGACACTGATGAAACTATACAGGAAGTTGTTGAGAGTAAGACAATTTGTGATGATGATTCCTACAAGATCAGATAACGAGGACTATTTTATTTTATGAAAATGATATGGTTGTCATGTTTAATAATCTTGAAGAATGTTTTGTGTTCTGAGGATGATTTAGAATATGAATTTGAAGAGTATGAGCCTAAGAGAGATAATATGCCAGAGATAGAACCAGAGTTGCCCATGCTTGAGTAATTTACAAACAATACTCAGACAACAGAAAGTCATACTTCCCTATGCTCTCCTATGGATCAACAACCAAGTTTTATTCTAGATTAGAATGAAGATTGTGCTTGTGTTTTTGTTGGATCTCAAGACAAGGTAAAATTTCATATTTTTGAAGATCCTTTTACTGATTTGCTACAATTAGCAGGGAATTTGTATTTTTTTGTTTTCATGGACCAGAAGAACATGTTCAGTGGAAACTTGGAGTGGCCTAGTTTTTGTTTTTTCTTCCCTCTCGAGGAAAATTAGAGAAGTATTTCAATATGTAGCCATTTGCTGGATTGGTTACATTGGAAGGATCACTTCACATGATTGTACATATGTCTTTAGTAGGTAGGTGGTTTTCGTCAGGATTTGAAGCCCTTAAGTCTCGGTGATATGTTGCCATCAATAATTTTGTAAGTTTTTATTTTAGTAAGTTAGTATTGAGTCAATTTTCAGTCATTTGAGTTTGTCTTGAGTCATTATATTTCATCTGAGTTATCAGTTTTCAGTCATGTTTAATAGTTTGAGTTTTTTACCATATTGGCCCAATGAATAAGGCATTGGTGTGCAAAATCCAGAGTTCTATGGTTTTTGACACCTCTTTTAGAGCTATCATCCCCAATAAGGCCAATGTTAGTTTCAGTATTTGCATCCTACCATCAATGATCAAAATCCTCTTTTCATATCATTTTAGGAGTCTCACTCAGAATTTTTTTATCATTCCACTAGGTCATACAAAAAATCAGTCACTGATGGTAGCCCTAGTCCAAAAACATCACTCTTCCTCAAATTTGATTACTTGTTGGCATAGTTTCATACCTTGATGACTGTACATCATTCGTAAAGTCAGTCTCATCATGTCATCATATCAGTCATGTCATATTGATGTTCAATCTTTCAAGGTCTCATTAGGTATTTTAGGGTTTTTCATCGTTTCACTATGTCATTAGGGTTTACAAGGTCTAATAAAGCTTCATTTCCAATGCATAAGACCAGCAAGTAAAGGGTGATCCAATAACATCCCTTCACCATGTGAAGGTTATTTGTAAAGAGAAATTCTTATTTCGTCATGTAATTTTGAGTTCAAATGTAATTTTTTATATTTTCATTATGTAATTTTATGTTTTTCAAAATGTAATAATTTCACCATCCCAAGTTGCTAACTCAATGTTCCAAAGATGCTAAACCACCAAAAATTCAAATTCAAAGAGTTCTCATAGGTCATCACAAGATCAAATTGTTAAAGGAAAAAGTCAATTAAAAGGTAAAGTTTCAAAAGTTTAAGTGAATAACAAAGGAAGAAAGTGGGTCCCAAGGCCCAAATCATCAATTTCATGAAGTATAATAGCACCAAGACATCCCATTCAAGCTCATTTTCATATCCAAATGTCTAGTTTGCACTCCCTCGGCCCAGAGAAGTCAATTTGACACTTTTCTAGACTAGGCCAATGCTTTTCCCTTTTGGACCCCTTCCCCTCACTCAATCCTTGAAATTAAACTTTTCCCTACTTCCTAACATCCCTACCTACCTCCAAATATTTTCCTAATAATTTGGAAGCTCCCTATCCCCTTTATTTCCCTTCATTCTTATAAATTGTCCAAATCCCCTGTTTTTCCTACACCAAACCCTAATTTCCTCTCTCACTAAGCTAGGGTTTGCTATGGAACCAGAGACATATGAGTAGAGGAGGAATAAGGGAGGTAATTTCAGCAATTATGAGGCCATTCCAACACATAAACATCATGTATCCATCATTTTTCAGGAAGTCATTCCAAGGGATAAATCATTTGCCACACATAGGGCCAGTTTTTCTTCAAACTGTGTTTATGACCAAAAATAGATGAATTTGACAAAAGTGAGAGAGGCGTTTGTCCATAATATGCCAAGGAATAAAAAAATCCTTCCTTTTTTACACATGTGTCATGGTTTTAGAGAAATTTCAAACATACAGTTGCTACAAGAGGTTTTCTACCAGTTCACTGATATTTTTATATTCTGACTTTTTCTCATTTGGTTAATGGATTTGATGGATTTTGTTACACCAATTTTTGGTCATCTAAAATGTTACTATTAGATGAACCAAAGTACACCATGTAAGAAAAATTTTTCCCTAAGTAAAAATGATTTCACTATGAAAAATAACTTAGTAATCCTTAATTTATTAAGTTGTTTATGGTCTAAGCAATAAACCCCATTAGGAATAATTGAATAAATCCTTTTTTTTTTATGTTCCTTAAGGAATAATTAGTTAAATAATAGTTTAATTGATATTCCCTGATCATATTTAACCCAAAAAAAGAAAATTAATGAAATAAATCATTATTTATCTTATTATTTTCTAGGAATAATTATTTAAACATTATTTAAATAATATTCCTTGTTAAATTTGACTAAACATTTATAAATAATTGAATAAATCACTATTTATTTAATTATTACTCAACCACATCCTTAAAATGATAAACAAATCATTTATTTATTTATTATTCACAAATAAAGGGATATGACCAAATTCAAATTCTTTTTCCCTCCAACAAATATAATAAAATATTCCATAAACGTTGGATCTAGATTTGGTTAATTATGCAACAATAGCAAGGCTAACTCAATATTTTGTTATAAATCAAAGGGTTTTTCCATTCACTCGCTAACTTTTTTTTTCCTAAATATCACTCTAGATATATACTTTTGGTCTAACTTTGATCCTCCATCATTGTCATATTTTGCTACCATTTTGTTGGTGAACTCCACTTGAGTTCCATTTTTGTCTGGGTTTTCTACACCATCAAGAGAGAGAAATATTAGATCTGAAGCACTGAGGACATACAAGAACCCATCCCATTGAGGGGGACTGGTAACATCTTTCTATGTTCCCTTCCCAGGTGTCATAAATACAAAAATTCTTTAAAAATATTCTTGTCTTGTCTATTGGATGCATGGAGAAACTCTTTCTTTTATTTATTGCTTAATGTCTTTTACTGCATAGATTTGGATTTTGTAACATTTATCTTGGTTAACTAACTGCATATCTAAAGAAATTGGCAGCCATCTTTAATGTTAGGGCTATTTTTTATGCACAGCTAAAATGAGCTTTTTTCGTACGCTTGCGATTAGAATTCATCCTAACAACTGATGACTCCACAAGGGTTTACGATTATGACCTCTATCATTTTTCAGATCCCTGCATGACCAGGTACTTCAAACTTTTTCTTCATCTTCTTGTTTTTCTTTTCTTGATGCTATTTTTTAACATTTAAAACCCTAAAACAGTAAAAATTCTAACTTCCGTGTGTTTCTGGGCCTATTGCGCAGGTGACAGGTATCAACCACAGCTGAGATGACACTTTTTTTTTAAACTTGCTCCCAAGAGTGTTGGAAGTGTAGGTCGCAATTTTTGGGCCAAATCCTGTGACCTCAACCTTCAAGGCGCAGAAAACTACCTAAAACCTGCAACCTCTACTGAAAACAGGTTATAAACTGCGACCTGTACTTTTTGCAGGAATTTTTCTGAGGATTTTCTGGGTTTGTCTGGGCTGCTATTTAGGGTTTTTTGACCTTTTTCTCCACCCATCTTGGACTTGCACCTGCTCTTTTTTACTCATAGAAGTATGAACCTAGCCCCCTAGGGCTTAAGTACACTTCCACCTTTCTAGAAGGAGTTTAGCTAAAGCAGGTCATCTGAAATTTCTTTGTGTTCAGCCATTTTTCAGATCTAATCCTGTACCTTAAGATACATTTCAGATTGGTTATTCACCCATCCAAAATGCCTCTTTTTAGTTTTTTTTGGGTCCTCCTCTAGGTTCCCCTCTGTTTCCCTTCAGGTTGTAACCTTTCGCCACCTCATTTGCAACACTTTTCCCTCTGATTTTTTGTTGTATTCTGCACCTAATTTCAGCAGAACCAACCTTTAGATCATTTTCCCTCCCAAATTTAGATCCATTGGTTATTTTTGTGTGTTTTGACTAGATTTTTTCCCACCCATAGACTAGTTGCTAGGAAGCCTGCCTTCTTAGGTTTAGATTGATGCATCTTTAGCTATTTATTTTTGTTATATTCAGTTTCCTTTACTATTACCTGTAGAATTATTTATAGTTATACAACACACTTTTTATTTTTTCTCTACACATGTCTGGGTTTCAAAATTAAAATTAACACACTTAACACACACTCCTAAGTGAAGACCGCCTGGTTTACACCGCTGGGCCAAGACTATAACATTGTAATCAATTGATCCTGAACCTCCCTACCCTTGTTTCGACATTGTAATCATTTGATCCTGCACCTCCTTGCCCTCGTTGGTCTCTCTTCCTTTTGTGATCCATTTTTGTTCTTCCATCATTGCACCCCCAAGGTGTTTATCTCGGAGACTTCTTGGCCTTCATCCTTAGTTTCCACTAGAATACTTACTCCTCCACATAGGATTCAAGTTTTTCCTCCACCGAGTCCCCTTTCCAACTCTGCTTTTGGTTCATTAGGTTCCCCTTCTAGTTCTATCCCTGGTTATCCCCCTGCCACCTTCACCATGACTGGTTCAGGACCTAACGCTGGTGGTAGCCTCAGCCTTAATGCTGGGAATACTACTACTAGTGTGACCGCCACAGGAACTATCCTAGATGCTCCCTTACTCCCTTATATGGTAGGCCTCAGTCTTCCTGCTTTCAACCAATTGATCAATGACCCCATACACCATGATCCTAGTTGGCCTGCTATGCGAACAAAGCTCGCTTCTAACATCCCCAAGTTTGAAGGTCTTGCTAGAGAAGATCCTACAAACCTTGTTCGATCTTTTCACATGTGGTGTTCATCTAACTCCATCACCTATGACTCTGTACATTTTCAGTTTTTCCAACGTACACTTACTGGAGAAGCTTCCAAGTGGTATGTTGACCAGGCCTCCTCCTCTCATACTACTTTTGTGACTCTTGCCCGAGCTTTTCTATCTTACTTCCAGCTTCCCCTTCATTATGACACTAGTACCAAAATTTTGACCTCTTTTCGTCAATCCTCTGCGACCCACCTATCCGATCATGTCCAAGAATGGAGGAGAAGAAAGAGTCTATATCGAGCCCCTACCTTTGAAGATCATGTCTACATGGACTGGTTTCTCATATCCCTTTTTCCTGCTATTGGAAAAGATGTTGCATCTCATTTCCCTCAGACTAAAGAAGCTACCCTCCAGATTGCATTGAAATATGACCTGATCTATGCTTAGTCTGGTTATGTTTATACCATCTTACCTGATCTCCCTAGACCCAGTGGTGCCAACGCACCGATGGCATCCCATGCCGCCGATGGTATCATTGGATCCCTTTCTCATCTATACACTCATCCTCCCATGGGTTATGGTTTCCCTCAGGGTGGGGCCAGCTCATCCAACACTTTTTCCCCTCTTGGTAGCATGTATCTAAGATACGGCATGCCTCCTCCTTTTGCCCAACCTTTTTACCAAAATTTTAACCAACCTCCTTATTATCTGTATCCACATCCTGGTGCTCCAACTCCTCTAGCATTAGCACCTCAACTTTCCTTTCCTTCTCAACCCCCGCAACAGTAGCCACCACCCCCCCAGGGGCAGGTATATGCACAGCAGGGCACGACTAATACTCCTACTTCTAAAAGGAAGAGGAAAGGTAACCAAAACCAATCTACCCCAGGTAATCCAAGACCCAATCCCCAAGGGAATGCACATAACACCGCTAACCAGCAACAAGGCACTCATCCCAAGCAGGACAGGCTTGTTTGCACGAAAAAACCATGTTCTTGTTGCAGTGCCTATGGTCACTACACCCACGATTGTCCTCTTTTACCTCAGATGTGGCAGATGTGGGAAGCTCAAGAAGCATTCATAGGACAACAAGCCTCCCCTTTGGTTCCTCCTAATACTACACCTATCCAATTGGTTGTGTTTAACAATCCTTTCCATTAGCAAGGATTTATGGCTACCTAACCCCTTGAAGGTCAGGCGACCACTCAACCTCCTCCATCTGGTACCTATGATTACCATATTATCATGATGAACTCTGACCAACCCATTACCGTTGACCTCAACCTTCAAATTCGGTCCCATCAGTACAACAAGCCTCCTTCTACATATTCCCTCAAGCCCCCTTCTTCAGGTTCAACTGAGCCTCTTTCGACAACCAATGGTCCTTTACTGATCCCTTAGCCTAAGGCAAAGGTTCATTCCAAGATCCCCAAGGGATCATTACACTGAAACACTACTTATGGTAAAGTTGCCCATTCGTATAGTATAGTAGATGATTTGCTTCAATCCCCTGCTGCCATCTCAATGCTGGAACTCCTCCAGTCATGCCCTTCACAATGAAAATATCTACTAACTTCTATCGGCACTTTGGATCCTTAAGATGATCATTTTATCATCTTTGATGTTAACCAATTAGAACATCCTCCCCTTCCTACTTCTGTCACCTTCCAAATCCCCGTCAAGATCCAAAATGCCAACATCTCCCATTGTATCATTGATGAGGGGGAATCCACTAGTGTGATGTCTGCTTTGGTTTGGAAGCAACTTGGATCTCCTGAGTTTCCCCTTCCACCATCACCCTCCAAGTTTGGGATGGCCACTTTTCCCAGCCTATTAGTTTGTTCTGCAATTGTCCTATTAGTCTTGTGGGCAAGACTGTTTGTGTTGACATAGAATTCATTGATGCCCCCTTAGATTACAACATTCTATTGGGTCGTAGCTACAATTATGTGATGTCTTCTATCCCATCCATGGTTCACCGTAAGATGTGCTTTCCTCACAATGGAAATATTATCACCATTGACTAGTTGACATATTACGAACCGAAGTCTCAGACCTCCACTGAGTCCATCATATCTTCAGTGGCCAATAAGAAAATAGTCGAACCTCTGAATAGTGTTTCACCCAGAGTCTACAAATAATCCTCTTTTCTTGGGTCTTTCCCTATTCTTTCTCCTCCTGTCTCTGAACCCAGCTCATCGAATGTTTGCATGATGTAATCGTCTTGGACTGTCCTCGAGTGGCCTGCTTCGACTAGTTAGTAGCCTCGCCCTCTGCAACCTAGTCCTAGCACCTTGACTCATCCTTCAGGACCCCCTCCTCAAGGCCCATCTTCTAAAACTGGTACACATGAGCCTCTCTACCCTCCTGGAATGGTTCTTCCCGGCCTTAACCATCTCAGAGATATCTCACCTGGCCATTACCCGTCCGGTCAGATACTGTTCCTAGCCCCCCCTCATGGAGTATTTTTGGTACCTATCATGTCTACCTTATCCCTTCCTAACCTGACCCTAGGGATCCCAGTCTAGTACATTGATCTGCTAGCCACTATCCTTCCTGGTCATTCCAAACCTTATCTTTCTTTGACCCTGGTTCAACCGGTCCCCATGACCCCTCCCTCTGCTACCGTGCCTCAGGCACCTTAATAGGAGACTACTCCTGTTGCGACAAATTCGAGTGAAGGGGTCAAAGCTCGCAAGAAGGCTCCTTAAGATAAGGCTACCCCTACAAACCATGCTCCTCCTCAGCCTCCAAAGCATACCACCTGGTGTGCTTTGTGTGACGTTTTCGATCATGCCACGCATACCTGTCTTGAATTGCCTCATATCAAGCCCATGGTCAATGTTGCTTTCCCCAATTCTACGGTCCCTGAAGCCTCTGTTTCTTCCTCGACTACAGCCAATAACCCCAATACCATTCACACCAACCAACCTTGTGCTTTATGTGATCTTCATGGACATTATACCCACCATTGTCCCCGCCTCACGCTTTACCGCGCCTCTTTGGAGGTAGTCTGAGAGTACGAGATTGAACAGAACTAGTCCACCTCTCTCATCCTTGAGCAGTATGCTTTGGGCCAACTTGAGGATTTACCCACTCCCATTGACATTCCCCCTCATGATGTCGAGATGACGGAGCCTATGGCCAATATCCTCTACCTATCATTATTCATGAGATTCACGGTGGAAACTCTCTCTGAGACTTCCCCTTTTTTTTTGCTCGACCTCCCTTCAACGATCACCCTGGGATCAACATCAGTGGATCCCTTATTTGATTGTCCTTCCATCACCCCCCATGAGGATGCACATGTGAACCTGTCTTCTCATGATGATGAGTCAGGTAGCTTCGCCGCTTCATGTGGTCTCCCTTCCTCCAGCCACCCCATCTTCTACTGTTATGATGACATCATGGAAGTTTTTTCCACCCCTGACTTCATCTTCCCGGCACATAAGCGGGATGGCACCATTTGTGTCTATGGTGACTTTCACACCTTGATCACAAGCTACCCCCAAGGCAGCTCCCACACACCCCCTACCTGTCAGTGTGCGGGTGGTAGACATCTTACCCAGCGCACTCCCTATTGCAATGTTTGTTTGATTTCTATCTTGCGTTCGAGTTTCCAGAATTATTCATCATCCTCTCATTTGTTGTCTTGTGGCACCTTTCAGATGGACCCCCGTCCACACCTTATATCAGTTATGCCGATGGTGCAAGTCGCTACTCCCAGAATCTAGCCTCGGCAGGTTGGGCCATTTTTACCCCCTTACATTCGCTTGTTCTCTTGAATGGTGTATGCATTTGTAATTCCACCAATAACCACGCTGAATATGATGCATTGTGAGATCTATTAGCCGATGCCCTTTCCCATCGCACCCTCCACCTTCATGTTCGTTTATATTCCTTGCTTCTTGTCATGCAATGGAATGGTGTCTATCATGTGCATAATCCTATCCTTTTTAGAAGATATTTACGAGTGAAGCTTTTGATGCGTGATTTTTAAATCAATACATTAAGTCATGTACCTAGAGCACAAAATCACTATGTAAATAGCATTTCAAAAAATATTTTAGATTGGCACTTAGAACACTCATTTAACACAAGACAATAACATAAAACCATCAAACCGATGCATATCCATTATATGTGTCGTATAAAATGTTTTAGAGTCCATTAACTCTGATACATATGACATGCCTATTTCATGTGACAAAAAATCAAAACTGGGGGCACCACATGCCCCTACACGTAATCACTATCTGGAGGATCCCAAGTCAATGGATCTGCTCCTACAGCTCGTAGATCGTGCTTCCCCTATCCGGCCATCGCCATGTGCCATATGACCCCTCGCCACTCCGAGGGTAGACCAATACATAGCTCTATGTACTGGTCATCCAAGGCTTGCCAGCCACACTCTGAAACACTGGTCATAAGGCTCTCACATCTACGATGGTTTTCCTCCAAGAGGGCCACTGCATCCTCATTTTTCAGTCCTCTCAATCCACTGGGTACTACAGCTCCTGATACATGTGCCTAGGTGGTTTTACCGGTGCTGTATCTGCATACAAAAAGTGAATGAATTAGTACCATATACAATATTCTGAAACTTTAAAATTCACATACAATATTAGCAACTTTTCACTTACCATTGGCCCCCCATACTTAACTAGGTGGCAATGGAAAGTCTGGGTCCCCATGATAACTCATCCCACTATAGGGATAGTCGTCTATGTACAGTGGCATCTGATCCCAATGATCACAAAACTCAGGTCGGAACACCTGTCTGACTACCCCACCTCCCCCTCTACACAATATCCACCCCCAGCGGTGCATCCTGGGATATCTTGGGCCCCCATCTTGGATCTGTTAATGAGGTCAAAGTTTTGGGATCTTCTCAAAGAAGAGCAAGCACAACATTGTACCATGTGCACAGTCATGGTTCACTTGCCACTTGCATAGCGACAACTGTCGTTTCAACAACGATAGAATTATTTGGGCCCACCCATAGTAGGTCCCACTCAACACACCCTCAACAAGAATCATCTGACCCCTAGTGATGTAGTCGAGTGCCTAGTTCCCTAGGATCCACAGCACCGTTTCAGCCACAACATGGGTCTCTAGTCTCTCTAGATCCTCGATTGGTATCTGCTTCCCCATCGGCAATGGCTCTCTATAAACTCCATGATGTTTTTCCCTCATGGTAGCAATGGCTATGTATTCCCCACCATCCCAAGTGGTGGGAGACCAGTCAAGAAATATATGTCCTGAACTGTCAACTCGATTCAGTGCCCCTGCACTATAAAGACCTCATGGTCCGGATCCCAATAACTAACAATCTAGGCCAACAAGGGCTCTCTAGCTCTCATCAAAGGGTTATCCACAAATTTCAGGACCCCAAACCTGGCCAATGCAATACAGACACCATGATCCTCTCAGATCTCCGACCATAATGTGTCCAGGTCTCTCTCTCTCCATTTGATCCTCAATTCTACCATATTTGCACAAAACCACCATATTTTTCATTGTACAGAAAGGAAATAATTCTTTCAACCATAAAAACCCAGATCTTAGCAAAAAAAAAACATTGTGATACCCCTCTTTGTCAGGTCTCACTTTTCAAGAAAAATCTTGGGACAGGTCGCATTTTTCTACCCAAAACTTGCTACCCAGGTCGGAGATATTGCCCCAAAAAGTACGACCCAGCTGTGAAGCAGAGCAGGGTTTTGTTCTTAAGCTCTAGGCACCTAAACTGAACTTTCAATCCACTGAAATGAAAGAGTATAGTTAGACCTCTTACCTGCAACTGACAGATCTCAATTCTAATGGTCGGTTTGCTCGCTACGATGGCCGCAAGATTTAGGGCCTTTCCTCCTCTCTACATTCACCACAACTACACTTTCAAATGAGTGAATTTGGAGGGAAAATGCCTTATTAAAAGAAAAACCCTAGATTTTTCTTTCGCCCACTGCATCCAAACCATAGCTTAGTTTGAAAAACCATCCATACCATTGGAAAGCACTCACCAAGCTCTAAAATGGGTATTTGTTAGTTTTTTGTGATTTGATACCTCACCAGGACACATTTTTTCCAAGAAGGGTCAATTCACCACTCCTAAAAATCAAATTTCTTCACTTGCAACACTTGTACTTGGGGCGCCACTCAGCCTTAATACTTTTCCACGCTCTTGTTTAATTTTATCATGAGTACCCACCTTGTACTCATGTTTTTATGGTCCCCACTGGGCCTTGTTAGGTCCCTATATTACTAGTATAGTCCCTTATTGTTGTTAGTGTAACCCCATTATTGTTATTATTGTACCCCTGTAACCCCCATATTGTTATTATTGTTCCCTTAAATTATTATTTTTAGGTCAACTAGGATTACATTGTGGCCCCACTAGGATTACATTAGGCCCCATGGACTCCTATATTTAGAAAGGAGGTAATGTAATTTGTATCATCCAAGAATTTTTCATTAATGTAATGTATTGGAGGTTTCCCCCTCAAAGTGGCTTATTTATAAGGCATTGATATCTCTTTTCTTCTATTTTTGGACCTGGTTTCACAACATTTGGTATCAGACGTTTGGATTCTAGGGTTTCGCTGCTCCAAACAGGTCATCATGGAATTTTCGCTATAAATTTTTTTCTACAAATTTTAAAAAGCTAAATTTTTTATGGTTTGAAGCCGAAATCCTGAGGAACATCTTCAAAAAATTTCAGAGCTTGGTCTGCAAAATTTTCGGAGATATGATCTGTGGAAGTTAGGTCTTTTTTTAGGCTCCTCAATTTAATCTAAACAGGTCATCGTGGAATTTGGGCTATAATTTTTTTTCTACGAAGGTTCATAATCTAAAATTTTTAGGGCACAAAGCTCAAATCCTGAGGAAACACGTCGAAAAATTTCAAAGCTTGGTTTGAAATATTTTCGAAGATATGATCTGTGGAAGGTAGTGCTTTTTCAGGCTCCTGAATTTCATCTCAAAGAGGTGATCGTGGGAAAATATTCATAACTCTCTCTCTAAGCATCGGATTGGAGTGCCGTAAAAATTGGTTGCAAGTACACAGACTTTAGTTTCTTTTCTATCAATTTCAGAGCTAAAAGATGAAACAGTGACACGTGGAAATTCGTACAAGTTTTCTCTACTAAACCAGTCCATAATTAGGTCATTGTGGGAGATTAGACATAACTTTTCCTTCGAGAATCCAAATCAAGTCAGACCTATGGCATTTGAAATATAATTTAGAAGGATACAAAAATGTCCAATTTTATATATTGAAGAGCCGCAATCACAAAGAAAAGCCAATTTCAATATCGAGCTTCTCAAAAGCAATAAAAAGGTGTATATTTTTTTTACGAATTGCATAAGTCTTGTTTGAAGAATCAATTTGAATTGATTCCAAGGGAATATTGTAGAATATATATTAGTATTGTGTTAAAAAAAAAAATGCCCCGTAAAAATAATTCAACACCCATTAAGCCTTCAAAAGGTTCTACTATGACTCATGAAGATGAAGAATTGCAACATGATCTATCAAAATTACAAGAGCAAGTGCACCAAATTTCTCTCTCGCAAAGAGAAACAAAAAATGAAATGGCTGTTTTAAAGAAAGGCATGGAAGCGAAGATGGATGGTTTGAATAAAGGCATGTAATCTAATATAGATGGCATGGAATCTAAGATGGATGACATGGAAGCTAAGATCGATGAAAAAATGAAAGACAACATGAAAAACATGAAGAATGATCTAAAAGTCGACATGGAAGGTTTGACAAAGTTGATACAAGAAATGTTTCCTAATGGTGAAAATATAGTAGAGGAAACTCATTATGAGAACAAAATAAATGTTAATCATGACTTCATAAACTCTAATGTTGGTGGGAAGAACCACCATATTCCAAAAATGGATATGAGGAAGTTTGATGGAAAGGATCCTGTAACATGGATACTACAGATGGAGCAATAGATCTCCATAATGTGAAAAACACACAAAAGGTACACATTGCAACTTTACATTTAGAACAAAATACATTTGTATGGTATCAATGGCTTTTCTCCTATAAAAAAATTGTCACTTTGTCAATTTTTACGGAGGAAATGATATCACATTATGAGGATACAAAGAGCAACACCTTCTTTAGCCAATTGATAAATCTCAAACAAAAGGGCTTAGTGGGGGAGCACATTGAGGACTTCAAAAAATTGAATATAAGGGTAACTGATATTCCAGAGGAACACAGGATTGATCTCTTCAAAGGTACTTTAAAGGATAACATCCAACATGAAGTTCACGTTTTGGAACCTGATTCATTGGAGAAGGCATTCAGGTTGGCAAGAAAAATTGAATGTAAAATTATGGTGACAAGGAAGCCTACCACTCACTTCTATAAAGAAGGAAGTGTTGCTATGCCTATATTTCCACAACCTACAAGGTTGACACCACAAAAATTGGAAGAAAAAAGAGCAAAAGGGCTTTGCTACAGTTGTGATAGAAAATACACTAAAGGTCATAAGTGTGCTGAGAAGAAATTATTTTACATAGATTGTGAAGAGGAAGAAGAAAATGAACAAGAAGAGGATATACACCAGGAACCGACCCTAGAAGAGGAAGAAATGAATCCGACCATATCATGTAATGCACTGGCAGGAATTACCACTCCTCAAACTCTCAAGATAGCAGGACAGATCAAGAAGAAAAAGGTAATAGTGTTTATTTATTCAGGTAGCACCCATAATTTTATTCATTGTAAGGTAGCCAAGGAATTCAATTGTTTCCTATACCCAGCACCAGAATGTCAAGTGATGGTTGCAAATGGAGGAACTATAAATTGCTCTGGAAAATGCCATAATATCAAGCTAACCATGGGGGAATATGTATTGACTAGTCCAATGCTTGCCATTCCTATGGGAGGTGCTGATGTTGTACTAGGAGTACGATGGTTACAATCTTTGGGGACGGTAGCTTTTAATTTTCAAGAACTTTTCTTGAAATTTTTTTCAGAAGGAAAGGAAGTCGAATTACGGGGTATTGCGGGGAAGCCAGGAAGGATAATAAGCTCTAATGTCATGACAAAGCTTCTAAAGAAAGAACAACGAGGCGTAATTGTACAATTATGCTCACTAGAAGTTCCAACATCAAAATCATCTATTTCTGCAGATCTCCAACAAGTCTTGGACAATCATTCCAAGGTGTTTGAAACTACCAAAGGACTCCCACCTATTCGTGATCATGATCATGCTATTCATTTGATTCCAGGAAGTGTTCCTCCAAACATCAGGCCTTATAGATATCCTTACGTCCAAAAGAGCAAAATTGAATGTATGATTGCAGAAATGTTAGAGGCGGGTATAATTCAACCTAGTCAAAGTTCTTTCTCTGCTCCTGTAGTATTGGTACACAAGAAGGATGGATCATGGCGCATGTGTATGGATTATAGGGAGCTCAATAAGCTCACCATTAAAGATAAATTTCCCATTCCTGTGATTGATGAATTATTGGATGAATTACATGGAGCAATTTATTTTTACCAAGTTGGATCTTCATTCAGGATATCATCAAATTAGAATGAAGACTGAAGATATTCCAAAAACAACATTTTGAACTCATGAGGGTCATTATGAATTTTTGGTCATGCCTTTTAGCCTTACCAATGCACCTTCTACATTTCAAGGGTTGATGAATTCCATTTTCAAACCCTTCCTTAGAAAATTTGTGCTAGTATTTTTTGATGATATACTAATCTACAACAGGTCTTGGAAGGATCATGTTCAACATGTTGACAGGGTGCTC
This sequence comes from Pinus albicaulis, assembly GCA_034641835.2. Lineage (NCBI taxonomy): Eukaryota > Viridiplantae > Streptophyta > Pinopsida > Pinales > Pinaceae > Pinus > Pinus albicaulis. The sequence goes on along the minus strand of CM076582.1, from coordinate 753,051,753 downwards.
AAACTATTGGAGGAGAAACAATTATATGCAAAAAACATCCAAATGTTTCTTTGGAGTACAAGAGGTGGAATATCTGGGTCATATTGTATCTCACGAGGGTGTTAAGGTAGACCCTAACAAAATTAAAGCCATTAAGGAATGGAAAGTCCCAACAACCATAAAGCAGTTGCGAGGATTTCTCGGGTTAACAGGGTATTATCGCAAGTTTGTTAAGAATTATGGGAGAATAGCAGCACCTCTAACAACATTATTGAATAAAGATGCATTTTCATGGACTCCTGAAGCAACTAAGGCCTTTGAACATCTTAAAGAGGCAATGTGCCTAGCACGGTCTTAGCTATGCCAAACTTCAAAAAAACCTTTATTGTGGAATGTGATGCCTTAGGAAATGGAATTGGTGCAGTTTTAATGCAGGAAGGAAGACCCATTGCTTTTGAAAGTCGTCCAATCAAAGGAAAGTATTTACAGAAACCTATTTATGAGAAGGAAATGTTAGCAATACTACATGCACTAAAGAAATGGCGAACTTACCTAATGGAAAGACACTTCAAGGTAAAAACTGATCATGATAGTCTTAAACACTTTTTGGAACAAAGACTATCGTCAGAAGAGCAGCAAAAATGGGTCACAAAGATGTTGGGTTATGACTTTGAAATAATCTACAAAAAAGGAAAGCTTAATGTTGTTGTAGATGCACTCTCAAGAAAGAATGAAGAGGTGGAAGCATTGCTTTGTACCATTTCTATTATCCAACCAGATTGGATAACTGAAGCAAGAGATGAATGGAAGAAGGACAAAGATGTATGGACACTCATTCAAAATTTGCAGCAAGATCCTATTACATCTGATACATTTAGTTGGAAAAATGATTCCCTATGGTACAAAGATCGCTTATATCTTTGTAAGAATTCCCAACTAAAAAAAAGATTCTTTTGGAATTGCACACTTCTCCTTTAGGACGACACTCAAGATTTTTAAAAACTTACCACAGGGTGAAGAAAGAATTTTTTTGGGATGGCCTTAAATCTGATATTGAAAATTTTGTGGTGGAATGTTTGGTTTTCCAGCAGAACAAAGTTGAGACAATTAAGACCCCGGGACTTCTACAGCCTTTATCCATTCCAAGTCAATGTTGGGAGGAAATTTCAATGGATTTTATCATAGGTTTACCTAAGTCTGAAGGAAAGAGTCTCATCATGGTGGTAGTTGATAAACTTACCAAGTATGCACACTTTTGTGCATTATCTCATCCATTTAAAGCAAGTACAGTTGCTACTACATTTATGGACACAATTCAAAAGCTACATGGAAGCCCAAGGGCTATTGTTAGTGACAAAGATCCCATTTTTACTGGAAATTTTTGGACAAAGTTATTTTTGGGTACTCAATTAGCTCATATCTCATCTTATCATCCTCAATCTAATGGTAAAACTGAGATAGTAAATAAATGTTTGGAAGGATATCTTCGTTGTTTTGTATTTGATAAGCAAACACAATGGGTCAAGTGGTTACCTCTCGCTGAATGGTGGTATAACACTTCCTTCCATACTATAGCAAAAATGGCCCCATTTATGGCACTTTATGGATATCATCCACCATCCATCACATCATCCTTAAGAGAAAATTCGAAGGTTCAAGTAGTGGAAGATCACATCAAGCATCAACAGGAAGTTCTCCAACTCTTAAAGGATAACCTGAATTTGGCACAAAATCGAATGAAACAACAGTCAGATCAACATCACAGCAAGAGAAGTTTTGATGTAGGAGACTGGGTATTTTTACGAATACAACCATACAAACAAATGTTCCTCAAGCAAGCTAAGAAGGATAATAAATTATCGCCGAAGTATTATGGTCCTTACAAGGTGTTGCAAAAGATTGGTACTATGGCATACAAATTGGAGATTCCTGCTTCTTCACGAGTGCATCTAGTTTTCCATGTTTCATGCTTAAAGAAGGTTATAGGTGAAAATATTCCAGTTCAAACAATATTTCCAGAACTTTATGAGGAAGGAAAAATCATATTGGAACCTATAGAGTTCACGGAAACAAGAACTCGACAGCTACAGAATAGATCAATTTCAGAGTATCTCATCAAGTGCAAGAACTTACCCACTGAAGATTCTACATGAGAGGATGCGAATTTTATACAAAAGCACCCAGAGCTACTCAAGCATTGAGGAGAACACTATTTTGAAGGAGAGGGGCATGTTAGGTCCCTATATTACTAGTATAGTCCCTTGTTATTGTTAGTGTAACCGCATTATTGTTATTATTGTACCCCTGTAACCCCCATATTGTTTTTTTTCCACAGAAAAAATGAACTTTATATTATTATAGATAGTCTCTGAACA